>JANFOE010001288.1:0-571625 GCA_025667525.1 Glebionis coronaria | reverse complement strand
ATATATATATATATATATATATATATATATATATATATATATATATATATATTGAGGCCTTAACAGTAGATTTAAGGTTGCGGCCAAATAGGAGAGTTAGCTAACACATGTAAGGGCATATGATTTCTTTTACAGGGCATGTTATTTTGGTTAAGGGGGTGTTCAACCAATAGTTTGAAGTATGAAAAACGGGACTGTTTTGGGTTAAATGTTAACGGGACGAGTTATGAACTAAACTAAGTTAAGGGCTTTATATAGGGGTGTAATGAGATTCATATGGCATATAAATTGGGTTAAGTTGTAGGAGAAGGTTCTAACACCCCTAAATTTTTGGTCATAGCAGCGGAAGGGTCCTTGGGTGTCACTATCATGGTTCAATATCATAATAATAGAAAACGGCTCAAAACGAGTCGTTTTAATAAAAACATCCATTCATGTTCATTTAACAATAAAACTTTTCACACGGTCTCAGATAATTTAATTTTTAAAAACACAATAATGATAAAAATTCTTTGAATGGATATTATTCATAAAAGCGGGCCAAAACATTTCAAATATGCAAGCTTCACGAAACCGCCTTCATCGGGTGCCTTCCCAATGGACCTGAGATAAAACATGCTAAAAGTCAGCAAAATTTGCCGAGTGAATCTATAGAATTTTAATTTAAATAAAGAGAACACAAGTATTTAAAATAACCTTTCATGGTTAATAGTTCATCGAAAGACAATTATGTTGTACGGACATAACTATCGGTGTCATTACATAAGCCTCGTGACATTGAACGTTAACATATATTATTTCAGCCCAACACACCTAGCCAAGTGCGTATATTTATCTATTACAATGCATCCGATGTTTCATTACTAGTGCATCACGGCACCACGCGATAGCTAGTCACGACCGGACTGGGTGTCACCCCGATAGATCTATCCATAGTACTAGCGTTCTTTCGATTAACATTTCACGATTCATGGGTCTTTTAAGGCTAAAGCAAACTTATGTAATAACTTTTATCTAACCATACAATCAGGTTCCTTGTGTTCTATTTTAAAACAATTATGGGTTTACCACAACTTCTAGTTGCACCCATTCATGGGTTTACAGCAACTCTTGTTGTACCCTTCATTTTGAATAATTACTTTTCAAGTAAAATAGGGTTTCCACAACTTCTCGTTGCCCTCTTTATTTTAGTAAAACAAGCATGTTATCCCCCTCGCGGGTTTTCTAAAACAAGTAAACATGTTAAAAGCGAGGCTATAGACTCACCTTAGCCAATAGTGGTAATGAGACGATCGCCGACGATTAGTGATGCCCGTTTAAACACGAAAACCGCAACCTACCAAATAAGGCGCGTTCGTTAATAATCGATTTAAGTATAAATCATACTTAAATAATATAAAAATAAAAATTACAAAACCATGACAATCCCGAAAAATATAACGATACAAGTGTTATTCTATACCCTTTTACATGTTAACTTTATTAAATTATACCCTCGATAAAAATCTGTCGGTACTTACCGAAAGTACAAATTTATTTACCCTACTTAAACTATTCCGTTTTCGACGAAACTTGGTGACAAACTCACACATAATATGAATAAGACTCAGTTTAAGTTTCATTCAAAAATATTACTTCTAAGACGTTCTGCCCGACACATCTTTGTGTTATAAAAACCGGACAGTTTTACACCTTTGACTTGTAAAACCATTTTGACATATCTAAATAATTCCATTTACTAAACCAACACTTGGGTTTGAAAATAAACTCATGACCTGAGGTTTAGCAACTTACAACAGCCCTTGACTATTTTTAAAACTCATTCTATTGTCCCCGAGATTCGATCCAAATATTGACAACAATTTTTGGATTGTGTCAACACTCGTTTCCCGGTACACGAAAATCAAATCATCATAACTTCTCGCTCGTTTGGAGCTAGAAGCTCTACTTTATATCAAATCGAAGCTTAGAAAAATCTCTACAACACTAGCCTATAATATCAAGCCTTTACAAAACTTTAACCCACGAAAATTTGCCTTTAACTCACTGTTGTAAAATACCCATTTAAAAATCACACCAAAACCTATTTTAACCCATTTTTATCATCATCTACACTTCAAATAACCTATACCAATCATCCATAACAACAACTAACACCTCTAAATTACTAGCATGTCACATGTATTCACCAAAAATTAATAATTACTTGCATGCACTCAAATAAAAATTGTTATAATAATAATAACATATAAATGGAACCTTACAATTATTTTAGGAGATCAAATGATCAAGAATACCAAAAAAAATCCCAATTCGTGGGTTTTGGTCAAGGAAACCCCAAAAAAATATTTTACAAGCTATGTTTGATAGATTATACTTGATCCTAACAACAAAAACAACACATGAAATAGATTAAAATGGATCAAATCAGCACTTTAAAAAAAATCTTACATGAATTAAATCTTGAAAATAAAATGTATTGCATGTTAGATTCTACCAAAATCAAAGATCAAAAACCAAACTTTTTATGATCAAAATAACATGATATTTACTAGATCATTACATGCATATAATAAAAATACCTTCAACAATTTCTTGTTTTTATCAATTTTCAAATCTTCATGCATGTTAGAAATTTTTGTATAGATGTGTTCATCTTTCAAAAACTAAGATGGGTCTTCAATTAGATTTTGCTAAATCAAAGTGGATCAAAAATTGTGATGGTGTTTGTGTGTGGAATTGGTGACGGCAAAAGAGAGGGGAGGATAGAGAGATAAAAAAAATTTTGTTGAATGGTTGTATGTGTTTTTGTTGTAAAAAAATTCATTTTATATGGTGGGTGAAGGGTTGTTTTTGCCATTTTGTAATAGTTTTGGTCCAAAATGAAATTAAATAGTTGTAAGGGTAGAAAATGTATATAGTAATTTTTGAAAATATTTACGGAACTCGGGTTTCGTAAAAATACTTTTTAAAAGTTAAAATGCTTCAAAAATAAAATAATATAACTTCGATACGACTTGAAACATAATTAAATCGAAAACGTCGAAAATATTAAATATCGAGACAATCGATAATAAAACGTAAATTTTTGGGCATCCGTTGGTATCGCGATCATTAGTAGTTCTCGCCATTGGTTCAAACATAAAACACGAGAAATAAAAATAAATACAATAAAATCATTCATATGATAAATTTGAGAATATATTATCAATACTTAATGTTTTTCTTGTCGGTTTTCATTTGAACGACATTCTTACGTTAAGTTTGAAACTATATCCTTCTCGGTTAGCCGATGATTTAAAATTCTCATTAAAGTAAACATATAATATCTAATAGTCGAGATTAAAATAACGACCTGAAATTGACGGATTGTCACTTTATCCCCACCAAATTGGGATCTTCGTCCCGAAGATCAACTTGCGTTCTTCCGCTATCGCTTATTAAAATAAAAAAGATAATTGTGTTTTGGTCCTCGTCTTGAGTTCCATCACACTAGACAATAGGAACTTGACTTTGCTTTAGTTGCTTAACTTCCTTATCGATAACATCAACAAGTACTTTGATGAAATGAAACTTACCGTCGATTCATACTTCACCAAGAGTGATAATAAGATCTATATCGGAAAGAAACTTCTTTAGGTTCGACATATGAAAAGTATTGTGAATTCCTTGTAGCTCTCGAGGCAATTTAAGTTTTCATGCCATTGGACCTACACTCGATATCATCTCATATGGCCCAAACATAACGGGGACTTAACTTCCCACGTTTTCCAAAATATGTAACACCTTTTCCATGGTGATAGCTTTGGCATAACTTTTCCACCTACCTCGAATTTCGAAGGTTTTTCGCTTCACATTATCATAACTTTCGTGTCTACTACGAGTCATTAACAAACAATTCTTAGTTGCGTGATCATTTTATTTATCGGAATAAAATGAGCTGAATCAGTCAATAAACGTTGACAGAAATTGAATTAAATCGAGATTGAGTTTACAAAAGCTTAACAATGAATCCATTGTAATTTGCTCCTACCTCCCAAATGATAGCGAATAACACCATCGTAACCTCTTAAAGGCTTATTTATCTCTTTTTAATCCATAATACCTTGTAAGCTCTTATTATCGGTGGATACTGTACATTAGTGCCATACAATTAATGTCTCAATGGACAAGGAGTAAAAATCACCGCACCCAATTACAAGTCATGGGTTGAGTAGTTTCGTCATTCCTGCTAGGTTTTCCACAAGCATACACAAGTCAACAACTCTAAATCCTCTAAGAGATGTATCATGGTTAACAACAAAATCTTCACTTCCTTTGGGTAACGATAAGATCAGCGTGCTGCAGAGTTTCCTTTTCATGGTTTGAAAAGATTTCTCTTCATCATCGCCCCACACATACGGTTCATTATTTTTAGTTAGCTTAGTTAATGGTTTTGACTGATGTAGTGGTTTTACTACTCTTTAGGAAAAGAGAGCAAAAGTGGCAAGTATTAAGCACGACGATTTAGGAAAACCGTGTACAAATGACCTAAAATGGGGATCGTTCTCAAGGAGGCTTAGTGTGTGTGTAATGAATTGATTATCTTTGTGATTATATTTTTGAGAAAGAAAAAATAGAAATGGTATAAGAAGAGAATGACGGTTACGATGTCGTATTAAACTAAGACGAAAAAGGTGTACACGTAGAACCGCAAAAAGCACTAAAACTAAAATTTTACCCTAAAAATTACCAAAAATCACTAAAAATCCACAAAAATATTCTAAGAGTTTACAAAAAATCCAAACTTGCCAAAACCTTTTAATTAATTAAATAATGACTTTTTAATGCTAATTAACGCCCTAAAAATGAAAATTAACTATTAAAAAGTCCTAAACAAGATCTTAAAGTTTGTAAACCTCAAAAATACTCTAATTAAGCTAAAAAGTATATTTCAAAATTTTAAAACCACAACAACTATTTTTAAAAAATTAAAAACTATTAAAATCAATTAAAACTTAAATTAATTCTAGAAAATAATTAAAAGACCCTAAAAATATTTGGAAAGTTGCAAAATTCCTAATTAAGTGTCTACAATCTAGGAAAAATATAAAACTTAGAAAATCAGACTTTTAATTTTTAACAATAAAATAATATTAAAATATTGTTATAAATCCAAAAATCATAAAAAATTCTAAAAAGTTGCAAACTAGCTTAATTTAACCTAAATAACTCAGAAATAAAAGTGAAATTACCTAAATACCCTTAATGGGCCTAGAAAATGGGCTAAACCCAAAACAGATCACTATTGGGCCAATTTAAGCCCAATATAAAAAAGTGGCCCAAATAAGCCCAAAAAGCACTACTTGACTCAAAACTTAATTTTAAACAACTTTTTCCAAAGGCCCAAAAGCTGAAAGTGTGAAATAAGCTAGCTTATACCAAACAGCTTATTCTTAATGGGCTTTTTGGCCCATTAAGCTATAAGCCAATGCCATAAGCTCAAATTAGACACACAAGCTTCTTTTGTCTTAAATAAGACTTCTGTAAAAAGAAATTTGAAATAAGCCCAAGGAAAAAGCCTGAAAGTGCAATAAGCAATCTACAGAAAACGACAAAATAGTAGTTTTTGAGTTCTAGGCCACCCCAAAAGCTGATTCAAGTTTCTAAAGCTTTTAAATGACTTAATTAAGCAAAATCAACAAAGAGTTTTCAAATAAGCTGACTCAATAAGCTGGAAAAAGAAAATAAGCACTTATGTAAAAGTCAAATAAGTTGGTTTTCTAGCAAAAAGTCAAAGTCAAAGTCCAATAAGCTCTAGTCTAATCAAATGGGTCAAATAATGAAGATCTATCACAAAAAATAGTTGTTGCAGGTCTGGATAAGCTAAAATAGCTTATTGATAAGCTGAGTTCAAAATAACACTAGCAGGGGCTAGTTTTAGGTGTTGAGCAGTGGAAACTTTTTCCACTGCTTGACTTGTTTGACTTTTTGTCTTTAGTGAACTTTTTTGAGATTCAGATTACATAAAGGCACCCAAATGATCTTTTGATCATAAGGAGTCAATAACAATCAATAAATCACAAACATAATCACCCAATTGATACAGTTTAATCAATAAAGTACCAGATCTAGCACAGACATGAAACAATAAGCAGTCTAGGTTCAAAAAGCACTTAGAGCACAATTCAGCCAGCCAAATTCCACCAAATGCATACACAAGCTATATTAAACTCAAATGAACAAGTCTAAACAAGTTTCATGCAATGATTCAAAGAATTAAGCAAGATCTAAGCTGATGAATGTTACTGATGAACACTAACACATGTAGTTTTTAATTTGCTGATGTATTTGACACACAAGCCAGATTCAACACCTCAAATCTCTCAAATAGGTTACAATGACTTTGGTTAAACCACTTTTAGCCCTAAGCATGCATACACCTTAAGTGTTCCCAAAATCCTAGGTCAAAACAGGCAATAACAAAGATTTTATAGCATATTGTTTGATTCAAGGTTTCAAACCCAAAAACCTCCAGCAAAACACTCTCAATCAAGCATATATCAGATATAGAAGACAAACACAAACTTTCCACAACTCAATAACAAGAATCAAGCTTAAACAGGTAGACCCAAACACCCTTTTAACTTTTCAAAACCAAGTTTTTCAAATCAAAAGCAAGATTCAGTTTACCAAATGATCAATCTAGCATATAAACAACATTATCATGCAAGACTAAGCAGATTTAAGCCAAGAAATCAACGAGAACAACAGTATAGCACAAATCCACAAAAAATCCAATTTTTATCAGATTTTCAAGGTTTCAAGACAAACCTCATGGATGTACATCCACACCCACGAATTTATGAGCTTATGTGCTAGCTAGAACAAGCACAAGCTTCCAATAACAACCCTGCTAAGATTCAACAAGGTAAGTAGCACAATATCAAAATCAGAAACTTAAAAAGCCTTGATTAATGCAACCTTGTTACCCCACACTTGATTATCCCCAAGTTATAAGCCTCACCACACCTTAATATCACAATTAGGATGCTATGATCAGCCCTATAACCCAAGAATTCCATGGTTGAAACAAGAACTTGGCAAAATATCAAGCTTGAAGGAAAAATGCAAACTTTTGCACTCTCCTTAAAAACAGGGTTTGAGATTCAAATTCAGTGAACAAATAACATAAACAAGCATAAAAATAAGTGGCACTTGGTCTTTCTTCAACACACTTAACACAATTTCATTAATACTGAAAAGAGGATTTACAAGTGTTTGAACAAGGAAAAACCAAAAGCAGCTCTGAAAATGAGACCCTATGGCTTTATATAGAGCCTTACATGTGAACTAAGAACAGATAAAAGTGCTAAACCCTAATGCTTGAAGTCCCAAAAGTGCCCTTGTGGAGTTTGAATAACTTGGAATCATGTGACGGATTCTTGGCTGTTAGCATGAGTTGGCATGTGAAAATGTGATCAAAGGGTTTGTATGAAGCTTAGAAAGTGAGCCTGATATGAGCAAAAACTCATATCAATTTATCAACAAATCACCCTAAAACACAATAAAAATACCTAAACTTTGTGCTATAAAGCGGAATTATGTGGTATGCTTTGTGTTTGTGCTCAAATAGGTAAGAAGGATACAATTTCAAGCAAACAAAGGAAAATCAAGCTTAATTTGATGAAAAAGACAAAGAAGGATCAAATGTGACAAGACTTTGAAGACAAAGGACCTATCTTGACAATCTGACAAAGATGAAGGACCAAAAGTGTAAATATGAAAAAGTCAAGATCAAAGTCAAATCTGGTCAACTCTCAAGTCAACTCAGTCAAAGGAGCTTTTTTGATCAAGTTTGCAAGTGGAAGGACTTAAATTGCCAAAAGAATGAAGTTACTAGCTCAAAATTACATTCTACCAAGTTCAAGGGCTAATTCTGCCAACTTTAGAAAGTTTATTCAAGCTTGATCCGTGTGATATTTGGTTAGCCAATGAGAATGCAAGAAACAAGTTCCCTGGATTGCCAACTCACTTCATTTAATGCCACTAGCCGCCAGCATTTAATTGGTCAAAATCCCATCAGTGCAAGCGCACTAATTCTCTTTCAGCCAATAGGAAAAGGCCATGCAATAATCAGATTATCCATTGTGGATAATGATCCGTGTGCCTAGTTCATAGCAAATGAATTCCTGCCACGTGTCATCTTCTTCAACGCGTATTGCCAGAATCGTTCTTGAGCTAGAAGCAATTTCAAGAGATGGTATAAACATGAAACTTGCTCGTTTTTTAGATAAGAATCCAATGATCACAACCAATTACACTCAAGATCAATAACAAAGAAAACCCCAAATGTGTTCATCACCTGCAAAATCAATTGAGCTGAATTGTACACGTGGAAGTTTCTTATTGGATCCAACACGTCACAAACCCCAACTACTTCACTCCTGCAGTCTATAAATACCATGGATTGTTCTCATTTCTTGTATTGTAGAAAAAAAGTGTGAAAACACACACTTTTAGTTTTTCTCTCATCCTTCTTAGTTGTAGCTTAAAAACTCAAGAGCCTGACACACTCTTGAGTCTGTTATAGTTAGTTGTAACAAACTTACCAGCACTTGTAACTACTTCTCAATTCAATAAATACAAATTTCCATTTTTCCCTCCAAATTCTCATACTTCTCTACTATTCATACCTGCTTCATTGATACCTTTTGTTGCTGATATTAGTTTATTATGATCATCACTTGATCATAGTGAGCTAGTTTTGAAGATTGTAGCTGTTGTACCTGTTTGTTCATCCAGTTCAAGTACTAGTAGACTTTGAAGAATTCAGTCCAGTTATGGAGATTTTTGGTGGTTGTAGCTGATTGATTGGTTGTTGATTAGTGTGTTCTAGTGCTAAGGTGGTGGTTATCACTAGATTAGAGAGCTCAGCGCTCCTCTACTCCCCAAAGGAGGCCTAAGCAAAAAGTATACATTTTCTGATTTTAAGTTCCACTAAACAGTTGAATGCCTGCTTCATTCCTAGTTAACTTTGTTTGATTGCATGATAAAAGATGTTTTAGCCTGCTATTGATCTGATCTCATTGATTTTGTAGCTTATTAGTAGCTTTTACTGCTTATTAGCTTTGATACTTGTCCTGTTTTTCAGCATCCATCAGTCAGTTTAGCCTTAATAACCATTTAGAGTTCTTGTTGGTTAGAGTTCTTGTAACGAGTTCTCATTTACTTCATTTTAGCTGTAAAACTTAGTGTGATACAACTTTTCATTCAGTTTAACCTTTTGATCAAAAAGACTTCATAAAAGTTTCAAAAAGATCAGTAAAGTAGTTTTGGCATTAGCTTTGATTTGATTTTCAAGTGTTTCAATTTGGCAAACTTTGGTTCATTTCTAGTTAACCAGTCATAACAAATAGTTTTCAGTCATTTTCGAGTCAAATATTTGGTCAAAAAGGCAATTGGTCATATAAAAAGTTTGGGTCAGTTTTATTCAAGCATACTTTCAGAAAGTGTTGGTTTTGATTTGACTGGCATTTCTTTGTTAGTTGATGAAATCATTCCAAACCAGTTCAAATCTTTCAGTCAATATATGAAGTTTGAGTGTGTATAAGGAAACTGTACAATATTCAATTTTGAGCAAGTAATAAGCCAAAGTTTAAGATCAAGAGCAAATGCAAGTTTCTATAACTTGGGCAAATTGATTTTTCATATCTTGATTTCCACTTCATAAACAAGCTAATTTTCTTTCACAATTTCATTCCATTAGTGTTACTGGATAGATTTTGAGATTTTGGGCTTATTGAAATTTCTGGTCAACGAAAGTCAAGATAAGCACAATTTTGGCTTATTTTCAGATTCTGAGCTTATTACTTGATCATTTTTCATGAGACTTGATTTCCCGTCTTTCTTTTGAGCTTATTAACAACAATTTCCTTTAAAATCTAGTTGTGCAAGTCTGGTTTAACTGGTAGCTTATATTGAGCTTATTGGATTTAGCTTATTAGATTTCTAGTTACTTTTAGCTAAAATCCTTGGATAGGTCTAGCTACTTTTTGATTTTAAGTCGTTTGCAATTTGTTTGATCAAATTTGGTTGAGAAATAAGCTCAAACGAGCTTATTGAAGTTTCAAACCCGTTTTTGTTAAAAAGTTGTGAACATTTGCATTATAGTCCTTGAAGTATTAAGTAGTTTGTAAACTTGGCTAATCCTTCTACTTTTTGGGGTTTTCAAGTAATCATTCCCTATATTTTCAGAATTGTTCAAAATTAGTTAGTTAGTTTTCAATTTAGTTGAAAATTAGTTACATTGTTTGGATAATTTTCATTTCCAGTCCACATAGTTAACTGTTTTTGCACATTTAGTCCTTATACTTTTCAGCTTTACATTTTTAGCATTTAAATTTCAAAGAATTTACATTTCCAGTCCTTATAGTTTGTAGAATTTACATTTGGCATTATATTTGAATAAAAACTTGGTATTTGCACTTTGTTTTACATATAAGTAGACAATATTTTTCATTTTAGCAAGGATTTGTTTGAATTAGCAATAGAATATCCAAAAAAAAACATTACCAACCAAAAACAATTAAAAACCCGATCTTGTTAGGACTTTCAATTTGTTAAGAACTGAGAAAAACGAACTTCAACTATACACATTTCAAATGGCGCCGATGCCGGTTCTTTGACTTTACGAGAGACTATCGATTGACGGTTTTTATTGGATTTTGGGATCCGTTCACCTAGTGAACGTTATTTTTACGTATCATAAATCAAAAACAAATAAAAAATCAAAAATATAAAAATATATAAAAATTAAAAAATTAACAAAAACAATTCTTTTCCTAAAGAATTGACCAAACAAATTAAAAAATCCAAAAAGCAATCTTTTTCCTAAGAGATTGCACCCAAAAATATATATTATTGTATTCTCTCGTTTTTATGTACATATAGTATTTTCTCTTAAAAACTCATAAATAAAAAAATATTTTCCATATATTATTATAAGTAAATACGTATACGTATAAGAACAACCAATTTACATATCTCCATAAGTATTGCCAAGGCAATACACCGTGTTGAGGGGCGTTCCGGTCCTTGACACGTGTATCGATCAAAAAAAACAAAGCAAGAATAGATAAATACTTCCAATAAGCAACAATTCGAAGAATACAAACAATTAAGTGAATAGAAAGGCGATGTGCTATAAAATGCCATCTAAGGGTCAATAGGTACTTAAGTGCTTCGCGCCACCTAACCCCCGGTTCACTTGTGAGTATTCTAAGAAGGAAGGCTTCATTGGGGGTCTTGCATCCAAGGAGTACATACGTATATTATTATTTTCTTGTGGATATTTCATATTGAAACTCGAAGAGGATAATCCTTTTCTCTTCAAAGTCACACGAGAGCTTCTCTCTCATTCCTCTTATTGAGTTGCATGCTCCCTCGCGGGCATGCACAAATACCGATTGGTGTACAACCTCTTCCTCCGAAAAGGAAGAAAAAGAGAAAGAGTAAGGCCACCACCGTCCATCAAGCCGATCACGAGAATCGTGCTTTGATTCATCCACAACAAGAAGCCATGGCTGTTGATAATCGTTCTTTGATGGAACGTTTTCAATCCAATGTTCACGGATATGTCGATGCTATTAAGATTCCTGACACTCCCGCAAATTCATTTGAGCTAAAAACGGCTATGATTACCTTGGTTTCAAACACACCTTTCTATGGTCACAAGAATGATAATCCTCATGATCACCTTAAGAGATTCCTTGCTCTTTGCAATACCCTTAAGTACAATGGAGTTCCACATGATGCTATTAAGTTGATATTAGTGCCATTTTCACTAGAGGGACATGCTAAGCATTGGTTAGACACCCAACCACCCGATAGTATCACCACATGGGATGGTTTTACCACTAAGTTTTTGAACAAGTTCTTTCCCCCATCTAAGACCACGGCTTTGAGGAACTTAATTATAGGCTTTCAACAAAAACCTAGTCAATCCTTTAGTGATGCTTGGGAGGATTTAGAGAGTTATTGAGGAGATGCCCTAACCATGGATTGGATGAAGTTCACCAAATCAATACTTTCTATGATGGCCTTAAACCTCATCACCAAGATTCACTCAATGTTTCCGCGGGAGGGAATATTCTTCGTAAATCCGTTCAAGAGGCTTTGGACATCATTGAGACTAAAGCAATGGTTCAAACAA
This sequence comes from Glebionis coronaria, assembly GCA_025667525.1. Classification (NCBI taxonomy): domain Eukaryota; kingdom Viridiplantae; phylum Streptophyta; class Magnoliopsida; order Asterales; family Asteraceae; genus Glebionis; species Glebionis coronaria. The sequence continues at coordinate 559,432 of JANFOE010001288.1, read as the reverse complement.
ATTCTCAATGTGAAGAAAGGGTTCATGTTATCCAAAACAATTCTCAAGCACCTTGTGATAACCAATTCCTCAAGTATCAACAAGAGATCATTCAAAAGATGGATAGAGATAGTGAGAGGAATTTTAAGGAACAACAAGAAATGATTCAAGCTATTAAGAGCCTTTCATTGAACAATTATTCAAATGATGTGAATTCCATTACTCTTTCTTGTGTAACTTGTGGAGGTCCCCATTCCTATGAACAATGTGATAAGGTGCAAGGTTATCAAGGGGAATGTTATGCTTACCAACAGGAACATCGTGAACACTTCAAACCAAATATCAATCCAAATAACCTTTCTTACAAATCCCAAAATTACCTTACTCCACCGGGATTCCCACCCCAACCACCCACCCAACTTCAACAAAATCCTCCTCAAGTGTTACAAAGGAATCAACGGCAAAGACCACCTTACCAAGGAAATAACTACAAGGCACCCAACAATTTTCAACATCAAGGAAATACCTTTTATCCACCACATCAAGGATTTAATCAACCACTTCCACCTTTCCCAAATCAAGGATATTCTCAAATACCAAATCAAGCTTACCCTCAACTTCAAAATCAAGGATATGGGCTACAAGAGACTCATGAGTATGTTGACAAGAGAATTCGTGAAATTGAAAAGAGAATGAATGACCAAATGAAACTTGCATTGGATACACAAACCAATAGGATTTTAATTGCATACAATCAAAGACCACAAGGGGCTTTACCTTCCAACACACAAACAAATCCAAGGGAAAATGTCAATGCTATTACCACAAGAAGTGGAAAGACAACAAAGGATCCTTCACCTCCTAAGCCTCCTATTGTTCCACCCACTTTTGTTCCTACTTGTGACAAGCCTTCTACCTCTACTTCACCACCTTAAAATGCTCCCATTCAATCAAACACACCTTCTCAACCTATTCTTACTTCTCCTCCACCTTCCACACCTTCCAATGAAGAAGCTAACAAAGACAAATCTTCCACTACAACACCTATTCCACCTACACCAAAACCAACTCTTCCATATCCTTCAAGGTTGAAAAAGGAAAAGTTAAAGAACAAGGATGACATCCAAGTCTCAAATTTCTTAAGGATGTTCAAGCAACTCAACATCAACATATCATTTGCGGAAGCTCTTGCTTATATGCCAAAGTTTGCTAAGATGTTCAAGGATTTACTCTCAAACAAAGAAAAATTGGTTGATTTACCCAACACATCCCTTAATGAAAATTGTTCCGCCGTGTTACTTAAAACCTTACCAACTAAACTTGGAGATCCGGGGCGCTTCTTGATACCTTGTAATTTTCCCGGTGTAGAAAATTGCATGGCTTTGGCGGATTTAGGGGCAAGCATTAACCTCATGCCTTTATCGGTTTGGAAAAAACTCTCTCTTCCCGAGCTCACTCCCACTAGGATGACCCTTGAATTAGCCAACCGAACCATAGCTTATCCCGTAGGTATAGCGGAGGATGTGCTTGTAGGTGTGGATAAGTTTATATTTCCGGCCGACTTTGTAGTGGTTGACTATGACATGGATCCTAGAGTTCCTTTGATTGTTGGTAGACCGTTTTTGAGAACGGGTCGTACTTTGATAGATGTGGCGGAAGGAGAACTAATTATGAGAGTAGAGGATGAGAAAGTGGTGTTTAAGTTAGGGAAAGTTTGTGATAGGAAAGAGGTTAAGGAGTCTATACCTTGTGAGACTATTAACATAGTTGATGTGTTAGATGAAGTGTGTGATGAACACTTTCATGATGCTTGCAAGAGTACTAGTGATGAAATGCCCCATGTTGAAACCGTGGCCTCAATTGCTCCCTCTTAAACACCTTTTGGAGAGAGTGATTTCCTCTTGGAGGAATTTGAGTCAAACTTTATTGGTGATGATGATTCTCCTATTAATTGGGAAGAAGATATTCTTACTATCCAAAAGTTGTTCAATGAGGACCCTATTCCTTCTCCTACTCCACAAGAAGTTACCAATGAGAATCCTTCCATAGTAAAACCTTCCATAGAGAGTCCACCTCCAATTGAACTTAAGGACCTTCCATCCCACCTAGAGTATGCTTTCTTAGAGGGCAAAGACCAATTACCCGTGATCATTGCTAAAGAGTTGAAAGAGGATGAGAAGGAGCAACTTATTGAAGTCCTTAAGAAACACAAGAAAGCCTTAGCATGGAAAATATCCGACATAAGGGGAATTGATCCACATTTTTGTACACACAAAATCCTTATGGAGGATGATTACAAACCCACCATTCAAAGTCAACGAAGAGTTAACCCAAAAATCCATGAGGTCATTAAGAAGGAAGTGATTAAACTCTTTGATGCGGGTATGATTTACCCCATTTCCGACTCTCCATGGGTTAGCCCGGTACATTGTGTTCCAAAGAAGGGTGGAATCACCGTAGTGCCTAATGAGAACAATGAGCTTATTCCTACGAGACTTGTTACCGGTTGGAGAGTTTGTATTGACTATAGGAAACTCAATGAGGCTACTAGGAAAGACCATTTCCCATTACCTTTTATGGATCATATGCTTGAACGCTTAGCGGGAAATGAGTACTATTGCTTTCTTGATGGCTTTTCAGGTTATTTCCAAATACCCATTGACCCTAAGGATCAAGAAAAGACCACATTCACTTGTCCCTACGGTACATTTTCTTACAAGAGGATGCCTTTTGGCTTATGTAATGCACCGGGGACGTTTCAAAGGTGCATGATGGCGATTTTCCATGACATGATAGAGCAAACTATGGAGGTTTTTATGGATGATTTTCCATCTTTGGAAATTCATTTACCTCATGTCTCACCAATCTAGAGAGAATGCTTAAACGTTGTGAGGAAACATGTTTAGTGCTTAATTGGGAGAAATGTCACTTTATGGTAAAAGAGGGAATTGTTTTAGGACACAAAATATCCAACAAGGGATTAGAAGTGGATCGAGCTAAAATTGATGTGATTGCTAAGCTTCCCCCACCCACCTCGGTTAAAGGTGTGAGGAGTTTCTTAGGTCATGCGGGATTTTATAGGTGCTTTATACAAGATTTTTCTAAGATAGCTAGACCGATGACTCACCTCTTAGAAAAAGAGGCTCCTTTCATTTTTAACCAAGATTGTTTGGACTCTTTTGAGACTCTTAAGGAGAAATTGACAAAGGCTCCCGTTTTGGTTTCTCCAAATTGGGAATTACCTTTTGAGCTTATGTGTGACGCTAGTGATTATGCGGTGGGGGCCGTTTTAGGACAACGAGTGAATAAGCATTTTCAACCTATACACTATGCGAGTAAAACCATGACCGGTGCACAACTTCATTACACTACCACGGAAAAAGAGTTGCTTGCTATAGTCTATGCTTTTGAGAAATTTAGACCATACCTTGTGCTATCCAAAACCATAGTGTATTCGGATCATTCCGCTCTCAAGTATCTTATGACAAAACAAGATGCTAAGCCTAGGCTTTTGAGATGGGTTTTGTTGCTTCAAGAGTTTAAGATAGAAATTCGTGATAAGAAAGGGGCCGAGAATTTAGCGGCGGATCACTTGAGTAGACTTGAGCATCCTTTTCAAGGAGATTTTCCATATCAAGAAATCAATGAATCCTTTCCATTAGAGGAGCTCATGTCTATCTCTTCCCAAGAGGATGCCACTCCTTGGTTTGCGGATATAGCAAACTATCTTGTGGGAAATGTGCTTATTGAGGGTCTTACTTATCAACAAAAGAAGAAATTTCTTAAGGAAGTTAAGTACTACTTTTGGGATGGTCCTTATCTTTTTAGGCAATGTGCGGACCAAATCATTAGACGGTGTGTAGATGGGCCCGAGGCATTTAAGATCTTAGAAGCATGTCATAAAGGACCTACGGGTGGACATTTTGGGCCCAACTATACCGCCAAGAAAGTCTTTGATTAGGGTTATTATTGGCCTTCCATTTACAAAGATGCCCATGAGATGGTAAAATTTTGTGATGTGTGTTAAAGACAAGGAAAAATTACGCAACGTGATGAGATGCCACAAAATTTTATTCAAGAGTGTGAGTTTTTTGATGTATGGGGCATAGACTTCATGGGACCTTTTCTATCTTCTAAGGGAAACAAGTATATACTTGTGGCGGTGGATTATGTGTCCAAATGGGTGGAGGCTAAAGCCTTACCTACCAATTATGCTAGAGTTGTTGTGAAGTTCTTAAAGCAATTGTTTGCTAGATTTGGTGTACCTCGGGCCATCATAAGTGATCGTGGTACGCACTTTTGTAATGATCAATTCACGAGAGTTATGAAGAAATATGGAGTTAATCATAGACTTTCTACCACGTATCACCCTCAAACCAATGGTCAAACCGAGGTCACAAATCATGGTTTAAAGAGAATTTTAGAGAGAACGGTGGGAGAGCATCGAGCTTCTTGGTCGGACAAGCTTGATGATGCTTTGTGGGCTTTTAGGACGGATTTTAAGACACCAGTTGGTTGTACTTCTTATAGGCTTGTCTATGGTAAAGCGTGCCACCTCCCATTCGAGTTAGAACACAAGGCATCTTGGGCTCTCAAGTGAGCTAACTTTGATTTAAACCAAGCCGGTTCACATAGGAAAGATCAACTTAATGAGATCGATGAATTGAGAGCCAATGCCTATGAAAATTCTTTGCTTTACAAGGAAAAGACTAAGAAATTGCATGATGCTAAGATCAAGAACCGTGAGTTCAAAGTTGGAGAGCCGGTTCTCCTCTTTAACTCAAGGTTGAAACTTTTTGCGGGCAAGCTTAAGTCGAGATGGTCTGGTCCATTCACTATTGCTCAAGTGTTTCCATATGAAACTATTGAGTTGTCACAACCCGATGGTCCAAACTTTAAAGTGAATGGTCACCGTGTGAAACATTATTTTGGGGAGGACATTTCCGTTGAAATGGTCCAAGAGATCCCCATTTTCCCCATGAATTAATTCATTGAGGGACGAGTCGAGCTAGAGACTCATTAACTCAAGCATCGTATAACTATGTTTAGAGTGTTGTAGGTTAGCAATAAGGGTATAGACTTGGAGATAAGTGTAGGGGAGACCTTGTTTTGTCTTCATGTTGTTTGTAGGGTTGCTCACTCATTTCATGCTTTGGAGCTTATGGAGGAGGCCCTTGTATCCGGTTCACTTCGTTACTATTGTGATCTTTCATTGACACCTTGTGCTTAAACATGAATTCACTAATAGTTGTCCTTTCCTTAACATGGGTTAAGCAAAGTCTATTCATTATTATATGTGTAGGGGAAGTTTTTATACTTCCATGCTCTTAAACATTGAGGACAATGTTTAGCTTAAGTGTAGGGGGGTCTTCTATCGAAGTGACCTTACCTAGAACTTGTCATTGTCTTTCATGATAACATGGAAAATTAATTTTTCAAACATTTTTCAAAATTTTGATCTACTTTGGCCACCAAAAATATGCATTCATAATTTTCTCATTAATCATTTTTCATTTGCATAACACATTTGCATTGTATATATTCTTCTTTTGTTTTTCATCAAAAATATATAAAAGGAAAAATTATAATAAAAACATGGTTTTAACAAATTTAGACTTCTTTGACATATTAGGCCCGCCATGGATATTTTGACTCAACCCGAGTTTGCTTATCTTAGCATTCTCTAGCTAGTATCCTTAACCATGTAGTCCTTCATTGGTCTATTAGGCTAAGCATCCACCAATCTCATTATTTGAGATTTTAAATTTGTGGAGAATGGGAAATGATAGAGTTGAAACAAGTGTAAAAGGGCTAGATAAACTTCATGATAATTACTTGTGGCTAAACCCTTCTCTTCTTTACCTCTATTTTCTTCGCATGTATATATGTTAATAAATAATCAAGAACGGTTTTAATTGGTTTGTAGTCTCTTATGCATTTTTGTCTAATCATTCATGGTTGATATAAGTACGTCTTAAGATTCTAAGTTAGAACGTTTTATGTGTACTAGACTTATGTCATGCTTAATACTTAGCGGGTGTTTTTCTTTTTATTCTTTTAAACTTTCTTTGTGAGGAATAAAGAAAAATAAGAGCGGCTTACAAAAAAAATGAGTGGCTAGAAAAAAAAAGAAAAAGAAAAAAAAATAATAATATATGCAAGACTCCCAAGAGGGGCAGTGTGGTGTTAATTATAGTGACTATTGAGTTCCAATATTACCTTGACGGGTTGCGGGGATTTAATAGATTGCTCCAATCCAATATTACCTTGACGGGTTGCGGGGTTGAAGATCCAAAGTCTCAAAAAGATGGCGGATGTAAATTATTGCGTGAGTTTTATTTTTCTTCCCTTAGCGAGTGTGTAGCTACTTATGAAAGCATGACATGAGGATTTTACACATAAGGCGAATGACTTATTACTCTTGAAACGGACTTATATTGATTGTGAGCGGTTTTTCAAGTAATGGATGAGAGGATTACTTAGGATTAAAACCGTGCTTCCTTATTTTTGGATTTTACACTTCTTATATTTCACACTTGAATAATGACAAATTTGCCCACAAGCAATTTGCTCAAATAATAACCGGTTCCACATTTAATTGTCATGAATAAGTTGATGTACTTTTTACTTGTGAATACAATGATCCCATTTTTAAGCTTGGTATGGGGAAAGTGAAACTTGAGGGTGATAAATGTCCATGGTACCCAAGCCCTAATCAAAGTCATTGAATTCTTTATAAGTTATTTCCATCAAAACCATTTCAAGAAAAACCAAAAAAAAAAAGATATAGATAGAATTGTATTTTGTTCATTGCATTGTCAAAAATCAAAATCATGCATCATTTAGTCTAGAGTAGTGTAGATGCATTCCATATGGCCAAGGTGGATTAATTATGAGGAGAATGTAAAATTGTGCTTAAAATATATAGCATTGCATGAGGACATGACAATGTTCAAGTGTAGGGGATTTGATATGAGCAAAAACTCATATCAATTTATCAACAAATCACCCTAAAACACAATAAAAATACCTAAACTTTGTGCTATAAAGCGGAATTATGTGGTATGTTTTGTGTTTGTGCTCAAATAGGTAAGAAGGATACAATTTCAAGCAAACAAAGGAAAATCAAGCTTAATTTGATGAAAAAGACAAAGAAGGATCAAATGTGACAAGACTTTGAAGACAAAGGACCTATCTTGACAATCTGCCAAAGATGAAGGACAAAAAGTGTAAATATGACAAAGTCAAGATCAAAGTCAAATCTAGTCAACTCTCAAGTCAACTCAGTCAAAGGAGCTTTTTGATCAAGTTTGCAAGTGGAAGGACTTAAATTGCCAAAAGAATGAAGTTACTAGCTCAAAATTACATTCTGCCAAGTTCAAGGGCTAATTCTGCCAACTTTGGAAAGTTTATTCAAGCTTGATCCGTGTGATATGCTGTTACCCAATGAGAATGCAAGAAACAAGTTCCCTGGATTGCCAACTCACTTCATTTAATGCCACTAGCCGCCAGCATTTAATTGGTCAAAATCCCAACAGTGCAAGCGCACTAATTCTCTTTCAGCCAATAGGAAAAGGCCATGCAATAATCAGATTATCCATTGTGGATAATGATCCGTGTGCCTAGTTCATAGCAAATGAAATCCTGCCACGTGTCATCTTCTTCAACGCATATTGCCAGAATCGTTCTTGAGCTAGAAGCAATTTCAAGAGATGGTATAAACATGAAACTTGCTCGTTTTTGAGAGACGAATCCAATGATCACAACGAATTACACTCAAGATCAATAACAAATAAAACCCAAAATGTGTTCATCACTTGCAAAATCCAATTGAGCTGAATTATACACGTGGAAGTTTCTGATTGGATCCAACACGTCACCAACCCCAACTACTTCACTCCTACAGTCTATAAATACCATGGATTGTTCTCATTTCTTGTATTGTAGAAAAAAGTGTGAAAACACACACTTTTAGTTTTTCTCTCATCCTTCTTAGTTGTAGCTTAACAACTCAAGAGTCTGACACACTCTTGAGTCTGTTATAGTTAGTTGTAACAAACTTACCAGCACTTGTAACTACTTCTCAATTCAATAAATACAAATTTCCATTTTTCCCTCCAAATTCTCATACTTCTCTACTATTCATACCTACTTCATTGATACCTTTTGTTGCTGATATTAGTTTGTTATGATCTTCACTTGATCATAGTGAGCTAGTTTTGAAGATTGTAGCTGTTGTACCTGTTTGTTCATCCAGTTCAAGTACTAGCAGACTTTGAAGAATTCAGTCTAGTTATGGAGATTTTTGGTGGTTGTAGCTGATTGATTGGTTATTGATTAGTGTGTTCTAGTGCTAAGGTGGTGGTTAGCACTAGATTAGCGAGCTCAGCGCTCCTCTACTCCCCAAAGGAGGCCTAAGCAAAAAGTATACATTTTCTGATTTTAAGTTCCACTAAACAGTTGAATGCCTGCTTCATTCCTAGTTAACTTTGTTTGATTGCATGATAAAAGATGTTTTAGCCTGCTATTGATCTGATCTCATTGATTTTGTAGCTTATTAGTAGCTTTGAATGCTTATTAGCTTTGATACTTGTCCTGTTTTTCAACATCCATCAGTCAGTTTAGCCTTGATAACCATTTAGAGTTCTTGTTGGTTAGAGTTCTTGTAACTAGTTCTCATTTACTTCATTTTAGCTGTAAAACTTAGTGTGATATAACTTTTCATTCAGTTTAACCTTTTGATCAAAAAGACTTCATAAAAGTTTCAAAAAGATCAGTAAAGTAGTGTTTGGCATTAGCTTTGATTTGATTTTCAAGTGTTAGAATTTGGCAAACTTTCGTTCATTTCTAGTTAACCAATCATAACAAATAGTTTTCAGTCATTTTCAAGTCAAATATTTGGTCAAAAAGGCAATTGGTCATATAAAAAGTTTGTGTCAGTTTTATTCAAACATACTTTTAGAAAGTGTTGATTTTGATTTGACTGGCATTTCTTTGTTAGTTGATGAAATCATTACAAACCAGTTCTAATCTTTCAGTCAATATATGAAGTTTGAGTGTGTATAAGGAAACTGTACAGTATTCAATTTTGAGCAAGTAATAAGCCAAAGTTTAAGATCAAGAGCAAATGCAAGTTTCTGTAACTTGGGCAAACTGATTTTTCATATCTTGATTTCCACTTCATAAACAAGCTAATTTTCTTTCACAATTTCATTCCATTAGTGTTACTGGATAGATTTTGAGATTTTGGCCTTATTGAAATTTTTGGTCAACGAAAGTCAAGATAAGCACAATTTTGGCTTATTTTCAGATTCTGAGCTTATTACTTGATCATTTTTCATGAGACTTGATTTCCCGTCTTTCTTTTGAGCTTATTAACAAGAATTTCCTTTAAAATCTAGTTGTGCAAGTCTGGTTTAACTGGTAGCTTATTTTGAGCTTATTGGATTTAGCTTATCAGATTTCTAGTTACTTTTAGCTAAAATCCTTGGATAGGTCTAGCTACTTTTTGATTTTAAGTCGTTTGCAATTTGTTTGATCAAATTTGGTTGAGAAATAAGCTCAAACGAGCTTATTGAAGTTTCAAACCCGTTTTTGTTAAAAAGTTGTGAAAATTTGCATTATAGTCCTTGAAGTATTAAGCAGTTTGTAAACCTGGCTAATCTTTCTACTTTTTAGGGTTTTCAAGTAATCAGTCCCTATATTTTCAGAATTGTTCAAAATTAGTTAGTTAGTTTCAGTTTAGTTGAAAATTAGTTACATTGTTTGGATAATTTTCATTTCCAGTCCACATAGTTAACTGTTTTTGCACATTTAGTCCTTATACTTTTCAGCTATACATTTTTAGTATTTAAATTTCAAAGAGTTTACATTTCCAGTCCTTATAGTTTGTAGAATTTACATTTGGCATTATATTTGAATAAAAACTTGGTATTTGCACTTTGTTTTACATATAAGTAGACGATATTTTTCATTTTAGCAAGGATTTGTTTGAATTAGCAATAGAATATCCAAAAAAAAACATTACCAACCAAAAACAATTAAAAACCCGATCTTGTTAGGACTTTCAATTTGTTAAGGACTGAGAAAAACGAACTTCACACATGGCTTTGACTCTATAAGAAGCGAGTAGTAAGGTAAGATGATCTTTGAGGACAAAGATCCTGTTTAGGGGTAAATGCTGTGAAAATCCGTCAATTTACGATTGATATTTTATTCTCAATATTTATTTGAAAATATTATTTTATGAACTCACTTATTTTTGGGAAGAAATTTGGATTTACGTCTTGGAGTAGCATCGACTACGTCTAAACCGGAGGATTCTACGTTACGTGCTTACGTTTACATACACCGTCTTTGGTGACAGTCTGACAATTCAGAAAATAAATTTATCCGTAAATATTATTTTGGAGTTTTAAATTTGTGTTGGTTCATAAACTCACAAATTTACGAGAAGAGATTAGGACTTACGATTTTATTTTAACGTCCTTTACGACTAAACCGGAAACCTTAGGATTACGTATTTACGTTTTCGAACTCCGTTTTTGATGAGACAATTTTTATTGGATTCGTTTTGTGACATAGATTCATAATTTATAAAAACGTTTTTCGTAAAACGACCCGAGGGCACGAAAATCGAGGAAACTAGAATCGAGGAGTACCCGTAAATAAATGGGGATGAGACAAGTGGGACACTTGTCCCACCCCCAAAACCGGCCAACATCTTGCTACAACACATCTATGATGTGTCAAAACCTCAACCATCTAGCTAACACATGTCTTAGCTTAATGTGTAAGCTAAGACTTCACAAAACCACTAGCACCTCAAACTAGAAACTTATTTTCTCTCATGCAAAACCATAATTCTCTCTCTCACCCTCCATGTTGCCGTCCACTTCTCCATCATTAAACACCCATTCATACAAATTTTAACCACAAACATATGTTATAATTAACATATGTTAATCTCCATTCAAAAAGATGAAGATTGGTGCAAGTTACAACATCCAAGGAGGAGTTTTCATGGTGTCTTAGGGCTGATTTTTAATAAGTGTGTAAACACTTATCCTTTTGCCACTAAAATCAAGTAAAAACAAGACCTAATCATGTGTTTTACATCTTAAATGTCGGAATTACGCGTGGTTTTGTGTTCTTGTGTTTAAATAGGTACAAATGATCAAAAGAAGAGAAAACACGGGATATTACGGTCAAATGTCGAAGAAAAGTCCCAAAAGAAACGAAGACATAGTCAAAAGACCAAAAGTGTGCCTAGGTTCACGAAAACCGGCTAAACCGACACAGTTTTGAAGAAACAATCAAGAAAGCCAAATTCGAGCTCGATTTTTAGCGGATTTAATCTTTTGAAAATATTCAAGCCTAATGGGTCCCACATTTGGATTAATGGGCTCTAAAGCCCATTTGGAAATTAAAAGATATTTGATAAATGTTATAAGCCCAAAAGCCATTTGGTGTTTGAAAATTAAGATTGTGTAACGAAATTGGGCCAAAGCCCATATGGTTTATACACAGTGAAACGAAATGGATTTTTTGCTTGGTCAACCTAAGGTCAACCTACACCCTCACAAACGTTTTTCCCAAATAATTAAAATGTTTACAAACTTTCACCACATGTCTCATTATCCTCACACGGTTTTAACCCCCCATTCACCCCAACCTACCCTTACTGTGCGCCTCACCCACACATGATTAAAACCCACACTCAAAACAAATCACCCCACATCCTATCACCCACCCCACACGGTTTTAATAAAACATTTTACTTTATTCCCCCACTCACACTCAAATCGTTACAAACAAGAAAAAAATAATAACACCACTCACTGTTACCCTTCTTTCTCTCCCAAATAAACATCCACCATTTTTTTACTCAGCCAATCCTAAAAACCCTAATTTACCATTGAACAAAAATCACCAACAAAATTGGGGGTTTTACCCTCATAGATTAATTCCCACAAATCCACTATAAACCCCCAAGAAATTCGCATCAAGCACATGGAGTGGTCCTCTCTCCCCTTCCAACGTGGCAATCCAAGTGAAAAAGGCTCAAGATGTATTCTCAGCCGTTGATCATTGAAGAAAAAGAGAGAGAAGAAATCAAGGGTCAAGATTGAAGCCTTGGGCACCAAGGAGATTAGGGATTTCCCTATAAATCCCCACTCCACAAAGATGTATGAGGAAGCTTTTTCTTTATTATTTTCAGTTTTTTTAATTAAATTTAGGAGTAGGATTAGATTAGGGTTTATGTAATTTTTAAATTCCAGTCTTTGTAATCTTTGAATCATTAATGAAAAGTTATATTTTAATTATTTTCCATCTCTTTTTAATTTCTGTCGGATTTAAATATTCTTTTTAATCTGCGTTTAATCTGCATCTTCCAATATTTTCTCTTTTTAATTACTGTTCGAAAAGTGTTATTGTTAATATAAAAAAAAAATAATAAAGAAGGAAAGTGAATATATCTTCCCCACTGGAAGATGTCAGGAAATTACTGTTCGTTTAGTTTGTTAGATATTGTACTGTTCGAGTGATTCGCCTGAGTTGTGGATCGAGATGATGGTATTCGAGATGATAAACGGTGGTGTTTGCTTCGGGTCATAAGGAGGCACAGCGCCTACCTTCATCACAACGGATATCGACAATAGGTTTGTTTTCTTTTATTTTATAGTTCAAGTTAATTGTTCAGTTTAAGATTGTTTAATCTGCTAGTTTAATGTTAATATGTTTTGGGTTTATTCCTTATCTGAATTACTTAGATGTTATTTGAAGCTGCTTATGTTTGTTTCAAATCTGCTTTTTAGTTTATATAGGTTGTTTGGATTTGATGTTTTTCTTTTATCTGATAAGTGATTAATCTTCTTATGTTATAGCTGCTGGTTTAGGATTTGGTTAGTTTTAGAATTTTTTTGCTTATTTCGATTTTCAGCTTATTTGAATCTGCTTAATTCGTTTAGTATTGTTTTAGAACTGCTTATTAGCTTAATTAGTTTTCAGGCTTTTTTTTGTTCATCTGCTTATTGCTATTTGGATTTCATTGTTTATGCTTTAATTTGGTCATTTTATTTACTGATTATATCTGCACAGCAAACAGTCCATATTGGTTTGTTTGTTTTTAAGTTCCAAAAAATAAAAATACTTAAACAAAAATTTAGGGCTGCTGGGACTCGAACCCAGGACCCTTCGCTCACATGTCATACGCCCCAACCATCTAATCTATCCACTTTTTCTTGTTGAATTATGCAACATTAGATTAAAATAAGTTTAATTCGTAGTAGGCAGTTTTGATTAAAATTAGTTTTAGATTAATTTAAATTTTAATATAAAAAGTTTTATTTTAAAGTTTACTTTATTCTGTTTTTATAAAAATATAAAAAGACAAAAAAAAAGGGAATAAAAATATTTTATTTACTTTTAATTTTAATATAGAAATAGTTTTGTTTTATTTTAAGATAAATTTAATTATGTTTTCATAAAAGTCCTTTAATAGTTTTCTTTAAAATAATTTCGTTTAAAAAATAGATTTTAGTTAAAAGGTTTTACTTAGTCTTATTAAATTTAGTTTTAAAATTAGATTTCAATTTATTAAGTTTTGTTTAAAAGTATATTTTAATTAAAAGTTTTTAAGTTTTATTAATTAGTTAAATTTTATTTTCAAATTATTAGTTTAAATAGTTAATTAAAATAGATTTCTTTTAATTAAATAGTTTTAAATTAATTCCAAAAATAGTTATTACCAAAAACAAAATTAAGTTTTACGTTTAAATTGGAAATCAAATTCGAGTGAGTCGAGGAAAACGAACATTCATTGCAAAACATATAAAATCCTAGTTTCAAATGGCGTCGCTGCCGCTTCGCTCGTACGATTGACGATTTTTTCGTGAAGACGTTTGGATTTTGGGATCCGTTCGATTTTGAACGTTACGTTTCTTGCACCAAAAATCAACAATACAAAAAAAAAAACTTAAAAATACAAAAAAAATTAAAAAAAAAAAAAAAATCACAAAAGCAATTTCTTTCCTAAGAATTGCACCAAAAAAATTAAAAAAATCAAAAGTAATACTTTTTCCTAAAAGTATTACACCAAAAATATTACGTATTAGTGTTAATTTTTATTTCGATTTCTTTCGATTTTTCTTGTATATATATTTTTCTAAAAAAATACAAAAATATTCTTCTTTATCCTCTTTTGTGTTTAATTCTTTTCTCAACCCCTCTTATTTTTAATTCTTCATGGATTCGTCTTGCGTTCGGTGTGGGAGACCATGGCATGGTTTTCAAACATGTCAATGGTGTATTTGTGAGCGGTGTGGTTTTGATATCGACAATACACAATTTGGATTTTGTCCATTTTGCAATTCAACGAATTCGTACTTCTCCTCTTACAATGCTTTTTCTCCCCTACCGTCTATGATAATCCCTATCCGCAACATGAACCGGGTTTTTCCCAATACCCGTGTTGCAATCATTGTGGGGGCCCTCACGATACTTCATATTGTCAGCCAATGAATTATTATGAGCCAAATCCGTGTCCTCATTTTTCTTCACCGATGGATTATTATGAACCAAATCCGTGTTCTAATTCTTCTCAACCGATGACTTCCTATGAGCCACATCCGTGCTATAATTCTGGTTTTCATAACTGTGAGCCCCCACATCCCACCCTCGATCATCAATCCTCTCATAGAATTCAACAAATCAATGCTTTGAATGACGAAAGAAAAGCCCTTATTTTGGAACTTCATGACGGCTTAATTCGACTGACCGAGACATTGGAGGAGCAACAACGACAAGAGCAAGTATCTAATCTTAGTGTTATACTCCGCCTCTTGTGCGTTCTTTCTATTATGATGATGATGACGATGAGAATACTATTTCTTGGAATGATCTTTGTGCTCAATGTCCTAGTGCAATTGTAATTCCTTCTCTCGACTTGCCGGCTCTCGAGCCTAAGGATTCTACCACTCCTATTCTCGATTCTTCCACTACGGAGCCCGATGCCTCTCTCATCATGGGGGATGAGGGTCTTATCACTATTCCTTGTGACGAGACTCTTATTTCAATCCAAAGTGAGCCTACGGTTGCTTCCGATAGTGACGATGAGTGTGAATCTCTTTCTAGTAATGACTCATTACCTCCCACCGACATCTTGGGAAACGATTCTTTGGCTTTCTCTAATCCCATTTTTAACCTCGATGATGATTTTACTTCTAGTGATGACGAGTCACTATCCGATGAAGACGTTCCGAAAGAAAATTTCAAGATTTATTCGAACCCTTTATTTGATTTTGATGACGCCTACATCTCTAGTGACGTGAATCCTCTCTTTGAAGAGGGGATTGAGGACATTGATAGCTCCGACTTTATTGCTATTGATGAGAATCCTTTGTTAGCCATGCCACCTCCCGTCATAGAGGAGGTGGAGAGATTTGACCCTAGTTTCCGTTTGATTCGGTCTGGTGAGGTGACGCGGGTGGTAGATATGTCCTCTGTTATTTCTCATATTATGTTGCCACCCCGTCCTACCGCGTGCACACCCAAGCAAGTGATGTATCGCTTTTACTCTCCTCATTTCATACCGGGAAATGAGGATGAGTGCTTTGACCCGGGAGGTGACATTGACCATTCTTTGATTGATACCTTTACGGCTTTGCCGAATAGTGACCATCCTACGTCTTTGGGGGATGACAATTTGTCTCCTTTACCCACCCCACCTCCCGTGGATCAAGACTTCACTTACTTTTCTTATGTCGAGAGGACTTTTCTACCTTTTATGACTTATCCTCCTGCCTCTCATTTATTATGTTCCTCCGGTACCGAGGACAAGATTTTTGATCCCGGTATAACATTCGAGGCTTCCCCATGGACCATTTAATTCGGGGTCGAGTCAGGCTCGTGACTCGGTTAACAAAAACAAGCGCTTCTCGGGAGGCAACCCGATTATCTATCTTTTTTTTACAATAAGTGTAGGGGGGAGCCGTGTAGGTTGTTTGTTTTGTGTGTTGTGATTGTGTAGGTACATGTGCTTTGATGATCCACTTTTGGTACTTTTGACGAGACCCGTGTTCCCGTGTTACCCGTGTACCCGGTTCCTTCGATAAGTTTTTGCTATTGTGATTCAATATTGTATATAAATAAATATAATCACTTTAGTTGTCCTTTCCTTAGCTCGATTTTAAACAACGTACTCAATGTCCTAAGTGTAGGGGAGTTTATTCACCCACATGCTTAAACATTGAGGACAATGTTTATATCAAGTGTAGGGGGCCTTCTATTGAATTTTAGTGGCCTTTTCCATGAATTTGACCCCATTTTACCGGAAAATTTTTAAAAAAAATTTCAACGTTTTTCAAATTTTTGATCTATTTTGGCCTTGTAATATTTTTCTTTTATTTTAATTTTGTTATCGCATCTGAATTTATTTCCATTTCAAGAATAAAGTCAAAAAAATAAATAAATAAATAAAATGGTTTTAATAAGTTTAGATATCTTTGATATATTAGGCCCGTCGTGAATATTTTGACTCAACCCGAGTTTACTTATCTAAGTTTACTCTAGCTAGTATCCTTAACCATATGGACCTTAATTGGTTTATTAGGCTAAGCATCCACGAGTCTCATTCCTTGAGATTTTAAATTGTGGAGAACGAGAGATGATAGAGTTACTTATAAGTTCGGTATTCTTTCATTAACTTATGTGAGTTAGTTATGAGCTTTTTCTCCCATCACTTGTTAATAAATATATTTGCAATAAATAAGGTTGTACGATTTAAAAGGTTACTTAGCTTCTAGCACAAGATAGTTTAAAAGTTGCTCGGTATTAATTAGAGTTCATAGCCAAGGCATAACTTATTGAAACGGGACGCGAAGATTGGCTTATCCAAAAAGGCCCTAACAAGGCATGAGGATACCCGAGTCCAAAAAGGCCCTAACAAGGCATGAGGATTCACTTTTTGCTAAAGATCCTAAGATGATGTGAAGATCATTAATCCAAATCAATATGAAGGATCAAGACACACGACGAGAAGCAATTACTCCCCTAAAGATCATGGAGAAGTCTATCCAAAAAGACCCTAACAAGGTATGAGGATAAATAGATCCAAGTCCGAAAAGGAGGCGGATCGTTGTATATCAAAATCCTAAATAAAGAAGAGGATAAATGAAGAAGTCGTGGTCAACGTTTGAAGCATCTTTCACTCCTTATGAATATGAATACCAAAATGAAGAGAAGACCATAATTTCAAGATCGTCTCTCAAGATTTGAAGTTTGAAGTACAAGCCAAATATCGGTCCGAGAAAGGTCTCAAATCGTGAAACGAGTTATGCCAAGATATGAACTTTTTGAGGTTTCGAGAAGCCGTTTTAAAAGATTTTGTCCTTTAGCTAACTATTGATTAAATCGTCCCACTTTGTTTTCGGCCTTAATAAATTATCGAAATAAGTAAAAAATGCATCCTCGTGATCAATCAAGACAAAAATAATATATAAGAGATACACCGTAGGAATAAGGGAGTCTAAGTGATTAATTAAACCACATGAGCAAGTGTTAGTTGTGCTAACTTGTAATAACAATGATCTCGTTTTTAAGCTTGGTATGGGGAACGTGAAACTTGTGGGTGATTAATATTCATGACACCAAAGCCCTAATCTAAGTCTTAGATTTCTTTACGAGTTTCTTCCATTCAATAATTTCCAAGTTAATAAAATAATCATTTAATTCTTGTTTCCTTTAAAGTTTTTATCTTTTCATCATGGTAGTAGTGGTAATAATTATAAAGGCCGAGATGGATTGATTATGAGAAAAATGTAACTTATGCTTTAAAACTATGCATTGCATGGGGTCATTGCAATGGTCAAGTGTAGGGGATTTAATAAGTGTGTAAACACTTATCCTTTTGCCACTAAAATCAAGTAAAAACAAGACCTAATCATGTGTTTTACATCTTAAATGTCGGAATTACGCGTGGTTTTGTGTTCTTGTGTTTAAATAGGTACAAATGATCAAAAGAAGAGAAAACACGAGATATTACGGTCAAATGTCGAAGAAAAGTCCAAAAAGAAACGAAGACATAGTCAAAAGACCAAAAGTGTGCCTAGGTTCACGAAAACCGGCTAAACCGACACAGTTTTGAAGAAACAATCAAGAAAGCCAAATTCGAGCTCGATTTTTAGCGGATTTAATCTTTTGAAAATATTCAAGCCTAATGGGTCCCACATTTGGATTAATGGGCTCTAAAGCCCATTTGGAAATTAAAAGATATTTGATAAATGTTATAAGCCCAAAAGCCATTTGGTGTTTGAAAATTAAGATTGTGTAACGAAATTGGGCCAAAGCCCATATGGTTTATACACAGTGAAACGAAATGGATTTTTTGTTTGGTCAACCCAAGGTCAACCTACACCCTCACACACGTTTTTCCCAAATAATTAAAATGTTTACAAACTTTCACCACATGTCTCATTATCCTCACACGGTTTTAACCCCCCATTCACCCCAACCTACCCTTACTGTGCGCCTCACCCACACATGATTAAAACCCACACTCAAAACAAATCACCCCACATCCTATCACCCACCCCACACGGTTTTAATAAAACATTTTACTTTATTCCCCCACTCACACTCAAATCGTTACAAACAAGAAAAAAAAATAACACCACTCACTGTTACCCTTCTTTCTCTCCCAAATAAACATCCACCATTTTTTTACTCAGCCAATCCTAAAAACCCTAATTTACCATTGAACAAAAATCACCAACAAAATTGGGGGTTTTACCCTCATAGATTAATTCCCACAAATCCACTATAAACCCCCAAGAAATTCGCATCAAGCACATGGAGTGGTCCTCTCTCCCCTTCCAACGTGGCAATCCAAGTGAAAAAGGCTCAAGATGTATTCTCAGCCGTTGATCATTGAAGAAAAAGAGAGAGAAGAAATCAAGGGTCAAGATTGAAGCCTTGGGCACCAAGGAGATTAGGGATTTCCCTATAAATCCCCACTCCACAAAGATGTATGAGGAAGCTTTTTCTTTATTATTTTCAGTTTTTTTAATTAAATTTAGGAGTAGGATTAGATTAGGGTTTATGTAATTTTTAAATTCCAGTCTTTGTAATCTTTGAATCATTAATGAAAAGTTACATTTTAATTATTTTCCATCTCTTTTTAATTTCTGTCGGATTTAAAGATTCTTTTTAATCTGCGTTTAATCTGCATCTTCCAATATTTTCTCTTTTTAATTACTGTTCGAAAAGTGTTATTGTTAATATAAAAAAAAAATAATAAAGAAGGAAAGTGAATATATCTTCCCCACTAGAAGATGTCAAGAAATTACTGTTCGTTTAGTTTGTTGGATATTGTACTGTTCGAGTGATTCGCCTGAGTTGTGGATCGAGATGATGGTATTCGAGATGATAAACGGTGGTGTTTGCTTCGGGTCATAAGGAGGCACAGCGCCTACCTTCATCACAACGGATATCGACAATAGGTTTGTTTTCTTTTATTTTATAGTTCAAGTTAATTGTTCAGTTTAAGATTGTTTAATCTGCTAGTTTAATGTTAATATGTTTTGGGTTTATTCCTTATCTGAACTACTTAGATGTTATTTGAAGCTGCTTATGTTTGTTTCAAATCTGCTTTTTAGTTTATATAGGTTGTTTGGATTTGCTGTTTTTTTTATCTGATAAGTGATTAATCTGCTTATGTTATAGCTGCTGGTTTAGGATTTGGTTAGTTTTAGATTTTTTTTGCTTATGTCGATTTTCAGCTTATTTGAATCTGCTTAATTCGTTTAGTATTGTTTTAGAACTGCTTATTAGCTTAATTAGTTTTCAATTTTTTTTGTTCATCTGCTTATTGCTATTTGGATTTCATTGTTTATGCTTTAATTTGGTCATTTTATTTACTGATTATATCTGCACAGCAAACAGTCCATATTGGTTTGTTTGTTTTTAAGTTCCAAAAAATAAAAATACTTAAGCAAAAATTTAGGGCTGCTGGGACTCGAACCCAGGACCCTTCGCTCACATGTCATACGCCCCAACCATCTAATCTATCCACTTTTTCTTGTTGAATTATTCAACATTAGATTAAAATAAGTTTAATTCGTAGTAGGCAGTTTTGATTAAAATTAGTTTTAGATTAATTTAAATTTTAATATAAAAAGTTTTATTTTAAAGTTTACTTTATTCTGTTTTTATAAAAATATAAAAAGACAAAAAAAAAGGGAATAAAAATATTTTATTTACTTTTAATTTTAATATAGAAATAGTTTTGTTATATTTTAAGATAAATTTAATTTTGTTTTCATAAAAGTCCTTTAATAGTTTTCTTTAAAATAATTTCGTTTAAAAAATAGATTTTAGTTAAAAGGTTTTACTTAGTCTTATTAAATTTAGTTTTAAAATTAGATTTCAATTTATTAAGTTTTGTTTAAAAGTATATTTTAATTATAAGTTTTTAAGTTTTATTAATTAGTTAAATTTTATTTTCAAATTATTAGTTTAAATAGTTAATTAAAATAGATTTCTTTTAATTAAATAGTTTTAAATTAATTCCAAAAATAGTTATTACCAAAAACAAAATTAAGTTTTACGTTTAAATTGGAAATCAAATTCGAGTGAGTCGAGGAAAACGAACATTCATTGCAAAACATATAAAATCCTAGTTTCAATTTTCCACAAGGAGTTCAAGAAGCATGGTGGTCTTGAAGATGGTCATGGTTATTCACAAGTTTCTCCATCAAAAATCCATGTTTTGATCAACCTACATCATCATGGTGGTATAAAGATTGTCCTCCTCATCTTCTTGTTAATTTGATTATGTAAACATGTATTTTATTTCATATTGTATATGTATATGATGATTATATGATGATAAAAATGTTATGTGGGGATTTGTTGTTGATAAATATGATTAAAAAGGTGAAAAACTATAAGAAACAAGGTTAAAATCTTGATTAATTTACATGGCTGTATAAAACAGTAAAGAAACATGCTATAAACTGATAAAATGATGAAGTAGAATCCATTTACAGTAAACTATGAGTCTTGTACACATGTGAGAGTTAACCATGCAATGGAATCAAAATAATGAGTGAGATATGATCAAAACAAGTTTAGGGCATAAATCTGAGGTTACGACTTTTTCGGCTAATACCGTAAAAATAAACGTTTTTGTTAAATAAAACTTAGATGGTTGGACCCGTCTAATGAAAACTTTATAAAACTTATATACTGATATATAGACATGTATAACAAGTAAAAACCGATAAAACCCGAACTTTAGGGCATACGGACATTAACGAGCTAAGTAAACATATTGGACTAATAATACAACAAAAATGGACTAAAACACTTATAAACTTATTATTGGGCTTAACCCATTTGGGCCCAACATGGGAAGTATATATATACTGATAATATAGGTGTAAAATGGATTAAAACAAGTTAAAGAACTTGTAATAAGTTTATTGGACTTAAAACACGTAAATAGGTAAAACTAGTAAACTAGTATCAACGTTATCGACATATAACACAAAAATGAGTAAATGAGGATATGTAAACCCACTTGATCATCATATATATATATATAATCATCATATGTATACATAATTGATATTTTTATAAAGTCATTGGACAAACGTCTAAGACCGATTATTATTTGTCTAGGTTTCCGTGATTGAAGCACGTATCGTACGACCGAATTGCCGATAACCCGCCTTCCCACAATAACGTGAGTTCATAGCCTCGCACTCTTTTAAATGTTTTTATAAATGTTTTATAAACCCGCGAGGGAGATAACATGTTAGTTTTTATGAAATAGGACACCATTTGTCCCGATTGTTTGTTTATTGATTTTGGACCCGAATGATTGAATGACCCGATTGTATGACCCGATAAATGATTAAAGGACCCGATAGATGAAATTAAATGGATTATTAAAGTTAGGTTATGTCACTAAAAGTCCCATTAGCATGAATAGTGAACTACCGGGATTTGGTAGACGCTTATGCATTTAATAGTACTATTTGGGGACGATCACCCCAGTTCGCGCCTTGACGGTTGATCCCCGTCGTGCCACATTGATTGGTAAGCGAATTTATGTATGAGAAGATATCCATAGCGTGACCTTTGTGACGATACGCTACTTTAGATGGGCAAAATTGGTATCGGGTTAGCTACCCGTTGTTGGTTTAGTAAGGTAACAATGTCATGCGGCTTATAATAATCCAAATTAACGAAATACTTATAGACGCTCCAAATTACGATGTATTGCCTGACTAGCAATACAGGGTCATACTATTGATATTATGTTGGTATTTTGGTTTTCATAACCATATTCATATAACGGTTTTTATTTTCATACAACGTTATAAGACGTATTGTATGATTGTTTTTACGACATTGGCTCGTATAATGATTTTTAAGGCAAATGCCTATATTATGATTTTGATAAAGATTGGTATAAAATGACTTTGGCTATTTTACGGCCTATCAAAACGATTTGTACAAAATGATTTTCAGTAATACTTTTATACTGATATTATATTGATGGAAGTTATTAAACTCTATGAATTCACTCGGCGTTATCGCTGACCTTTTCTTTTAACATGATTTATCTCAGGTACTTGAAGGTAATTCTCGGGAAGACAACAAGAATTCATGGCCCGCACTTAAACTATATTTTCCATTCAAATATTTTGTAAAACTTTGTATGAAATAATATGACTTGGGACCGATGTAACTTTGATATTTATGAATGGAAATGATTTATTATTAAACGACGCGATTTTTATGCGTTGTCTATGATGTGAGTAATGTGCTATCCCGTAACACCAACTAGTCTTCCGCTGTACTGAGTTGTATAAATTTGGGGGTGTTACAGTTTGGTACCAGAGCTCTCGTTATAGAGAACGAGAGATTTTTAAAACCAAGGTTTTGAATAAAACTTTTCAAAATCTTTTAACTATAAACATCTTTCTAAAAATGTCTAAAAATCTTTTGACTATAACGGTGCCGAAGAATTCCCGAGTTACCGACAAGGCCAAGACTGAGAAGTGTTATTTTAATATATATATATATATAACTTGGATTATATATATATGATGTAATTTTATTACATGATTGTTTGATGATTATTTTGATTTTTATACGAGGTATTTATACGACGTCGATTGTCACAAGTAACCCTAAATCCCCTAGTAAATTAGTCGAAGCTATTCTCGTAGGAATTCTAGCTATCCAAGATCTAAACCAAGTTGTGGATATTTATAATCCTGACAAATGGTTGATATTCGTAGAAATGTAGATATTAGTTGATTGTGAAATTGAAAGAAGAATTGGCGAGATTAAATTTGATATCGATGTCATGACGATCTTTCCTTATTGAGTGGAGTTTGACAAAACGTTACCACCGAGAAAGATGTCATCTGATTCGTTGTCACCCAATTCTTAAATTAAAATCGAAAGGGTGAATGTTGCACTTGAGGCTGTCATTTGGAACCATTACCCAAAAGCCTCATGCCACTAGTACCTTTCCGAGAAGTCTAGTTGAATGATCAAGTCGTTTCATATTAATGACTCATTTGATAATCGTTGTTGTAAGAGCTAATAGGATTGGAAATTAAGTGTTGATTCATATTGAGATTGTATTGCCTTTACAAGGCCGAAGAATAAGGTTGTAAGTATTGGATAATGAGGTAGGATATCGAATTGAGTATAATTTGGTTAAAACCTGAATAAAGTAAAATTCAACCCGTATGAAATATGAGATTGTTAAGAGAAAGTCGTTAAGTTCTGTGATTGAATTATAAGGTTTTAATTGATTGTTAGTTCGTGTTAAGGGTTGTTCCTAGGCCATTGTCCACTAACGAGGATGCCCAGTGTCCAATAAATAAATTGAAGAAATCTTCTTCTGAATTGAGACCGATGGATCTTCTGGGACATGTGGAACACCTAATGCCTCTTGTAGATTAGTATTCATTGTGGTATCTTTTAAAAATAATCCCTAACTTAACTGAGACATCAGTTGGTAGGATGAGATCTTGGAATTGTATGACATAGTGACACGTAATGTGTTACGGTACAATTTAGACTTGTTTGTGATTAATGAAAAGACTACCTTTGATTGCTAAATTCTACATGTATCGATGTTATCTATCCTTTATTGCTTCATCCTAATGTTCGCATTAGTGATGCAACCATTGACCAAGTACTCGTCTCGAATTGAGTTACGTTGTGGATTATTCTTTTTGAGTGCCATCGAGGTCATGAACCTCATGATTATTTGGCTAAAGCTCATTTTCTATCATATTGTAGTTAGTTCTTGGTGAACAAATCTTCGTCACTCTTTTGCAGATCACTCATTGTTTTTATAAGATAAAACAGTATCCTTTGAGAAAATTTATTTTTTATCACAATAAGGATTATTCAAAGTGAGATTTAAAAGTAATTGATATCAAAATGAAGTTGTTTATGAAACACTTTGGAAAACTTAACAGTTTTCATAACAAAGAAAATCTTTGTAAATTTATTCTTGATTCTTATCTAAGAATTAAGCATGAAAATGATTTTACTATAAACATGGATGATAAAATTTTGACGAACTGAGTATTGCATCGTTAATCTTGAAATTGTATATAGTTGCGCGCCTACATACAATTTGGAATGGACTATGCAAGACTGATTAGTAGTCACCATAAAACTAATGAATAAACACTGAATTTTCTTTGAAGATTGTGAAAGAATAAATTTTATGAGATCTGCAAGAAGTGAAAAATAAGGACATAGTGTTAGGGACACCTACATATGTGCCTGTAACATCTATTCTTTTGAGTCGAATTTACTCATCTGTGGAAATTGTCTTATTTGACAATTGACAATTTCGTTCTTGTCCAATTCCCCCGTAGTGAGATTCTTAGGAAAAGTATTTGATTATCGAGTGTTGATACCCGACTGGATGTATCGACGTTCATATCATTTCTTTTGATTAGATTTCACATTTGAATGACCTGGGTAACGATCCGAGGAGTTTTAGAATGCGTACTCAAATTATGAAAACATGGGATATATTCATATTCGTTAAATGTTTTCGTCTGTATCTGATTTTAAATTCTCTCGCATAGATTATGCGTTGACCTTACTCTTTTAATAGTAGTTGTGTATCCTAATATCCCTGAATTTGCGAAGGATTATGAGTTATTATTAGTCCTTTGAGAAGATCACATCTTATCAACGATAATGAAACTGGAAAGTTGATAGTGCCAGTAGAATGGATTGATTGATTATGACATGACGACATTGTCTTAATTAATGGGAACTCGAATAGAATTCCCCTAAATGATAAGATGTTGATTATCAAAAGTGATCTAAATAATTCTTGATGGATGACCATATCCTGCTTTTAGACTTGAAATTATATTGTGAATGATTGTGAATTAGTCATAGACATTGTAATTTAGAAGAAGTTAATATTGAATTATTAAAAGATGTTTCTGTTATTTGAAACTTTAGTAAGTATTTGTTGATGGTTTACCTAGACTTTTGCCATTAAGGTAAGTTGAAATTGGTATTGATTATATTCCCGATGTTGCACTTGTGGCTTGTACACTGTACGTCAGCACCATCTAAATTAAAGGAATTACCGTACAACTGAGAGAGTTGTCGGAGAAAGATTTTATTCTACCAAGCCTGTCATCATGAAGAGCTATGGTGTTATCATTCCTTATATTTATAGATTACTGTGAACCGAGTAAATCGACAATCGAAAACGATATCCATAACTCGAAATGGAAGATTTGTTCGATCATTTACAAGGTTTTAGCGTATGTTTTAAAGATTTGATCCACGGCATGGTTATTATCAACTTCGCGTCCGCGAAGAAGATTATGTATTCCAATCACTACATCCGGAACTTGTAATGAATATTATGAGTTTCATGATATGTCGTTTGGATTGACTAATGCACATGTAGCATTCATAAATTTGGTGAATCACGTGTGTAGGCTGTAATTTGATAAATTCATGCTCGTGATCATTGAGGACCAATTGTTTGTATATAAGAATAAGAATGAGTTAATAATTATTTATAGATTGCCCTGAATTGGCCGAACAAATAAAAATTTTTACCTTGAATATTTAACATAAGACTTAAGACTTGATACTCTACATGATTTAACTGTATGATTAATGGATAATGGAATATAAATTGACTCTTCAAAATTAGAAGTCATATAAGACTTTGAGTTATACTAAAAAGAAAGTGCAAATATATTTTGACAATTATTTTAACAAAGGATTTTTAAGGGATTATTCCCTTATACACAAACCATTTAACTAAACTTCTGTTTAGGGGTAAATGTTTGTGTATACCTCCAGATAACTTAAAAAGGATTGAGGAAAACCATTTAAACCATAACTTGAAATTCGAAACAACAAATTTTGCTTTTCAACTAAGAAAATTTTGACCAAAATATAAACAAAGATTTCTCGAACATTTTCGGATCTTAATAATTATTTTAATTATTTTCGATAAATCAACAAAAATCTTGTTAATTAAATTCAAATTTATTTTGAACATTTTATATAGTTGGTCGAACTAAGAAATTTAAAATCTTTATGTTTACATTTCATAAAAATTGAAAATTTATTATTTAATTAGTTTTAATAATTATCGACGCTTTAAACGTCGGATTGAGTGAAACGGATAAAAATGATAGTAAAGACGAAACAAAAACATAGAAGATATGAAGAAATAATTTTGAATAAATACGGTTGTGATATTTATTTAATCAGGAAGGTGAACGTAATTACTGACGCATAATATAGAAAGAATATCTGAGTGAATTGTGGACATGATAATTATATCATCATGAGAAGTGAATATAGATACCGACGCATTATGTAGAAAAGATAAAGAACCAGTTAGGACATGTTCCTTAATAATGAAGGTACAAAATAAATTGCCGAACAATATAAAAATAAACAATGGTTGTAAAAAGGATAATATAAATAGTGAAAGGTTTCACGGCTAATGTGAACCATTAGAATTGAGAAGCTGATAGCGTTAAATATTTTAAAGACCACTTGTGATTGTCTAAATATGGAGGATTGTGAGATATAGTTATGTTGAAATTTGTTAGTATAAGTATTCTATTTATGTCATTTATGACTAAAAGTATCTTGGTCTGAAGAAATTGTACTGATGGCAATTATGAAGGCAGACATCGCCTCATACATTAGTAAACGTCTAGCTATTGCAAAGGTCATCATCTGAATTTGATTCGATTTGGGTCATCGTCGACAGACTGACCAAATCTGCTAATATCATTCCTGTTAATGATAAATGCAAAAGAGTTATGTAAACATGGTGTGCCTGTATCGAACATCTATATCAAGATCCTTGCTTCGCATCGAATTTCTAGAGATTTGCTCAGAAATCATTGAGAACGAACCTTGATGAGAGTACTATATACCACCCCAAATCGAAGGGACGAGGTAAAGTAACGATACAAGGTAATATAAGTGCTGTTTTATGTTTGAATGATTGACCTTTGGTAATAGACCGTATAATCATTTTCCTTTGGAAGGATTATCATTAATAATTATCGTATTAGGATCGAGATTGAATCTTGTGAGGATCTAAATATTAGAGCATCTGTAAGCAAGAGTTGAAATGAAGACATCCGACATACACCCACTGTGAGTTGGACATGTCTCTTAGGTTTAAGGTTTCCTATGATGGCGAACCTATCCTTGCAAAATACCCGACCCGCGAGATCTGAAATGATTGTTGAAATTAGGATCTGATTATTAACTGCCGATAGTGGGCAGGAGGTTATGTGAATGTGAAATGTAGATCTTGAAGTGCCAAATGGGTAGCGAAGTTATGCCACAATTTTTAACCTTGGGAAAAATGAATTCATGATCTGACAAATCATGGGATATAAGTCCCCGTTGTATGGGACCATTGAGATGATGTAAAAGTTGGGATTGAAAGGCATACAAGCTGGATCTACCCTAGGACTTCAAGAACTGCGTGAATTATGTTTCGTAAATCGAACTTGATGGAATATCTATCAAGTGAAAATCTGATTGTTCTTAGTAAAGCTTAGATCGGCGAAAAGTTGCATTCATCAAAAACCCGTGAACATCATGGATAGAGAAAGTAAGTCAACATTAAGCCTGATCTTATTCCCGTAGTTATGTTGATAGAACTCGCGTATTGTAATGAATTACACTTGTGAGAAAAGACCGAATGTGGAGGAAATACCCACATGGCTTTGACTCTATAAGAAGCGAGTAGTAAGGTAAGATGATCTTTGAGGACAAAGATCCTGTTTAGGGGTAAATGCTGTGACAATCCGTCAATTTACGATTGATATTTTATTCTCAATATTTATTTGAAAATATTATTTTATGAACTCACTTATTTTTGGGAAGAAATTTGGATTTACGTCTTGGAGTAGCATCGACTACGTCTAAACCGGAGGATTCTACGTTACGTGCTTACGTTTACATACACCGTCTTTGGTGACAGTCTGACAATTCAGAAAATAAATTTATCCGTAAATATTATTTTGGAGTTTTAAATTTGTGTTGGTTCATAAACTCACAAATTTACGAGAAGAGATTAGGACTTACGATTTTATTTTAACGTCCTTTACGACTAAACCGGAAACCTTAGGATTACGTATTTACGTTTTCGAACTCCGTTTTTGATGAGACAATTTTTATTGGATTCGTTTTGTGACATAGATTCATAATTTATAAAAACGTTTTTCGTAAAACGACCCGAGGGCACGCAAATTGAGGAAACTAGAATCGAGGAGTACCCGTAAATAAATGGGGATGAGACAAGTGGGACACTTGTCCCACCCCCAAAACCGGCCAACATCTTGCTACAACACATCTATGATGTGTCAAAACCTCAACCATCTAGCTAACACATGTCTTAGCTTAATGTGTAAGCTAAGACTTCACAAAACCACTATCACCTCAAACTAGCAACTCATTTTCTCTCATGCAAAACCACAATTCTCTCTCTCACCCTCCATGTTGCCGTCCACTTCTCCATCATTAAACACCCATTCATACAAATTTTAACCACAAACATATGTTATAATTAACATATGTTAATCTCCATTCAAAAAGATGAAGATTGGTGCAAGTTACAACATCCAAGGAGGAGTTTTCATTGTGTATTAGGGCTGATTTTCCACAAGGAGTTCAAGAAGCATGGTGTTCTTGAAGATGGTCATGGTTATTCACAAGTTTCTCCATAAAAATCCATGTTTTGATCAACCTACATCATCATGGTGGTATAAAGATTGTCCTCCTCATCTTCTTGTTAATTTGATTATGTAAACATGTATTTTATTTCCTATTGTATATGTATATGATGATTATATGATGATAAAAATGTTATGTGGGGATTTGTTGTTGATAAATATGATTAAAAAGGTGAAAAACTATAAGAAACAAGGTTAAAATCTTGATTAATTTACATGGCTGTATAAAACAGTAAAGAAACATGCTATAAACTGATAAAATGATGAATTAGAATCTATTTACATTAAGCTATGAGTCTTGTACACATATGAGAGTTGGCCATGCAATGGAATCAAAATAATGAGTGAGATATGATCAAAACAAGTTTAGGGTATAAATCTGAGGTTACTGTTTTGGACGATTTTTAGAAAATATTTAGAAGATGATTCAACAGTAGCTATATAAGAGCTAAATGTAGCACATATCATGTAGTTTATGTGATAAAAATTTGAGCTTCTATCTCCATATAGAACTCAAGATATGGCAGTTTTGGTGAAAGTGAAGATAAAAATCAGATTTTTGGAAATTAAAGAATAATACTATTATATAAGCACTCAAAATTAATAGTATAAAATATAAATGAAAACCCACTAACTTATAAAACTTATTTATATAAATATGTAAAAAGGGTAAATGAATGAATAACTTATATAAATGGTAGTTAAATAATACTTATAAGTTATAAAACTATAAACATTGTTTTTACGACTTTTTCGGCTAATACCGTAAAAATAAACGTTTTTGTTAAATAAAACTTAGATGGTTGGATCCGTCTAATGAAAACTTTATAAAACTTATATACTGATATATAGACATGTATAACAAGTAAAAACCGATAAAACCCGAACTTTAGGGCATACGGACATTAACGAGCTAAGTAAACATATTGGACTAATAATACAACAAAAATGGACTAAAACACTTATAAACTTATTATTGGGCTTAACCCATTTGGGCCAAACATGGGAAGTATATATATACTGATAATATAGGTATAAAATGGATTAAAACAAGTTAAAGAACTTTTAATAAGTTTATTGGACTTAAAACACGTAAATAGGTAAAACTAGTAAACTAGTATAAACGTTATCGACATATAACACAAAAATGAGTAAATGAGAATATGTAAACCCACTTGATCATCATATATATATATATATATATATAATCATCATATGTATACATAATTGATATTTTTATAAAGTCATTGGACAAACGTCTAAGACCGATTATTATTTGTCTAGGTTTCCGTGATTGAAGCACGTACCGTACGACCGAATTGCCGATAACCCGCCTTTCCACATCAACGTGAGTTCATAGCCTCGCACTCTTTTAAATGTTTTTATAAATGTTTTATAAACCCGCGAGGGAGATAACATGTTAGTTTTTATGAAATAGGACACCATTTGTCCCGATTGTTTGTTTATTGATTTTGGACCCGAATGATTGAATGACCCGATTGTATGACCCGATAAATGATTAAAGGACCCGATAGATGAAATTAAATGGATTATTAAAGTTAGGTTATGTCATTAAAAGTCCCATTAGCATGAATTGTGAACTACCGGGATTTGGTAGACGCTTATGCATTTAATAGTACTATTTGGGGACGATCACCCCAGTTCGCGCCTTGACGGTTGATCCCCGTCGTGCCACATTGATTGGTAAGCGAATTTATGTATGAGAAGATTTCCATAGCGTGAGCTTTGTGACGACACGCTACTTTAGATGGGCAAAATTGGTATCGGGTTAGCTACCCGTTGTTGGTTTAGTAAGGTAACAATGTCATGCGGCTTATAATAATCCAAATTAACGAAATACTTATAGACGCTCCGAATTACGATGTATTGCCTGACTAGCAATACAGGGTCATACTATTGATATTATGTTGGTATTTTGGTTTTCATAACCATATTCATATAACGGTTTTTATTTTCATACAACGTTATAAGACGTATTGTATGATTGTTTTTACGACATTGGCTCGTATAATGATTTTTAAGGCAAATGCCTATATTATGATTTTGATAAAGATTGGTATAAAATGACTTTGGCTATTTTACGGCCTATCAAAACGATTTGTACAAAATGATTTTCAGTAATACTTTTATACTGATATTATATTGATAGAAGTTATTAAACTCTATGAATTCACTCGGCGTTATCGCTGACCTTTTCTTTTAACATGTTTTATCTCAGGTACTTGAAGGTAATTCTCGGGAAGACAACAAGAATTCATGGCCCGCACTTAAACTATATTTTCCATTCAAATATTTTGTAAAAATTTGTATGAAATAATATGACTTGGGACCGATGTAACTTTGATATTTATGAATGGAAATGATTTATTATTAAACGACGCGATTTTTA
Organism: Glebionis coronaria; assembly: GCA_025667525.1. Taxonomy (NCBI): domain Eukaryota; kingdom Viridiplantae; phylum Streptophyta; class Magnoliopsida; order Asterales; family Asteraceae; genus Glebionis; species Glebionis coronaria. Next base: position 527,743 of record JANFOE010001288.1, on the reverse strand, counting down.
TGCGTTGTCTAATATGTGAGTAATGTGCTATCCCGTAACACCAACTAGTCTTCCGCTGTACTGAGTTGTATAAATTTGGGGGTGTTACACAAAATGTGGGACGTTAGATTGCTGCCACCCTTTTGGCAGTATGCATGAACTTGTAGCAGGGGAGGTCCCATGTAGCATGTGGGTTGGTGGGGTGTCATGTTTAAGGTTTGGGATGTGTTATCAAGACCCTTAATCATAAATCTGCACCATATTGGGGTTTAATTGTTGGTAATTAGCAAATGCCCAATTTGGTTTATGAACATGAAGAACAGGTGTTTGATCTTTGTTGTGGGTTAAAAACGTGTTTAGCGCCCATTTTTATTATTAATTAACTGGTTTAAAAAGTTAGTTAATAACTAAACAGGTGAGTGGGATCTGATGTGGACAAAGGGTGAGTTGTGATTGGCTGGATGAATTGAGTGGGGCTCGTGGCATGATTGGGTTGGTCTAGGTAACAATGTTGTCTGGCCAACTTTAGTCCTTCATTTCCTTCCCTTTTGTCTTTTCACTTCTAAATTCTATCAACGCCCATTTTCTTCTTTGTCAACTTTTGTGTTTTCACACTTTTGCCCCAAAACATTTTGCAAAGTGAATTCAGGGGTAATTTTTGCCATTTTGTGATTCTTGAGGGACTGATTTGGCATATTGTTGATGGATAATGGTCTTGACTTGCATAGTTGATATTTTGGAGGACTAAAATTGCCAAGTCATGTTTGATGAGGGACCATTCTTGCCAAATGTTGAAAGTCAAGGGTCCTTTTTGTAATTTTGGGATTTTCAAAGGACCAAACTTGTAATTTCTTGTACTTTGAAGGACTTCATGATATATTTGACTTTGTGGAGGATAATGGTTGACAATTAGCTTTGTTGAGGGGCTAAACTTGTCAATTCTTCAAAGTGGAGGGCCCTTTTTGTAATTTTGACAAACTTTAGGGACCAATCTTGAAATTTTGAAGATACAAGGGTATAAAGTGTAAATTCTTCCATATTGGAGGACCCTTATTCATAATTCTTCAAATCATCAAGGGTTTTATCTTGGGAAAGTCTTCATTAGGGCTTGGTTCATTGTGCGGCTTCGTTTCCCGTGTTCGTTTTTGCATGATTCTTGTGATCTTTTGTCATTTTCTCAATATCCGTACCTAAAATACACAAGCAACAAACACAAGCATATATATGGGTATTTTGATGATATTTAATGCATTTTAAGCCCTTTTTGGACGATGAGACTATGTATAAAAGCAGTCTCATCATTGACATTAAACAAAATCCTCCAATAAACCTTCGGTATTAACCAGTCAAACTTAGAAATTGTCGTACTTCGGTTGAAGTAGTTAGAGCATTCAAATTTTTGTTGGCTTCGATATTTGCAGAATCAACATATACCCCACTTTTATCAATCACATGTAAGAGAAATCGTACCGAACTAAGCCAAAGATCATACTTTGGGAATTTCCCGTACAAATTTTCATTCTTTAACAAGTTCAAGATAATCCCTAAGTGTTCGACATGTTCCTTCTTGCTCTTCGAGCAGATTAGAATATCATCAATGAAAAAAATCACAAATTTATCAAGACACGGCTTACACATACAATTCATTAAGTCAATGAATAGAACAGGTGTATTGGTCAAACCAGAAGGCATAACCCTAAACTCATAATGATCATCATGAGTTCTAAACGCCGTAATAGGTATATCTTCCTCGCGTATGCGAAGTTGATGTTAAGCAAAACAAAGATCAATCTTGGAGAAAACACAAGAACTTTGGAGTTGATCAAATAGATCATCAATTCTTGGACATAAAGGAGTCAACTCGTGGAAACACTTGATATATCTACCAATGTTAGTTCCCTTCAGTTTCAGGTTGTGCAACACTTTCTCTATACATTAGAAATACTTCGAGGACAAACTCCTCAGTCAACCGCTTCCTCACCTTAGTCCATGGTGTCCCATAAGTAACGATACCTATGGAAGCAAGTATGCCATTCCACCAAATTAGTGCACGACCTTGGAGAGTATCGATTTCAAATTGCACCTTATCCTCTTGATTAGGGTCACTGATTCGAAAGACTGACGTCAGATTTTCAACAACTGACACAATCCTCCATCATCTTTAGTCCCCTTAAAAGTCTACGGTTTGCACTTGATGAATGAAGTATAGTTATAGCCTCTAATTTCGGGCACATTGGTTCCATCAGTACCACGAACATTATTGGCTCCAGCTTCAGCTCCACCGGTTCTAGTTTCACTAGTCCCAGCTTCGCCATTCATGTTGGCCATGAATTCAGTTAAAGATATATCAATTTATTCACTAATAACTTGGCGCATTTGTGCTCCAGTCATAGCTTTCATTGACTGCATGATTCATGTGCAACGCAAATCAAATCATAATGAGTATTCATCCAATGATTGCGTTATACCACATGAGTTTAAAAGAGAAAAGCAAGGAAAGATAATAATAGAACGATATAGAATTATGAAACAAAAGATAGTCATTCCATTGATCACAAACTAGTACAAGTTGTATTGTCAAACATTATAGATAATCATCGTCTAATGCCATACAACTTAAAAGACTAGTCCTACTAACTGTTGTCACAATTTAGTAAGTGATTTGAAAGATACTATAATTGATAAACTAATCCACTAAGATTTACTAGGTAATTCGCGTGACTAAGAAGGCTCCTCGGTCCCACTAGAAGAAGATTTCTTCAGTGTTTTTCAGAGATGCTCGATATCCTCCTCATTTGGCGGTTTTGGAAAAGCCCAAATACAACCATTTCACGGTCAAAGAATTAGAGTAACAAAATCAAAGAATGAATCTAGCAAACAAATTATGAATCAATAAGAGTTTAATCACGCAGATGCTATATGCTAAAGCCCACATGTTTATGAATCATTATTCCCATGGATTGATCAAGTCCATCCGAATAAGATTCAGAAATTTTTAGTTCAAAAATTTATAATTTCCTTGTTCAAATAAATGGCCAGTTTATTTTAACGATTATAAATCACTTTATTTAAGCATCGCCTGCTCAACGCAAAAGACCAGGATCAATACAAACGAGAAGCTGATTTAGAAGAAAATGATCAGTGATATGATATGGAATCCTGGTTGGCATGTGAATACCATAACAATCCATCTCAGTTCCTAACAATTAATAGTACCATCTTAGACAAACTTGTTTCTATCAAAACAGTATAATGTTGAAGATTAATGAAAATGCAGATTAAATTACTAAACGAAATGAACGGATCGATAAATCAAGAATAAGAACCAAGGAAATCAAAATCCTTGTAACTAATAGAATATTATCAGGAACATTAACCATTTCGTTGGGATCATGTATATCCACAACTTAGTTAGTATCGGGAATAATAGGATTAACTTCAGCGTTATCGTTAGAATGACTAGAGTGGTTTCGTGACAATCTATGTCGGTTAAATATATCATATAAGTATAAAACTATCATTTATAATTAAATAAATGAACACATACCTTGTAATTCACAAGTAAACATAATCAATAAAGATTACAATATATATATAATCACATATATATAAATACTTTCATTCTCGTCCATTGGCAACTCGGAGGTTTTGCTTGCAACTGTTATAGTTAAAGGATTTCAAAAATTCATTTTTGGAAAATCTTTTCGTTCTCTATAACTTGAGCTCTGATACCAATCTGTAACACCCCCAAATTTTCGGTCATAGCAGCGGAAGGGTCCTTGGGTGTTACTATCATGGTTCAATATCATATTCATAGAAAACGGCTCAAAACGAGTCGTTTTAATAAAAACATCTATTCATGTTCATTTAACAATAATACTTTTCACACGGTCCCAGATAATTTAATTTTTACAAACACAATAATGATACAAATTCTTTGAATGGATATTATTTATAAAAGCGGGCCAAAACATTTCAAATATGCAAGCTTCACGAAACCGCCTTCATCGAGTGCCTTCCCAATGGACCTGAGATAAAACATGCTAAAAGTCAGTAAAATTTGCCGAGTGAATCTATAGAGTTTTAATTTAAATAAAGAGAACACAAGTATTTAAAATAACCTTTCATGGTTAATAGTTCATCGAAAGACAATTATGTTGTACGGACATAATTATCGGTGTCATTACATAAGCCTCGTGACATTGAACGTTAACATATATTACTTTAGCCCAACACACCTAGCCAAGTGCATATATTTCTCTAATACAATGCATCCTATGTTTCATTACTAGCGCATCACGGCACCACGCGATAGCTAGTCGCGACCGGACTGGGCGTCACCCTGATAAATCTATCCATAGTACTAGCGTTCTTTCGATTAACAATTCATGATTCATGGGTCTTTTAAGGCTAAAGCAAACTTATGTAATAACTTTTATCTAACCATACAATCAGGTTCCTTGTGTTCTATTTTAAAACAATTATGGGTTTACCACAACTTCTGGTTGCACCCATTCATGGGTTTACAGCAACTCTTATTGTACCCTTCATTTTGAATAATTACTTTTCAAGTAAAATAGGGTTTCCACAACTTCTCGTTGCCTCCTTTATTTTAGTAAAACAAGCATGTTATCCCCTCGCGGGTTTTATAAAACAAGTAAACATGTTAAAAGCGAGGCTATAGACTCACCTTAGCCAATAGTGGTAATGAGACAATCGTCGACGATTAGTGATGCTCGTTTAAACACGAAAATCACAACCTACCAAATAAGGCGCGTTCGTTAATAATCGATTTAAGTATAAATCATACTTAAATAATATAAAAATATAAATTACAAAACCATGAAAATCCCAAAAAATATAACGATACAAGTGTTATTCTATACCCTTTTACATGTTAACTTTATTAAATTATACCCTCGATAAAAATCTGCCGGTACTTACCGAAAGTACAAATTTATTTACCCTACTTAAACTATTCTGTTTTCGACGAAACTTGGTGACAAACTAACACATAATATGAATAAGACTCAGTTTAAGTTTCATTAAAAAATATTACTTCTATGACCTTCTGCCCGACACATCTTTGTGTTATAAACACCGGACAGTTTTACGCCTTTGACTTGTAAAACCATTTTGACATATCTAAACAATTCCATTTACTAAACCAACACTTGGGTTTGAAAATAGACTCATGACCTGAGGTTTAGAAATTACAGCAGCCCTTCACTATTTTTAAAACTCATTCTATAGTCCCCTAGATTCGATCCAAATATTGACAACAATTTTCGGATTGTGTCAACACTCATTTTCCGGTACACGAAAATCAAATCATCATAACTTCTCGCTAGTTTGGAGCTAGAAGCTCTAATTTATATCAAGTCTAAGCTTAGGAAAATCTCTACAACACTAGCCTATAACATCAAGTCTTTACAAAACTTTGACCCACGAAAATTTGCCTTTAACCCACTGTTGTAAAATACCCATTTAAAAATCACACCAAAACCTATTTTGACCTATTTTTATCATCATCAACACTTCAAATAACCTATACCAATCATTCATAACAACACCTAACACCTCTAAATTACTTGCATGTCACATGCATTCACCAAAAATTAATAATTACTTGCATGCACTCAAATAAAAGTTGTTATAATAATAATATATAAATGGAACCTTACAACTATTTTAGGAGATCATATGATCAAGAACACCAAAAAAAATCCCAATTCGTGGGTTTTGGTAAAGGAAACCCCAAAAAGATATTTTCCAAGCTATGTTTTATTGATTATACTTGATCCTAACAACAAAAATAACACATGCAATAGATTAAAATGGATCAAATTAACACTTTTATAAAAATCTTACAAGAATTAAATCTTGAAAATAAAATGTATTGCATGTTGGATTTTACCAAAATCAAAGATCAAAAACCAAACTTGTTATGATAAAAATAACATGATCTTTACTAGATCATTACATGCATATAATAAAAATACCTTCAACAATTTCTTGTTTTTATCAATTTTCAAATCTTCATGCATGTTGGAAATTTTTGTATAGATGTGTTCATCTTTCAAAAACTAAGATGGGTCTTGAATTAGATTTTGCTAAATCAAAGTGGATCAAAAATTGTGATGGTGTTTGTGTGTGGAATAGGTGACGACAAAAGAGAGGGGAGGGTAGAGAGATGAAAAAAAATATTTGTTGAATGGTTGTATGTGTTTTTGTTGTAAAAAAATTCCTTTTATATGGTGGGTGGAGGATTGTTTTTGCCAATTTGTAATAGTTTTGGTCCAACATGAAATTAAATAGTTGTAAGGGTAGAAAATGTATATAATAATTTTTGAAAATATTTACGGGACTAGGGTTTCGTAAAAATACTTTTTAAAAGTTAAAATGCTTCAAAAATAAAATAATATAGACACACTATTGTTGTGATGATATCCATATGTCGCGTCCCATATTCCGCCATGGTGGGTTGTGACAGAATGGTATCAGAGACAATGGTTATAAAGAATTAGGTTGCCTAGCCTAGTCTATAGGTTAAGGATCCCTGCATATAGGCGTCATAGGATTACGTGTGGTCTTGATTGTATTTTCCTAAATTTTATTTTTTGTGAATTTTGACTAGTATGAGTTGAACTGTAGTTGCCCATACTTAGTCACCTGTTAATTTCTGTTTTGCTTTTGATATATAAATTACTTTCACCATAGTAAGTTAGTTGGTGTACCTAATGTATAGTATTTTTCTTTTGATGTTTAAGTCATGTTCCCTAAGAATCATGTGGTGAGTCGAGTTACTAGGAGTAGGTAGATAGGAAGGATTTAAGTTGTTTCCACTCTTATTGGAGACATGACTTATAACTGATTATGATGTTGTGTTGGAGTTTGTCTATGTTGTTTTAGCTAGACTATGGGTTTATGTATTCTAAGAGTTTGACTATATTATTTTAATAGATGGAGTTTTAGACCTTATTGTTTATGTGGTTATGAGATTATGTGAGTAGATGGATTTATGTGTTATATGTTGTATTGATTCTTATAAGTGTCATCATAGGAGGGAGTGCATTAAGGAAAGGGTAATTGTATATGTATGGGGGCCAACATAGTTATACAAATACCACAACTTCAATGGGTTCTCAAGTATGATTGCATGAAAGAGGGTTAGTACATGCTTGTATATGATGAGATATGTGTTTTTTGTATATGTATAATATATGGGTTTATATAACGGCTGTCTACCATATGGCTATTTTTTATTTATATTTTTGGGTTATAATCATGTTGTGTGATTATGTGGTCACACGATATGGACTGGTTTTAGTAATGATTTTTATGCCTTGTGGTAAGATGGTGATTACTCGTATGAAAAAACGAGTGTATGACGCGATTGATTGATCTAACATGTATGGTAACGAGTATGCTTTGGGTGATTTAATAGGTATATATATGCCGATGTATATATACTAGTATGTGTTAAGTTATGATATATGGTCGTTCAAGTTATTATAACTTGAACGTACCTTGTGTTTACTCGTGTTTTATGGTGCTGGAGTTTGATGGAGTTCCAACGATGTTTTGAGTCTTTTGATGTGTGTCTACATTCGGGTATGTATTTTAATTAATGAGAACTACTAAATTTTCTTACAAATAAGTGTGGCTAATTATAGGAAAACGGTTTTGAAAATAATTATAGGAAAACCGTTTCCTATAATTATCACCCGCGTCTGTAGACCGGCATGCTCACATTGAAACCAGTGCGCCTTCTAAAGGCATCAGTTAATGGATCGGTGTCATGAGATTAAACACAATTATTAGCTATTTCTAAAGATAATAACCTTGAATAATAGATTGTTTGATCGACAACTCTATGAATGATTGTGAATGAATTTTATACACTTATGTTCAAATGTGATTGTAAAACCTATAGATTTCGCTCAACATTATTTGTTGAACCTTTTAAGCATGTGTTTCAGGTAATCGAGGCTAGGATGTGGCGGAGCATGCTATGGAATGTTGTTGTGACTTTTGTGGTCCATTTGGTTTCCTCCCTTTTTATTCAAAAATTAAGTCTTTTTTGCTTAAATTGTATGAACATGGTAATTTGGTTGAGATTCAATGGAGACCTAAACGCAACTTTATTGTAACTTTTTGGGTTGGAAAACTATTTAAACTTTGTTGTTGTACATTTTTATTAATGTAAATTTCTCAACGTCTCTTTTGAGTCGTTCAATATAGCTAGTGTGTGATGATAACTGCTTAGCACCCAAATATTGTATTTCCGATGCGCATATGATTTGGGGGTGTTAAAGTAACTTTAGATGGAGTGGTGAACTGGGCTGAAGATGAGGAAGAAGAAGATCTTGGTTTGATGACTCTCTCTCATGAAGATACTGAGGTACATCCTTGTTCTAAAGATTGTGTTCTTAAATTTAATAGTCTAAAAGTAGAACTAGATGAACAGTATCAAAAAGTCAACACATGTACTGTAGAAACAAATGCTTTTAAACAAGGTGTTGCTAAGCTAGAGGAAAATATAGTTGTGTATAAAAAGGGTCAACAAAACTATGAAGAGAAAATTAGAATTTTGACTCTTCAAATGAGAGAAAAAGATGTGAGAATTAAAGCTTTTGAAAAAAAACTTTTGAAAGTATCAGAAGAAAATGAAGCTTTAAAAGCCAGTCTTTATAATGAAAGGGAAGTGATTAATCATTGGCAAAGATCCTCTAAAAGATTGGGTAAGCTGGTTAATTCACAAATGGGGTATTATGATAAATTAGGCCTAGGATATATTGAGGACCAACCTGGGATAACTTTAACTGACAAGGAGTTATCAAAGGGGATTTTTGATAGTTCTAGTGAGTCAGATGATACTCCTGAAAATGATAGATATGTTGAAGGCATTGGATAATAATGGAAAACATAATAAAACAAAGAGGGGTGGGATAGGTTTTGAGAAAACTAAGTCAAAACAACCTTTTGGGTCTTCTTTGAGAAGAAAATGATGTTATGTTTGTGGTAGTCTAAATCATTTTATCAATGATTTCACTTTACATGAAGATAAAATTGTAAAATAGAAGGCTGCACAAAAGGTCACAAAGAAAAGTAATGGGAAAATGCACATATTAATAGGCAAATGGGATCTAAAGATGAAAAACCCAAGTTTGATCATGCTAAAAGGGTAGATAAACCTCATAAGGTTAATAATATCTCTACCAAGAACTTTGTTCCAAGAGCAGTACTTATGAAACAAGGTCTAGTACCTTTAAAGTCTGGTAAACCAAGTACCGGCAAGTCTAGAACTGCAAGTACTGCTAGACCAAACTCAAGTACTGCTGGTCAAAAGTCTGTCAAACCAAAGTCCCACAAGACTTATAAGAATGTAGTTGAGAAAGCTAGAACATCTAGAAGTAAGCCTAATAACAAACCATTGCAAATGTGGGTTCCTAAAGGTGAAAAACCGTCTGTTCAAGCAAGTACTGCTAAAATAGTACTTAAGCCAAAAAGGTTCAAGGACAACAAACCCACTTATGTCTTTGATTACTTGACTGGAACCATGAAGTATAAGAGTGTGTGTAGTCTTATTAGAAAAACTACCTATCAAACTCTTAAGTATGTAGGTCCCACAAGATCCGAGCCAAATGTGGCTTAGGTCCCAGTTAAAAACTAATAAGTTTTATGTATGTGCAAGGGCATCTTATTGATGAATTAAAAGATAAAGGTATAGTTGATAGTGGATGCTCAAGACACATGACCGGGAATAAAGATTTCCTTGCTGAATTTAAAGAATTCAGAGGTGGACCAGTAGCCTTTGGAGGTAGCAAAGGTAGAATTACTGGTAATAGGAAAATTAATACAAGGAAGTTGGAATTTGAAGATGTGTTCTATGTAAAAGAATCGAATGAATTCAATCTCTTAATAGTATCACAAGATTGTGATAAAAAGAACAAGGTGCTTTTTTACAGATACAGACTACTTGGTGCTCTCCAAATACTTTGAGATGCCTAAAGAATCTTAAGTACTGCTCAAGGTACCCAGGCAAAAGAACATGTACACCTTTAATCTTCATACTATTACTCCAACATGTGGTATTACACGTTTTCTAGCTAAAACTTCTAATGATGTGTCTAATTTATGGCATATGAGGTTAGGTCATGTGAATTTCAAGAATCTTAATAGATTGGTGAATAAAAAATTAATTAGAGGGTTACCTAACAAATCTTTTCAGAATGATTTCACATGTACTTCTTGTCAAAAAGGTAAACAACATAGAGCCTCTTGTAAGACCAAGACTATCAATTCTGTGACCATGCCTTTGCAACTTTTACATATGGATTTGTTTGGTCCAGTTTCTGTTAGGAGTATTAGTCGTAAGACCTTTTGCCTAGTTATAACTGATGATTATAATAGATTCAGTTGGGTTTTATTCTTAGCTCTTAAGAGTGAAACCAATGGATTACTTAAGGATTTTATCACTTTAGTTGAAAAGCAGTTCACTAAACAAGTTTTAATCATTAGGATAGATAATGGGACAGAATTCAAGAATGCTGAATTTGATGAATTTTGTAGGTCTAAAGGCATCAAGAGACAATTTAGTAATCCTAGGACTCCACAACAAAATGGAGTAGCTGAAAGGAAAAATAAGACACTAATTGAGGCTGCTAGAACTATGCTAGCTGATTCTCTTTTTCCAAATACATTTTGGGCAGAAGCAATCAACACTGCATGTTATATGTTAAATAGAGTCTTAGTGACTAAGCCTTAAAACAAGACACCTTATGAATTTTTGACTGGTATTAAGCCAACCATAAGTCCTTTAAGACCTTTTGGATGTCATGTGTCTATTTTAAATACTCTTGATCATTTGGGGAAATTTGCTTGAAAATCTGATCCAGGATATCTTGTTGGATATTCTTGCAAAGTAAAGCATATAGGGTTTATAACTTGGCATCTAAGAAGGTTGAAGAAAATGCCCATGTTAATTTCTTAGAAAATAAACCCAATGTCCTAGGAATAGGTTATGCTTGGATGTTTGATTTGGATTATCTAACTAACTCCATGGATTACTATTCTTTGCAAAAGGATTGTCAAACTAACAATTCAGGTGAGGAGATTGGTACAACAAAGGTATGTACTCAAGGAAAACCTTCTTCATCAGATTCTCAGGATGATGATGTTCACATTTATGTACCAAGTATGCCTATTGTTTCTCCTATGGATGCTACTCCCTAGAAGCAAACAATTCCATCAACTGATGATCAAGCCTCCCAAGAGCTTCAGAGGCTTCAAGATCAAGAAAAGAATGCTACATCTGCTAATGAGCATTCAGGAGAAGAATCTTTGGAATCACAACACTCAACAGTACATATTACACCTAGCGGTACCTCATCTACAAGTACAGCTAAGTCAAATTCTACAAAGTATGTTGATTCATTAGAAGATATTATACAAGCTATGGACGATGAAGATGCTTATGCTAGTGTAAATGAAGGAATCTTCTCTAAAGCTTCCTATGATGAGCAGGGTGAAGTAATTGATTTCAATAATTTAGAAACTAAAATTCCAGTCAGTTCTATTCCCACTCATAAAGTCAACAACAACCATCCCACTGCTCAAATTATTGGAAATCCTAAGTCTGCTATACAAACTAGAAGATAACTTCAAGCCAATACTGAAACTCATGCACTTGTGAGTTATGTCAAACAACAGCAGAGAACAAATCATAAGGATACTCAACATTGTTTGTTTGCATGTTTCTTATCACAAGTAGAGCCCAATAACATTTCTCAAGATCTTGATGAAGAAAGTTGGGTAGATGCCATGCAATAAGAATTAACGCAATTTGAACTACAAAAGCTTTGGATTCTTGTGGATCTTCCCTCAGGTAAAAGGGTCTTTGGTACTAGATGGGTTTTCAGAAATAAGAAGGATGAAAGAGGAGTTGTTGTGAGGAACAAGGCAAGGCTTGTTGCTCAAGGCTATAGACAGGAAGAAGGGATAGACTATGATGAGGTTTTTGCACTAGTGGCAAGAATAGAGGCCATTAGGTTATTTTTGGCCTTTGCATCATATATGGGTTTTATAGTCTATCAGATGGATGTAAAAAGTGTCTTTCTTTATGGCACTATTTCACAGGAGGTATATGTTTCACAACCTCTAGGTTTTGTAGATCCTAAATTCCCTAACAGAGTTTACAAGGTTATCAATGCACTTTATGGTCTACGTCAAGCTCGAAGGGCTTGGTATGCAACCTTATCCACTTTTCTTTTAGAACATGGATATAGGAGAGGAACCATTAACAAAACTCTATTCATCAAAAAGAATGCTAAGGATATTATTCTAGTACAAGTCTATGTTGATGACATTATTTTTGGTTCAACTAAGAAATCATGGTGTGAAGAGTTTAAATCTTTGATGAAAGGAAGATTTCAGATGAGTTCTATGGGAGAACTTACTTTCTATTTGGGACTACAATTCAAACAGAGGAAGGATGGAATATTTATCAGTCAAGATAAATATGTTGCTGAAATCTTGAAGAAATTTTCATATATGGATACAAGGAGTATAAGCACACCTTTTGAAGCTAAGAAGTCTTTGTAAAAAGATGAAAATGTTGATATTCACCTATATAGGTCAATGATTGGTTCATTGATGTATCTTACTGCTTCAAGACTAGATATTATGTTTGCTGTGTGTGCCTGTTCAAGGTTCCAAGTCAATTCAAAGGTGTCACATCTAAATGTTGTGAAGAGGATTTTTAAGAATCTTAAAAGTCAGCCTAATTTAGGATTATGGTATCCTAGAGATTCAAATTTTCATTTGGAAGCTTACTCAGATAGTGATTATGCTGGAGCCAATCATGATAGGAAATCCACAATAGGAGGTTGTCAATTCCTAGGCAGAAGACTCATATCATGGCAGTGTAAGAAGCAAACCATTGTTGCTACTTCTACTACTGAAGCTGAATATGTAGCTGCTGCTAATTGTTGTGGACAAGTACTTTGGATTTAAAATCAGTTGTTAGATTATGGGTTCAACTTTATGAACACCAAGATATATATAGATAATGAAAGTACTATATGCATTGTCAAGAATCCAGTCTTTCTCTCTAAGACCAAGCATATTGAGATAATGCATCACTTCAAAAGAGATGCCTATGATAAGAAGCTTATACAAGTCTTAAAGATTCATACAGACAACAATGTAGCTGATTTGTTGACCAAGGCATTTGATGCAAAGAGATTTGAATTCTTGGTAACAGATATTGGCATGCTCAACCAATAACATGCTGCATATGTTAAGGGGAGGTTGATAGAATAAGATAAAAGAGGTTATAATGATAGTGGAATGCATGAACTAGTCAAATTTGTGAGGTACCGTTATGGATCCAAGTACCGCTAGCACAAATCGAAGTACCGAGTATGTTTCATGTACCGCTACATATCCATTGTACCGTTGAGGGTCTCTTTTGTAAATTTGGCGGTTTCTTCACGCTTGGGTTTGTTATTTACATAAATACTTACTCCAATTATACAATTGATTCACCTAATCTTTTATTCTTGTCTCTTAATTCTATAACCTTCTCTCTACTTTTTCGATCATCAAAAATACTAATGGCTGCTTTACAAGTGATCTCTAAGAACAATTTGGTTGCGAACCTTGATCAGAATGATGATTCTCTTGGTTTCCATGAGATACTTGGATTTTTATCTCTAAGTCATATTCGTTTTCGCTTACTGTAAGTCCCATTGTCTTTATTCCTATTGTTGAACAATTTTGGAATAATGCTATATTAGGTACACGTCATAAACAACCTTACATTAGGGATAGGGTGAATAATAGAAATATTTATGTGACTGAGGTACTGCTAAGGGCTAGTTTAAGACTAAATTATGAAAATGGACTTAGTATGTTAAATAATATAGAGATACATGATGGCCTTGCAACCATGGGTTATCAGGGTGGTAGTGAAAGTCTTACTTTCTTTAAAGCTTTATTTTTACCATAATGAAATATGTTTTTTCATGCCATTATTCACTGTATTAGCTCCAAAAGTAATTCTTTTGATCAAATCCATGCTGCATTGGCATCAGCTGGTATTTGTCTAGCAAATGACAGAGTTTTTAATTTTTCAAGATTGATGTTTAAAGGCATGACTAGGAAATAGGAAGGAGTTAAAAAGTTTTTAATGTATCCTAGATTTATTCAGACTTTAGTTAATGACCAAATCCCTAACCTACCAGCATTGACAAATACATGGGATGTTCCTACATTTACAAAGAGAACTTTCTCTTTCTTGACCAAACAAGGCAATGCCTTTATAGGAACTATCACACCTTTATTTGCAAATATGTTAGCCCAACCTGCCAACCAAGAAGGTGAGGAACCTAGCACAACTAGTGATTCTAAGCAAACTCCTTCTCACCAGAGTCCCCATTCTTCTGAAGATACTCAATCTTCTACTCATAATGTTGGTAATCAACCAAACTCAGATGAGATGATCCACACACATGCTGCTTCAATTGCTACTAGTGGTAAACCACAAGCACAAGCAACAAAGGTGGTGGATGTTGCCAATTTAACTACTTTGTGCACTAGCTTGTCCAAACAGGTACATGTATTGCAAAAAGAGAAGCTTGCTCAAGATAAAAAAATTGTTAAATTAGAGGCCAATTTAATCAGACTAAGGAATAAGGTATCTCCTTGGATGAGTCAGAACATATCAAGTCAGAAAGCTGCTCTTAAGAAGCAAAGATTCAGGAACCTCAAGAAAAGGCAACTGAATGGAACCAAACAGGGGAGGAATTATGAAGAACCACTACCTTCTTCTGACATTCATACAAGGGTCTCTTGGAATGACATCAAATTTGAAGATGATGATGTCATTGGAAATTTTGAAGATGGCAATGACATAGAGACTAGTGTGGAAAAAGATAGCTTGGATCCTACAAACATGGAGCTTCAACAAGAAGAACCACAACCTACTCATGAGGAACCACAAACTAAAGAGATTTTGGTGACTCAGCCACAACCACAACCTCAATCACCACAACTACAAGTGAATTAGAGTAGTTTCTATGAGAAGTTGGAGGAAATCAATGTTCAATTTCCTGTGTCTTCAACTCTACCTCAAAGGCAATTTTGGTTTCATGAGAAACAGTCTTTCCAAGTACTATCAAGATCAAGAGTGAGTTATGGATCAGAAAAGATTGAGAAGTTACAAATTGAGAAGACAACTTCAAAAGAAGAAAAAGTATATGGAGATACTTTGGTGATTCAAGAAACAAGTGTGTCTTATACTGGTGAAGTAAACATTGTTGAAGAGCCAAGTACTGCTAAGCCAACTAAGCCGACTGCAAGTACCGCTGGTGAGCAACCTTCACTACATTCTTCTGCAGAAAGTCAAACTCCTTTTGGAGAGGATGAGACTTTAGCACGAGTACTGCTTGATCTAAGGGAGAAGAGCTCAACTGAAAAAGCAAGACAAGCAGAAGTAGAGATAAAGGCACAACAAGAAATTCTTGCTAAGAAAGAAAAAGCTAAAGGCAAGAAGATTCAATCTTCACAGCCCACCAAAGGTGTTGTCATTCAACAAAAATCAAATTAAGATGAAGAGAGAAGATCTTCAAAGCTAAAGAAGAAACTACCTAAAATTAATCCAAAGGATAAGGGAAAGAAAGTGTTACAATCTGAATATGAGGAAGAAAGTGATTCAGATGATGACATTAGCAAAGTCATGAATAGATTCAACCAACTGGATCATGATGAAGAGTTAGCTTTCATATTTCAAGATCAAATGCACAAAGAACAGCTAAAAGAAGACCTAACAGCAAAATAACAGATGCTTGAATCCCAAAGAGTGCAGCAAGAGTGGAATATTGAAGAGTATGATAGAATTCAAGCTCAACTTAAAGCAAGTGATATTCTTGCAGAATCATTGCTAGCTGAAGAGAGGGATGCTTATGATGAAGAGGAGAAAGACAAACTAATTGATGATTTAGTGAGGGAGCAACAAAGATTCTTTGCAGAAAAGAGAAGAAAAGAAAGGGTTAAGCCTCCAACCACTATGCAAATCAGAAATCAAATGATGTCCTACCTCAAGAAAGTCAAGCATTTTACCCATGCTCAATTAGTCAGAAAGACTTTTGAAGAAATCAAGGCTTTGTATGAACAACACAAGAGGACCAAGTTGAATTTTGTTGAGATTGGTTCTAAAAAGGACAAGCAAGACATTGAAGATGTAAGGAAGAATCTTCAATAACAAAGACAATTTGGAAGTACCCCCAGGCTTGATGTAAGTACTGCTGGACAAAAGGAAGCATCTCTACCCATCAAGACTACCTATTTTAGGAAGAAGAAAAGGGTGATAGAAGTTTCAAAGAGAGCAGAGATCAATCAGGAAATGATAAAGGGGATACAACTCAAGATGTTAACAAGAAGACTGAAAATGTACAAGCAATACATACACAGTCAACAGTACTTAAGGAAACAGTACATACAGATTTGGAGTAGGGTTCAATAGAATTTGAAGCAACCTCCAAGGATGTTAAGAGGAAAATATCAAAAAACAAGAAGCATGAAGCTAAGAAAAAGGTGAAGTCTACTGAACAAGATATTGATGATGAAAGCTGTAGAAAGCACTTAAAGATAGTGAACTTTGATGATCAGTGTATTGACACAGAGATCTTTGGAAAAAGTCAGAAATCATAAGATAAACAAGTGCTATGAAGGATGGATTGGAAATTCATGGAATCACTAGGTCAGATGGAACATTCAGGATGTTCAGACTACTTGAAGAGATACTACACATCCTTGACAAACAAGACATTCAAGACCTTAACAGATTTGTTAAAGGTGGAAGTGAAGGTCAAGCAGAAGTCACACTATTGAGGAATGAGCTGTAATTTATGTATGAGCCACATACTTGGGATCAAAGAATATTGAAGGACTTAGAGAATCAGGTTCCTAGTTATTGGAGATATTATAGATCATGTGGGTTACATACATTAGATGTAGATGACATAACCTACTACATGCTTCAAGAAAAGAGATATCCTTTTGGAAGAAGATTGTTGGAAAGAATGTTAGAGCAACAATTGGAAGTTTCAAAAGAATCTGCAAGTGCTTTGGAGTTAATCAAAATGGTTAAACAACAAATCAAGGATTTGGAGCAAGAGGAAGAAGCTGATAAAGAGCCTTAAGTGTTTGATTTACAATCACACTTCACAAATGGTTCTCAGTTCACCATGTCTAACACACATAAGAACTGGTTATTCCATAAGCAAACGGTTTGTGATAAAGACTTCTCAAATCCGTTGAAAGCTAGTAGTTTGCTAAAAACTATATGGTTCTAACTCACCGTGTTTCGAGACAAAGAGTTGGCTAGTCCTAGACAAACGGTACTAGGTAAAGACATTATCAAATCCGTTGATGGTTGAAAGTTTACCAAAAATTGTAGGGTTATCAGTACACCTTATTCTTTATGGATAAAGTATTGGCTATTCTAGAGTGCACGGCGAACTGGTAAAGAATAAATTAAATCCGTTGATAGCTGATGATTTGTTAAAAATCATGAAGCCAACACAGATTGGTTTTTGTTGTTAACTATTTTATTTCAGGTATGAAGATGCAAGCAAAGGAGTATTAGTTTCTCAGAAAAGAAGAAAAAAAATACTTAGAAGGTTTTGTCTCATCAAATCAAGACAGAAGTCCATGATCAAGAGTTCACAGATTTAACTCAAGAAGACAATTTTTGTTGCTGCAAAACAAAATAGATGTTCACAAGACACAAGAAGATCATAATTTGAAGACAAAGATGATATTCATGAGACTTGAAGGTTATGTTATTAGAAGAAGATCTGCATAAGTGTTTGGCTACATCCAGTTGGATACAAGTACAAATTACCAAGCTCAATCCAAGTTTGAAGAGAGGACTGAAGACATGTATTATAAATACATTCAGTAGAAAGAGAAACACGAAGAAAACAAGTTGTCATTCTTGTTTAGGGGAGGATTGTTGGGAATTATTTGTAAAGTACCAAGTACTGTTAGTATAAGTATACGTACTGTTAGTGTTAGCAAGTACCATTAGTGTTAACGCGGTACATAGCAAGTACTGTTAGTGTTAAGTACAACTAATGCTATACTGATGAGGATGAATATATCTTTGTATAAGATATGTCATAGTTATAGTTAGAGTATATCTTATGTGATATACTCTATAGTTAGAATATTGATACTATATCGTTTGTGATATACTTATCTTTATAGAATATTATAAGGTTTCTAGGGTTCCTTACTCTATAAAAGGAACATAGGTACGATGACATTCATGTACCTCATTCAAGTCGATTAATAAGAGAATCGAATAGTAAAAAGTAATTTTGTTCTTTTGTGCTTTATAAGTTAGATTCCGCATAACTTATTTAGTTGAGTAAGAGTTCTCAAAGTGTTTTAGTTTGATTACAAACTACTATAGTAGTTCTTAACAGAATATAGATCTAATCAAAGGGATCAACAAAATACAATATCCAAGTCAATCGCAACTAGTTTGAGATTTGATGACCCAACATTGTATGTGTCAGTGGCTGTTGAAGTAGATCCACTGACATGTGAAATCAATCCACTGACATGAGAAGCATTATCAGTGGGTGAAGATTCATTGTGAGAGACAAAAGCCATGCTCCCTAAATTTGATTTACTTCCATGTTTTAGCAAGGATTCAGGTTCCATAACCTTCAATTGTTTGTATATGTCATCAAAGGAGTTGTTCTTGTAAGCCTTAGTAGCAAGGATAGAGTTACCATGAACATCATAAGCTTCACTAAGAGATCTAAGAAATGTAGCACTAATATCTTCTTCTTCAAAGTTCAATCCCATGAATGCTATCTTGCTGGTGATGTCTTGAAGACGACTTATGAACTCACTTAGTTTTTCATTAGGATGAGCTTTAAAGACAGTAAATTCCATTACTAGATGCTTCTTTCTTTGTTTGAGAGTGTCCTCATTACCACCATTAGTGGTTTCAAGGGCTTCCCAAATCTCTTTAGCAGATTCATACTTTCTGAACATAAACTGCTCTTTGGTACCAAGAGTTAGTTTAAGACAACTTAGTGCCTTCATATCATTCCTTCTATCAGCTATCTCAGCAGCTGAAGTGGCTCTACCATCTTCAAGTATTGATAACAATTCATTCCTAGTCTTTCCAGCTGTTTTTCGTGTTGTAATAGTGTAACACCCCTATTTTACCATATAGCAGCGGAAGCTAATTTAGGGTATTACTATCAAAGTACCATAGTCACAATAATAGGAAATGTTCAAAAGACATTTTATAAATACTTACGTTATCATTCATTTATTATTCATAGTTTAATAAAAACAACTGTACATAACTGTACATCACATGTTTTCCCAAAGATCTAGTTTTATTCTCTAGAATGATAACTTTTCAAGACACCACCATCCGCAACCCGCTAGTCCTCATTCACTTGAAATATGCCTTAAAGTCAACACAATGGTTGAGTGAATTCATATGTTTTAAACAATATTTGAATACAAGTACGACTCCAGGGCTACAATGTTATACACCCAAGTTTTTAAATTCATCGATTCTTATTGCACTAGCTCATGGCCCCGCGACTAGACATTATCAGAAAAACCAACAAATTTCCCTTAAGCAGGTAGTTTGCTAGACTATCCTGAGATAGCATAATAAAGCATATTTGTTTAACCTGGATGGGAACCATTAGCTGCTGACAAGTGCGACTTGCCCAGATAGGAGATGTCAGTCTCCAATAGTACTATTCACAATATTAGCATTCATTACATGATTAGCGGTCCATATTAAAAAAGGGACTTAACGACAATAAGTAAACGTTGTGTCAATAATCATATAGGCAACATACAAAAACACTTGTATTCCAGTTTTAGCATATATCCCTCTTACGGTTTTTCAAATTATTTATAAAACATTTAAAAGTGAGGCTATGAACTCACCTTATCCTAAAGAGTCTTGAATAATTCAGCTATAACCAATCACAACCTCCTCACAATATCTGAGTTGATAGACAATATGTATATATCAATTCATAATCTCTGAGTTCATCTTTTCTTATTTTATATATTTATTCTTTGGTTCATATATTTTGTTATTATAGTATCATTGTTCGGGTCATTATACTCAGAAGCCATTCTATAAACGTTTGAGGAGCGAGAGCACTTTAAATCGTAAACCCAACCACTCAGTCAGAACGTAATATCGAGATGGAACATCTTTGTACAAAGTTCCCTAGTAACATGACACATAGTATATTATTACATTTTATGTCTTTAGTTTCAATATTGGCAAAATTAGTCCTTTTAGTTATATTTTGGCATAATTACACTTTTAACCCTTTAAGTATATAGTTTCATTATTTGCAATTAAATCCCTCAATATTTAACCTTAGGGTCTCAAACTTTTCAACATTTATTCTTATAGATTTAGCTTTCATAAAATGATGCTTTTGGCCCGAAATGTTAAATAGTTTCAAAAATGACAGTTTTGGTCCCTATACTTGTAAAAATCACATAACTTCTTCAAAAATGTGCCACATGATCTAGGATTTTGGAACAAAGTTTCAAAACACATTTACAATCATAATCACAACATGTTACCAGAATTATAGCTTTTGAAATGGATTTTAAGTCATTATTTCATGTAAAATACAAAACTAGGGTTTTAAGACATCTTTAGCTTATAACTTTAATTTAAATTGATCATATGAATTAATTATTTTTGGATTATCTTTGTAACATAACTTTGGTATTATAAAAAGTCTTACTATTCATTACAACAAGATCAAAGCTTGCTTAGCATAAGAATTACCTAGGTAGCTCCAAAATGGCTCCTTATGACTTTTTATGAGCACTACTTGCTATCAAAGCTTCAATGGCTTCCTTCTAGACCTGGTTTTTTTGTCTTGTGGGATGTCCTAGGATGTTTATAGAAGCTAATATGAATAATGGGTAGGTGATACAAAGAAAACAGGGTGCAAGTCTTCATGTTGTGCTATTCGGCCCTATTTATAGTTTTTCCAACACTTAGGCTGCTCTACACAAGTTTATAGGGACTAGCTTCATTCCAATCTTCACTTGTGTAGAACAAAAGTAGGTGATGCACCTACTTGTCACCACATGGAAAATATCCTATAACATGTAAAATAGATGATTTTCAAACATATAATAGGAGGGAAAAGGTTTAAAACATATTTTAGTGGGAAAACATAAAATCGGGTTTAAAATCTAGGGCTTGTAACTTATACTTTGTAATTATGGTGATTAGGGACTTAGAAAAGTGATTTGTGAATTATTAAGGTTTACTTAGGGTTTAGACATTCTATTTAGAAGATTTGGGTCCTTGGTTTGAAGTTTAACAAAGGTTTGATGTGAAAATAGGAAGTAATCTTATGTAGATTTGGGTTTTCTAATGATCTAGATTTAAATCTTAGTAGAAGTCATTATCTTCCTCTTAAATACTAATTTAAGCTTCATTTAGGTCCTAGAAATTGTGTTTTAATTGTTCAATGAGTTCTCACACTTGGTTTGATAGCTTAGTTAAGTAAACATGTCTAAAGAGTGAAAATACCTATTTTGACCTAATTTACAAGTCATGCATTAAAATATTGTACCTTGTGCATTAGGATACTTGTAAATTGTCTTAACATAATATTATAACCTTAATTAAGTTCTATGAGTATTTGTAGATTTGTCCTAAAAGACTATTTAATGATTCTATGTAGATTTCTTAATATAAGGTTTCTGTGTCATTAAGCCTAATGACTTTCTATCTTGGGTAATTAGGGTTTATATCTTAATGTAAGCTTATTCTAAGTCTTATATAGTATGTTTATGACTTCTAGAATTTCTACATTCTTAGTTTAAGGGTTTATATAGGTTGATCATATCTTAGGGTTAATTAAGTAAGCTTAAGGTCATATGCTTTGAAAACTTGTACTTTATGCTTTAATAATTTGTAACTTAGTTTAAGATAAACGTATTAACTTATTATAATACTTAGTTGAGTTTTATAATTAGTTTCAAAATATTAGACTTTAATTCATTATAAAATGGATTTTATATGCTAATCTTAGTTTTAGGTCATTTTCTTGTAATTAGCTTAAGATTAGTGAATATAAGTGTTTGGTGATTATTTACCTTTCCTTTATATGATAGGTTATAATTAGTATAATGTATTTGCTAATAGTACATAGATATTATGTAGTTATATTGCTTGAAACATTAGTTTATAAGAGATTTCTAGGGTTTCTAAGGCTTTCTTAGGAATTTAAGGTATCCTTGTTATATTGAGTTGTTCTTATTCATTGTATATACATATAGTTACTTTTAGAACTCAGACTTGATATATACATAGTGTTACAACATATAGGCATATGTGGAAGTGATAATTGTGATAGTGAGAATACATATATTTAACAATTCAGTCACATACCATAGTAAAAAGCAAAAATTTCTTAGTAAAATCACCTCTTTATTTATAAACATACATATTAAATTAGTCAAAATTACTAGATGTTATAAATAGATTATGCAATCTTCCTTTCCTTATCAAACTGGTTTCCAAACTCAATAACCTCCTAGATAAAATAATTGTCAACTTGGAGATTGTTGTCCCTTATTTTGTGATGATAATATAAGAAATAAGATAGAAAAGATAGATGAATTCTAGAGAGAGAAAGTAGAGAGATTGGTTGGAAAGTTTAGGAGGACTAGATTAGAAGAGAGAAATTACAAATGACCAACACTTTCCTAACATGCTAGGAAGGGTATTTATAGTTGTGCCATACATGTAGGCTTTATGGGCTATATTGTTTGGGCCGTGCTTGAATAATTGCTTAGTACCTTGAAAGAGGCCTTTTAAGCTAGACATCAAGCCCGTATTGTCACGACTATTCTAGTACCTATTACAACGTTCTAGTAATCAATACATAATAAACCTATGACCGATCATTTTTGTTTGACTCAATATTTTGAGGCTAACAATATCCCCTAATGAGAGGTCATTCCCCTTCGACATTTGGAGATTTGTAGAGATTACTAATCTCGCCGTAAATGAGTCTTAAACGTGTAATAGTAGTCTTGTTCCTTCATGTTGTGATCTTTGAGCCTTTGTCGTTGTCTTTGACTTTGTCTTAAAACTTGAGATCTTCAAATCTGTGACCGAATCATTCTTGACGATAAAATATTTTGAGACTAATATCTCACTCACTGAGAGGTCGTTCCTCTACGACATGCGAGTATTGATGGAGATAATTAATCTTTAGTATTGAGGTCTTCAAAATGACTGCTTCATTCTTACTAGTCACCATCCTTGACTTGTCTTTGCCATCTTGTGTCTTCATCCACATGCTCACAGTATGCACCATCTTGAAAGCTTGCTGACAATCTCCTTTGAAGAGAGGTCATTCCTCTACATTAATTATTAAGGAAGATTATGAACATCAGAGTTGCGGAAGACTTTTTCTTTCTTGATTGTTGAATATGTCTTTGGGCATGAGTATGTGGTTTTGAATCTTCGACTTTGCTGAGTACACAGTAACGCCACCTTCTCGAGACAAAACATAGACACGGACTGAATGGCTTTGACATTCGTCATAAATCGGTAGCGTTTTACCCCCGATCAGTGAAGACCGTTACACGATATTAAATATCGTACATGTGATAGGTGGATTCAATTAAGAATCTCCTTGGCAGGGTTTCACAGCAGTACTAGCCGTTCTCTTCACTCGACCATCTCAAAGCAAGACTACGAACATAAAGAATGAGTCAACTGGATAAATATCGGCTTGATTAAAGTCGTCAATTCAAATTCCTGGAACAAGTTTGATTCATAAAGAATCTTACCATTGTTGCTTTCCAGTTGACACAAGCTTGATCCATAAAGAATCTCGTAAGTTACCTACCGTAGCGCTGTATGAGGTTGACACTAGAAGGATTTCCATTCGTCACCGTGAATACTAATGAGTATCACTATGAATGTTCTGGGCTTCTGGCAAGATCATAAAGATATTGCGTAGAAACCTGAAATGAGTTTGAGTCAATTCAGAATCAAACCACTGTTGCTTTTCAGTTTACACATGTTCAATTCACAAAGAATCTTACACATGACCTACCACAGTGCTGTCTGATGTTAACACCGGAAGGATTTCCACTTATCATTGTGAATACTAGGTAGTATCACTCTGAGTGTTCTATCAATATCACAAGGATATAGCGTAGGTCTCTCTTGTTCGTCATTCCATGTGTCCTAACGAGAATTGATTGATCTCTTGGCTCTAGACTCGATTTGTGCACTTTTAGTGGTCAGAGGCTGGAGCAGATGCCACCTATTCAATATCAACTATCTCGGAGTGAGAAAGTCAATAGAAGTCGTGTTGTTCTCCGTGAAAATAAAACAAACTTCTTTTAAGAGAAGCTTGAGTCAGTTGGGAAAGGGTTGTGCATTACATCACTGGGTCCATGATGCGTTGTCTTCATGATGTGTTGACCCGGTTTCTCCCTAAGTTGCATGGAGAGATTCTTTCTTTACACCCTTTGTCCTTACATTTCTTTTTCATTCTTCAACCCCGTCAATGCTTAACAAGACATCATTACTAGCACCTTGTTGTGATTGTTCCAGTGCTAGCTTTAGTACTTATTCGGCATTCAGCTACGTTCACATTCTACTCCATCTTTCCTAAGGACTTCTAATAATCTATTGGATTGTCCCTGGGAAGATCCCTCCGGTTCTGGTTGGATCATAGGACTTATACCTAACCACCCTTTTGACACCAATGACGTCATGAATTAAAGATGTTGTGGGTATGAGATCGTAACCATAAAACTACTTTAAAGTCTATCAAAGTGTTTGGAAAACATTTAACACCTTGATAGTTTTGTCGTTTCAGAAAATGCCCCCCCTTAACATGTGCATCGATCATCGGAAGTGTTTCGCACATGTGTGTAAGAGTTAAAAGTTCTTGAGTATTACATATTAGATCACAATTTAATCAAATTTTCTCCCCTATCTCTAATATATTAAATCATTTGATATTAGAGATACCAAATTTGATTAAAATATATCGCGAAATAATAGTCTTGAAAATCTACGGAGAAAAATGTGTCTTACATAGCATGAATTATTGGAACATTTTATGTAGTGTCGAGCACACAATTTTTGAAATATTTTGATTAATCATTGAAAAACTTTTGAAAAAATTGTACTCGAACACTACATGTTCATGAACACATAAAAGATTATCGTTGAAGAATGTGCTCACGAACATCAAAGCTTTTTCATGTGAAAAATACCAAATGATACTTACTCACCATGTGTTGGATACATAAAAAATTGTCTTGACTTAATATATCTAACAACATTAAAACTTTGATTTTGGAAAGCTCCCCCTCAAAAATTGATCCAATTTAATTGTCATTATGAGGATGTGATCCACATTTCACTTTTTTAGTATAGGAGTTATTTAAAACACAATTTTTAAAAGATTTTGAATAATCATTGAAAAATTTTTGAAAAAAATTGTGTTCAACGCTTTTTGAAAAATCCATTTCTTTTCAGCGACATGTTTTTTCTTAAGCATAAACTTGAATATCGCTTTTTGAATGTCTTGACGAATCCACTCAAGTGTAAGAAGATTTTTCTTCTTTTGCTGAGGGTAAGAGCACTAAATCGTACGCTCCCCCATGAATATCGATCCGGGTTGCAATCTGAAGGTGGTTACAAGCCATTGTGTTGAGCTCAAAACGTTAAATGTTTTGTGACAAGCTCAACCCGTGATAGATTGCTCTACCCCTTTGTTAGGATAAGTTATCTTTCAAGATACACTTTCCTTTATTTTAAGTTCTAGTTATAGTCTGACATTTAACTTTAAGTCGTTTAAATGAGCTTAAAATCTTTGAATGTTTTTATCGAAAGTTCATGACCGAGAAAATTTTAGTTTCCCGTTGTTAAGGATAAGTTATCATCCGTGATCAACTTTTCTTTCTTTAAGGCACGAGTCACAATCTGAAAGTAATTGTAAATCATTTTGAGCTTAGTTGTGAAACCCTTGAGACACTTGTTTCTTAGACATATGCTTTTTCAGCAACCAAACTCTGAGTGTGTCTTTTGTTGAACGGTATTCATATATTGGACCTTTGGGTGACCGTTGAGCCTTGACTTATGTACTTGTACTTGCATCAGTAGTTTGCATGCTAGCATATTGGTTAGTTATATCTTTGTGAGAACCATGTGGGGGTTTACAGTGAACCTTTTTCTTGCTAGAGGGAAATATTTTTCCAGTAGGAACCCAGTTAAGACCAATTGTTTTGAAGATTCTACCCGTTGGTATCCACCTAAGACAAGGTCTAGGAAACATAGTTTGCTCATGCACAGCGGAAGACTTAAGTGGAGAAAATCTATTTCCTATAGGGTTCAGTCTTTGGGATGCTCTAGCTTTTTAGGTCACCTTGTTCAAGAGTTTTGTGATGCAATCATCATGAATGGCATTAAACACGCATTTGCTACATTTCGTACAAACGAAGTGCTTAGCATCTGAGAAGGATCTAGTGTTCCTAGGGTTGGTAGATTTGAGCACATCTGAGAAGGATCTAGAATTCCTAGATGTGTGAATAACGCTCCTAGGTTTAGGTTTGGTCGTATCTCTTGCATGTGTCCTTATCTTACCATCCTCTAGATAGCTTTCATGATTTGTACTACGCCTAGGCATGTTCTTGGAGCTATTTTTAGAGTTGCTTGACGCATTCATGTGATTGGGTTTTGCATAGGAAAAATTTCTTACGGAGGATCTAGATTGTGGAGTGACTGGTTTTGGCAATTGCTACGCTCGTCAACTTGGGATGCAAACCTCGGGTTCGACGTTTTGGGTCGTTCAGATTTAAACTCATTCGGTTGTCTAGCAACTGAGCTGTTTCTGAATGGTTGAGTAGGAGGTTTCCCCAAGATTGACTGATTTGCTAACTTAGTATCCACATTATTTCCTTTTAGCTTCCTTAATTCATTTTTCACCGTTGTCAATGCAAAAACCTTTTCCTGAATCTGAGCTTTTAATTTCTCATTTTGTAGAAATAATTGAGCGACACGTTGTTCTAACTTAATGTTCATATTATCAAATAGGTCGTTATCAGCATTCGCGTCATTACTATCTACAGTGTCGATCGGTTGCACAAATATTTCACTTAATGAAGCAGGCGGAGGAATTGGATTTTGAGAAGCCAACTTTGATTCTAGCAAATTTATTTGTTTCACAAAGTGTTCTTTTTTCGCATTAGAATCTTGAAACTTACGATCTAGTTTTGGTTCAAGGACAACATTTGCTTTTTCAAGTTTTTCAAAATAAACCTCAAATTTGTCATTTTTCTTTGAAAAATCGAGTTTGGCATCCTCAAAATCTTTTGTCTTTTGAGCTAACATAGTTTCGAGCTCATGAATCTTAGAATCATATATAAAAGTTAATTGTACCTCAACCATTGGCTCATCATCATAAATGGGTCTGATATCCTCATCATCGGATGTTAGATCATTCCCTGAGCTGTTGCTGGTATGCTGCCTTTCTAATTCTGTCCCGCTGCTTTCTGTGACAAACGAACAAGCATCCAATGTTTGACCATCTTCGACATTGCTCTCGTTCGTCTACATCATTATTTTATTCACCCTTCTTTCAACTTGTAGTTTATGACGTGTTATTTCGGCAATGGACTTCCTTACATCACTCATGTGTTGAAGAAACGTCTACTTGTCTAACACCCCCAAATCGTATGCCCAGCGAAACTACAACATTTGGGTGCTAGCCAGTTATCATTACACACAAGCTATTTCGAACGACTCAAAGAGACGTAGAAATTTAAACATAAATTAAACATTGTTAAAACATCAAAGTCTACTGCTTCCCAAACCCCATAGAAAATACAAAACAGAGTTGCGTTTAGGTCCCCACTGAATCTCAACCCAAAAGTACATTACTTGTTTCACATGACATAATATAAAAGTTTTAAGTGATAAAAGGGAGGAAAGACAAAGTAGACCGCCAAGCCACAACAACTTCGATCCTCGCATGCTCCCTTCTACCATATCATCGATTACCTGAAACACATGCTTAAAGGGGTCAACAAATAATGTTGAGCGAAATTTATAGGTTTTACAATCTCATTTTTGAACATAAGTGTATAAAATCAATCACGATCATTTATAGAATTGTCGATTAAACAATCTATCATTCAAGGTTATTATCGTTAGCAATAGCTAATAATTGTGTTTAAGCTCATGACACTAATTCATTAACTCAATCACCCGCGTACATTTACCGGCATGATTAAGATTGTAAAATCCACATGCTTTTACCATGAATAGTACACGTATGATCGTACGTACAGGGTTAAAACTATCCTTATATAACATGAACACGTATCACGAATATTAAGTACAAGAATTACATACGTGTTATTACACGATAAGTATTATGTACGTGTTAATGCACGATAATAAGTACGTACGTGGTAATACACGATAATTATTTATTATAATAATTATAACCACGAAGATCTAAAAAACGATCATGTGAACCACGTATATATAAATAATCATTATGTATTATAAATATAACATGAACATTTAAGACACTAACTACACAAATAGTTAAAATACATGAACACGTAGTTAATTAAACACGCCAAGTAATCACATAATTTAATATTACGTATAACATATAAAATCACTACAATAATAATTCACGACTTTTAGAATACGAGCACGCGTACGATTTTGGAGTTATAAGTTAAAACAAAGGGGTTTTGGGCCTTGTTGCTAACAGCTTGGGAAAAGAAAGAGACTTGGGCTCAAGGCCCAAGTGGGGATCGGCTAAAAAAAACAGACGGAGGGGGGTACATAATTTTTATGACATAATAGCAATCTTACATAAAACCCTAAAACCAAATAAACATGCCATCACTTTTCCCTTCCTTTTTCTTTTCTGCAGTGGGTCTTCATCACAAAGAACAAGCAAGAATCATGGCTTTTAATCCAAGAATAACAAGGATGACATTCGTTTGATATCCTAAACCCTAACACACGAAACAAGGTATTCTTCAATCACGTTTTATTTTTCCTTCTTTGTTTAATGAATCACGAATCCAGGGTATATGATCAAAAACACGTTAATAACGAGTTAAAGAAATAAGGGGGGGTGTCGTTTGATGTTGGTGTGCTCGTATGGCCACAAACCGAGACCTTATATGGTCTCGGTGATGATTTTACTCCACCAGCCGCAAGCCCCTGCTGCCAGCAGGGGTATGTTTGGCTGGGCAGTGGCAACGACAGCCAAGTAGGGGGAAACCACTGGCTGTGGCCAGTGGTGTGTTTGTTCTGACAGTGGGAACCGAGAGCTTATGCTCTCGGTGGGAGTATTAAACGAGCAGAGGGAACCGGCTGTTACCGGTGGCAGCAACATAACTGCCAGGGGTAACTGGCGGCTAAGGGGGTGTTTGGATTTTGATTTAGGACAGATTTAAGGGTGCGTTTGGTTGTGGGTTTGAGGGCAGGTTAAGGGGCTGTTTGGTTCGGCTCATATGTAAACACAACATGGGTTTTCACTGGTTCGGCTTACGACACGTTTAATAAAATAATACACGGGTTCGGGTTATGATTTTTTTCAAGTTTAATTAGCCTTACATGTATATTAATTTACAAGTAATTAAATTAATTTAACATGACCTATAATTAATTTAATTAAAACATGGACTTAGGTTTATTATTATTACTTAATAATACACGATTTAACCTAAGTATTTAATTATTTAATTTAGACTATAATAATTAATTAATTATTAAAATATGACTTGTTTTAACCTAAGTATTTTATACACTTTATTTAATTGAATCATGCTATGTAACACCCCCAAATTTATTCAACTCAATACAGCGGAAGACTCGTTGGTGTTACGGGATAGCACATTACTCACATCATAGACAACGCATAAAAATCACGTCGTTTAATAATAAAGCATTTCCATTCATAAATATCAAAGTTACATAGGTCCCAAGTCATTGTATTTTATACAGGTTTTACAAAGTATTTGAATGGAAAATATTATTTAGGTGCGGGCCATGAATTCTTGTTGTCTTCCCGAGAATTACCTTCAAGTACGTGAGATAAAACATGTTAAAAGGAAAGGTCAGCGATAACGCCGAGTGGATTCATAGAGTTTAATAAATTCCATCAATATAACTTTGGTATAAAATTATTACCAAAAATCATTTCGTACAAATCATTGTAATAGGCCTTATGATAGCCAAATTCATTTTTATACAAATCCTTATCGAAAATCATAATATGGGCATTTGCCTCAAAAATCATTATACGAACCCATGTCGTAAAAACATCATACAATACGTCTTACGACGTTGTATAAAGTTAAATAAAAACCTTTATATGAATATGGTTATGAAAACCAAAACACGAACATAATATAAAAGTATGACCCTGTATTGCTAGTCAGGCAATACATCGTAATTCGGTGCGTCTAGTAGTATTTCGTTAGTTTGGATTATTATAAGCCGCATGACATTGTTACCTTACTAAAACAAACAACGGGTAGCTAACCCGATACTCAATTTGCCCATCTAAATTAGCGTGTCGTCACAAAGGTCACGCTGTGGAAATCTTCTCATACATAAATTCGCTTACCAATCAATGTGGCACGACGGGGATCAACCGTCAAGGCGCGAACTGGGGTGATCGTCCCCAAATAGTACTATTATATGCATAAGCGTCTACCAAATCCCGGTAGTTCACAATTCATGCTAATGGGACTTTTAGTGACATAACCTAACTTTAATAATTCATTTAATTTCATCTATCGGGTCCTTTAATCATTTATCGGGTCATACAATCGGGTCATACAATCATTCGGGTCAAAATCAATAAACAAACAATCGGGACAAATGGTGTCCTATTTTATAAAAACTAACATGTTATCTCCCTCGCGGGTTTATAAAACATTTCATAAAAACATTTAAAAGAGTGCGAAGCTATGAACTCACGTTGATGTGGGAAGGCGGGTCATCGACAATTCGGATGTACGGTACGCGCTTCAATCACGGAAACCTAGACAAATAATACTCGTCTTAGACTCATGTCCAATGACTTTATAAAAATAACAATTATGTATACATATGATGATTTTATATATATGATGATCAAGTGGGTTTACATATTTTCATTTAATCATTTTAGTGTTATGTGTTGACAACTTTTATACTAGTTTACTAGTTTTACCTATTTACGTGTTTTAGGTTCAATAAACTTATTATAAGTTCTTTAACTTGTCTTATTCCACTTTATACTTGTATTATCAGTAATTACACTTTACATGTTGGGCCCAAACGGGTTAAGCCCAATAAATAAGTTTATAAGTGTTTTAGTCCATTTTGTTGTATTATTAGTCCAATAATGTTAACTTAGTCCGTTAATGTCCGTATGTTATATAGTTCGGGTTTTATCGGTTTTTACTTGTTATATATGTTTATAGATCAGTATATGATTTTTATAAAGTTCACATTAGACGGGTCCAACCGTCTAAGTTTTATTTAACAAAAACGTTAATTTTACGGTAATAGCCGAAAAAGTCATAAAAATCATGTTTATAGTTTTATAACTTAAAAAACTTAACAAGTTACCATTTTTATAAAATGTCCACTTATTTACCATTGTACATATTTATATAAATGAAATATATAAGTTAGTGGGTTTTAATTCATATTTTATACTATTTTTATTTGAGTGCTTATATAATACTATTATACTTTAATTTCCAAAATCTGATTTTTATTTTCATCTTCACCAAAACTGCCATATCTAGAGTTCTATATGGAGATAGAAGCTCAAATTTTTATGACATAAACTACATGATATGTGATCCATTTAACTCTACTATAGCTACTGTTGAATCATCCTCTAAGTATTTTCTAAAAATCGTCCAAAACAGTAAACTCAGATTGGTACTCTAAACTTGTTTTGATCATATCTCACTCATTACAATGATTCCATTGCATGGCCAACTCTCACATGTGTACAAGACCCATAGCTTACTGTAAATTGATTCTACTTCATCATTTTATCAGTCTAACATGTGGTTAGTTACTGTTTTTATACAGCCTACCATTTAAACAAGATTTACCCATTTTACATGTAGTTTGTCCATTTTTTTAAGCATGTTTATTAACACCAAATCCCCACACAATATTTTTAATAATCATTCATCATCATATACATATACATAAGTAAAATAAATACAAGATTACATAATCAAAATAACAAGAAGATGGGGAGAACAATCTTTATACAACCATGATGATGTAGGTTGTGATCAAAACATGGATTTTGATGGAGAAACTTGTGGATAACCAAGACCATCTTCAAGACCACCATTCTTCATGAACACCTTGTGGAAAATCAGCCCCAATACTCCATGGAAACTCCTCCTTGGATGTTATAATCACCACCAATCAATAGGGTTTCAAAAGGGCTTCAACATGTGTATGAACAACATGGGATTTCATGGTTAAATCAAGATCAAAATGGGTGTTTTTGAGGTGATATGGGACGGCATAATGAGAGAGAGATGAGAAAGTTGTAAGTTGTTTTGCATGGAGGAAAATGAGAGTAGTTTAAGGTGCTAGTGGTTTTGATGGAAAGTGGCTTCAAGATGAAGCTAAAATGGACAAGTGTTTAAGTTACTAATTGAAAACTTGCCACCAAATTGGTGTGGTGGTTTCCTTTAGGCCGTCCCATGTGTGGGGTGAGACAAAACTTGTTTTTGTCTCATCCCACTAATTTACGGGTATTCTTCGATTCTAGTTTCCTCGATTTGCGTGCCCTCGGGTCGTTTTACGAATAACGTTTCTATAAATTATGAATCAACGGCACAAAACGAATCTAATAAAAATTGTCTCATCAAAAATCGAGTTCAAAAACGTAAATACGTAATCCTAAGGTTTCCGGTTTAGTCGTAAAGGACGTTAAAATAAAATCGTAAGTTCTAGTCTCTTCTCGTAAATTTGTGAGTTTATGAACCAACACAACTTTAAAACTCCAAAATAATATTCACGGATAAATTTATTTTCTGAAATGTCGGACTGTCACCAAAGACGGTGTATGTAAACGTAAGCACGTAACGTTGAATCCTCCGGTTTAGACGTAGTCGATGCTACTTCAAGACGTAAAATCCAAATTACTTCCCATAAATAAGTGAGTTCATAATATAACATTAAAATAATATTTTCAATTAGATATTGAAAATAAAATATCAACCATAAATTGACGGATTGTCACAGCATTTACCCCTAAACAGGATCTTTGTCCTCAAAGATCATCTTACCTTACTACTCGCTTCTTATAGAGTTAAAGCCATGTGGGTATTTCCTCCACATTCGGTCTTTTCTCACAAGTGTAATTCATTACAATACGCGAGTTTCATCAAACATAACTACGGGAATAAGATCAGGCTTAATGTTGACTTACTTTCTCTATCCATGATGTTCACGGGTTTTTGATGAATGCAACTTTTCGCCGATCTAAGCTTTATTAAGAAGAATTCAGATTTTTACTTGATAGATATTCCATCAAGTTCGATATATGAAACATAATTCACGCATCTCTTGAAGTCCTTGGGTAGATCCAGCTTATATGCCTTTCAAACCAAATCTTTTACATCATCTCAATGGTCCCATACAACGGGGACTTATATCCCATGATTTGTCAGATCATTCATTTTTCCATGGTTAAAATTTTTGGCATAACTTCGTAACCCATCTGGCACTTCAAGATCTACATTTCATATTCACATAATCTCTTGCCCACTACCGACAGTCAATAATCAGATCCTAATTTCAACAATCATTTCAGATCTCGCGGTCGGGTATTTTGTAAGGTTAGGTTCGCCATCATAGGAAACCTTAAACCTAAAAGACATGTCCAACTCACAATGGGTGTATGTCGGATGTCTTCATCTCAACTCTTGCTTACAGATGCTCTAATATTTAGATCCTAACAAGATTCGATCTCAATCCTAATATGATGATTATCAATGATAATCCCTCCAAAGGAAAACGATTATACGGTTTATTACCAAAGGTCAATCATTCAGGCATAAAACAACACTTATAGTATTTTTGTATCGCTACTTTACCTCGTCCCTTCGCTTTGGGGTGGTAAACAGTACTCTCTTCAAGATTCGTTCTCAATGACTCCTGAGCAAATCTCTAGAAATTCGATGCGAAGCGAGGATCTTGATAAAGATGTTCGATACAGGCACACTATGTTTACATAACTCTTTTGCAATTATCATTAACGGGAATGATATCAGCAGATTTGGTCAGTCTGTCTACGATGACCCAAATCAAATCAAATTCAGATGATGACCTTTGCAATAGCTAGATGTTTACTAATGTATGAGGCGATGTCTGCCTCCACAATTTGCCATTAGTACAACTTCTTCTGATAATGATACATTAATTCAGAAATGACAAGAATAGAATACGTATACTTATAGATTCCAACATAACTATATCTCACAGTCCTCCATATTTAGGCAACCATAAACGGCCCTTTACAACATTTAATGTCATCGGCTTCTCAATTCTAATGGTTCAGATTAGCCGTGAACCCCTTTTTATTATCTATATTATCCTTCTTACAAACATCGTTTATTTTTAAATTGCTCGGCAATTTATTTTGCACCTTCATTATTAAGGAACATGTCCTAATTGGTTCTTTATCTTTTATACATAATGTGTCAGTAATTATGTTCACTTTCTTGATGAAATAAATATCATAACCGTATTTATTCAAAATTCTTTCTTCATATCTTCTATGTTTTAGTTTCGTCTTTATTATAATCTTTATCTGTTTTACTCAATCCGACGTCTAAAGCGTCGATAATTATTACATGTAAATTAACAATAAATATTTATTTTTTATGAAACGTAAACGTAAAAATTTTAAATTTCTTAGTTCGACCAATTATATAAAGATATTCAAAATAAATTTGAATTTTAGTTAACATGATTTTTGGTTGATTTATTAAAAATAATTAATAAGATTTGTGAATGTTCGAAAAATCTTTGGTTGTACTTTGGTCAAAATCTTCTTAGTTGAAAAGCAAAAATTGTCGTTTCAAATTTCAAGTTATGGTTTAAATGTTTTCCTCAATCCCTCTTAGGTTGTCTTAAGGTATGCTAAAACATTTACCCCTAAACAGGAGTTTAGTTAAATGTTTTGGTTATAAGGGAATGATCCCTTAAAATCCTTTGTTAAAACATTTGTCAAAACATATTTCCATTTTCTTTTTGGTAAAACCCAAAGTTTCAAATGGCTCTAACTTTGAAAAGTCAGTCTAGATTCCATTATCTTATTAATCACACAGTCAAATAATGTAAAGGATTAAGTTTTAAATCTCATGTTAAATATTTAAGGTACAGGTTTTTATTGTTCGGCCAATTCAGGGCAATCTATAAATAATTATTAACTCATTCTTATTCTTATAAACAAACAAATGGTCCTTAATGATCACGAGCATGAATTTATCAAATTACAGTCTACACACGTGATTCACCAAATTTATGAATGCTACATGTGTATTAGTCAATCCAAACAACATCACGTGAAACTCATAATGTTCATTACAAGTTCTGGATGTAGTGATTGGAATACATAATCTTTTTCCCAGATGCGAAGTTGATGATAACCATGCCGTGAATCAAATCTTTAAAACATACGCTAGAACCTTGTAAATGATCGAACAAATCTTCCATTTCCAGTTATGGATATCGTTTTCGATTGTCAATTTACTCAGTTCACAGTAATCTTATAAATATAAGGAATAATAACACCATAGCTCTTCATGATGACGAGCTCGGTAGAATAAAATCTTTCTCCGACAACTCTCTCAGTTGTATGGTAATTCCTTTAATTCAGATGGTGCTGACGTACAATGCACATGCCACAGATGCAGCACCGGGAATATAATCAATACCAATTTCAATCTGCCTTAATGGTAAAAGTCTAGGTAATTCATCAACAAATACCTCCTAAAGTTTTAGATAACGAAAACATCTTTTAATAAATTCATATTAGGTTCTTTCTAAATTATAATATCTATGACTAATTCACAACCATTCATGGTACAATTTCAAGTCTAAATGTGGATATGGTCATTCATTAAAAATTATTTAGATTACTTTTTGATAATCAACATCTTATCTTTTAGGGGAATTCTATTCGAGTTCCCATCAATTAAGACAATGTTGTCATGTCATAATCAATCAATCCATTCTACTGGCACTATCAACTTTTTAGTTTTATTGACGTCGATAAGATGTGAACTTCTCAAAAGACTAAGAATAACTCATAATCCTTCACAATTTACGGATATTTTGAGACATAACTAACCTTAAAAGAGTAAGGTTAACGCATGATCTACGCGAGAGAATTTCAAATCAGATACAGACGAAAACATTTAACGAATATGAATATATCCCATGTTTTCATAATTTGAGTACGCATTCGAAAGCTCCTCGGATCGTTACCCAGGTCATTCAAATGAAACCAAATCAAAAGAAATGATAGGAATGTCGATACATCCAGTCGGGTATCAACACTCGGTAATCAGATACTTTTCCTAAGAATCTCACTACAGGAGAATTGGACAAGAAAGAATTGTCAATTGTCAAATAAGACAATTTCCACAGATGAGTAAATTCGACTCAGAAGAATAAATAGTACGGGCACATATGTAGGTGTCCCTAACACTATGTCCCTATTTTTCACTTCTTGCAGATCTCATAAAATTTAATCTTTCACAATCTTTAAAGAAAATGTAGTGTTTATTTATTAGTTTTATGGTGACTACTAATCAGCCTTTCATGGTCCATTCCAAATTGTACGTAGGCGCGCAACTATATACAATTTCAAGATTAACGATGCAATACTCAGTTCGTCAAAATTTTATCATCATGTTTATAATAAAAACATTTTCATGCTTAATTCTTAAATAAGAATCAAAATAAATTTACAAAGATTTTCCTTGTTATGAAAACAATTAAGTTTTCCCAAGGTGTTTTATAAACAACTTCATTTCGATAACAATCACTTATAAATCTCACTTTGAATATAGTGATGAAAATTCAATTTCCTCAAATGATACTATTTTATCTTATAAAAACAATGAGTGATCTGCAAAAGAGTGATGAAAAGTTGTTCATCAAGAACTAACTTCAATATAATAGGAAATGAGCTTTAGCCAAATAATCATGAGGTTCATGACCTCGATGGCACTCAGGAATACAAAGAGAATAATCCACAACGTAACTCAATTCAAGATGAGTACTTGTTCAATGGTTGCATCACTAATGCGAGCATTAGGAAGAAGCAAGAAAATATAGATATCATCGATACATGTAGGATTTAGCAATCAAAGGTGGTCTTTTTCATTAATCACAAACAAGTCAAACTTGTACCGTAACAAATTACGTGTCACTATGTCATACAATTCTAAGAACTCATCCTACCAACTGATATCTCAGTTAAGTTAGGGATTTTTAAAAGACACCACAATGAATACTAATCTACAAGAGTCATTAGGTGTTCCACATGTCCCAGAAGATCCATCGGTCTCAATTCAGAAGAAGATTTCTTCAATTTATTTATTGGACACTAGGCATCCTCATTAGTGGACAATGGCCTAGGAACAACCATTAACACGAACTAACGATCATTTAAAACCTTATAATTCAATCACAGGACTTAACGACTTCCTCTTAACAATTTCATATTCCATACGGGTTAAATTTTACTTCATTTAAGTTTCGATCAACTTATACTCAATGCAATATCCTACTTCATTCTCTAATACTTTCAACCTTATTTTTAGACCTTAATGGGGCAATAAAAGCTCGATATGAATCAACACTTAATTTCCAATCCTATAGCTCTTACAACAACAATTATCAAATGAGTCACTAGTATGAGATGACTCATACATTCAATTACACTTCTCGGAAAGGTACTAGTAGCACGAGGCTTTTGGGTAATGGTTCCAATGACAGCCTCAAGTGCAACATTAACCCTTTCGATTTCAAATTAAGAATTGGATGACAACAAATCAGATGACATCTTTCTAGGTGGCAACGTTTTGTCAAACTCCACTCTATAAGGAAAGATCGTCATGACATCGATATCAGATTTAATCTCGCCAATTCTTTTTCAATATCACAATCAACTAATATCTACATTTCTACGAATATCAACCATTTGTTGGGATCATAAATACCCACAACTTGGTTTTGATCTAGGATAGCTAGAATTCCTATGAGAATAGCTTCGATTAATTTACTAGGGGATTTAGGGTTCCTTGTGACAATCTACGTCGTATAAATACCTCGTATACAGTGGCAACGACAGCCAAGCAGGGGGAAACCACTGGCTGCGGCCAGTGGTGTGTTTGTTCTGACAGTGGGAACCGAGAGCTTATGCTCTCGGTGGGAGTTTTAAATGAGCAGAGGGAACCGGCTGTTGCCGGTGGCAGCAACATAACTGCCAGGGGTAACTGGCGGCTAAGGGGGTGTTTGAATTTTGATTTAGGACAGATTTAAGGGTGCGTTTGGTTGTGGGTTTGAGGGCAGGTTAAGGGGCTGTTTGGTTCGGCTCATATGTAAACACAACATGGGTTTTCACGGGTTCGGCTTATGACACGTTTAATAAAATAATACACGGGTTTGGGTTATGATTTTTTTCAAGTTTAATTAGCCTTACATGTATATGAATTTACAAGTAATTAAATTAATTTAACATGACCTATAATTAATTTAATTAAAACATGGACTTAGGTTTATTATTATTACTTAATAATACACGATTTAACCTAAGTACTTAATTATTTAATTTAGACTATAATAATTAATTAATTATTAAAACATGACTTATAATTAATTAATTTTCATGACTTAGGTTATATTAATATAAATATTAATACTTGTTTTAACCTAAGTATTTTATACACTTTATTTAATTGAATCATGCTATGTAACACCCCCAAGTTTATACAACTCAATACAGCGGAAGACTCGTTGGTGTTACGGGATAGCACATTACTCACATCATAGACAACGCATAAAAATCGCGTCGTTTAATAATAAAGCATTTCCATTCATAAATATCAAAGTTACATAGGTCCCAAGTATTTGAATGGAAAATATTATTTAGGTGCGGGCCATGAATTCTTGTTGTCTTCTCGAGAATTACCTTCAAGTACCTGAGATAAAACATGTTAAAAGAAAAGGTCAGCGATAACGCCGAGTGAATTCATAGAGTTTAATAAATTCCATCAATATAACTTTGGTATAAAATTTATTACCAAAAATCATTTCGTACAAATCATTGTAATAGGCCTTAAGATAGCCAAATTCATTTTTATACAAATCCTTATCGAAAATCATAATATGGGCATTTACCTCAAAAATCATTATACGAGCCAATGTCGTAAAAACATCATACAATACGTCTTACGACGTTGTATAAAGTTAAATAAAAACCATTATATGAATATGGTTATGAAAACCAAAACACGAACATAATATCAATAGTATGACCCTGTATTGCTAGTCAGGCAATACATCGTAATTCGGTGCGTCTAGTAGTATTTCGTTAGTTTGGATTATTATAAGCCGCATGACATTGCTACCTTACTAAAACAAGCAACGGGTAGCTAACCCGATACTCAATTTGCCCATCTAAATTAGCGTGTCGTCACAAAGGTCACGCTGTGGAAATCTTCTCATACATAAATTCGCTTACCAATCAATGTGGCACGACGGGGATCAACTGTCAAGGCGCGAACTGGGGTGATCGTTCCCAAATAGTACTATTATATGCATAAGCGTCTACCAAATCCCGGTAGTTCACAATTCATGCTAATGGGACTTTTAGTGACATAACCTAACTTTAATAATCCATTTAATTTCATCTATCGGGTCCTTTAATCATTTATCGGGCATACAATCGGGTCATACAATCATTCGGGTCCAAATCAATAAACAAACAATCGGGACAAATGGTGTCCTATTTTATAAAAACTAACATGTTATCTCCCTCGTGGGTTTATAAAACATTTCATAAAAACATTTAAAAGAGTGCGAGGCTATGAACTCACGTTGATGTGGGAAGGCGGGTTATCGGCAATTCGGACGTACGGTACGTGCTTCAATCACGGAAACCTAGACAAATAATAATCGTCTTAGACTCATGTCCAATGACTTTATAAAAATAACAATTATGTATACATATGATGATTTTATATATATGATGATCAAGTGGGTTTACATATTTTCATTTACTCATTTTAGTGTTATGTGTTGACAACTTTTATACTAGTTTACTAGTTTTACCTATTTACGTGTTTTAGGTTCAATACTTATTATAAGTTCTTTAACTTGTCTTATTCCACTTTATACTTGTATTATCAGTAATTACACTTTACATGTTAGGCCCAAACGGGTTAAGCCCAATAAATAAGTTTATAAGTGTTTTAGTCCATTTTGTTGTATTATTAGTCCAATAATGTTAACTTAGTCCGTTAATGTCCGTATGTTATATAGTTCGGGTTTTATCGGTTTTTACTTGTTATATATGTTTATATATCAGTATATGAGTTTTATAAAGTTCACATTAGACGGGTCCAACCGTCTAAGTTTTATTTAACAAAAACGTTAATTTTACGGTAATAGCCGAAAAAGTCGTAAAAATCATGTTTATAGTTTTATAACTTATAAAACTTAACAAGTTACCATTTTTATAAAATGTCCACTTATTTACCATTGTACATATTTATATAAATGAAATATATAAGTTAGTGGGTTTTAATTCATATTTTATACTATTTTTATTTGAGTGCTTATATAATACTATTATACTTTAATTTCCAAAATCTGATTTTTATTTTTATCTTCACCAAAACTGCCATATCTAGAGTTCTATATGGAGATAGAAGCTCAAATTTTTGTGATATAAACTACATGATATGTGTTCCATTTAACCCTGCAATAGCTACTGTTGAATCAGCCTCTAAGTATTTTCTAAAAATCGTCCAAAACAGTAAACTCAAATTGGTACTCTAAACTTGTTTTGATCATATCTCACTCATTACAATGATTCCATTGCATGGCCAACTCTCACGTGTGTACAAGACCCATAGCTTACTGTAAATTGATTCTACTTCATCATTTTATCAGTCTAACATGTGGTTAGTTACTGTTTTTATACAGCCTACCATTTAAACAAGATTTACCCATTTTACATGTAGTTTGTCCATTTTTTAAGCATGTTTATTAACACCAAATCCCCACACAATATTTTTAATCATCATTCATCATTATATACATATACATAAATAAAAGAAATACAAGATTACATAATCAACATAACAAGAAGATGGGGAGAACAATCTTTATACCACCATGATGATGTAGGTTGTGATCAAAACATGGATTTTGATGGAGAAAATTGTGGATAACCAAGACCATCTTCAAGACCACCATTCTTCATGAACACCTTGTGGAAAATCAGCCCCAAGACTCCATGGAAACTCCTCCTTGGATGTTATAATCACCACCAATCAATATGGTTTCAAAAGGGCTTCAACATGTGTATGAACAACATGGGATTTCATGGTTAAATCAAGATCAAAATGGGTGTTTTTGAGGTGATATGGGACGGCATAATGAGAGAGAGATGAGAGATTTGTAAGTTGTTTTGCATGGAGGAAAATGAGAGTAGTTTAAGGTGCTAGTGGTTTTGATGGAAAGTGGCTTCAAGATGAAGCTAAAATGGACAAGTGTTTAAGTTACTTATTGAAAACTTGCCACCAAATTGGTGTTGTGGCTTCCTTTAGGCCGTCCCATGTGTGGGGTGAGACAAAACTTGTTTTTGTCTCATCCCACTAATTTACGGGTATTCCTCGATTCTAGTTTCCTTGATTTGCGTGCCCTCGGGTCGTTTTACGAAAAACGTTTTTTATAAATTATGAATCAACGGCACAAAACGAATCTAATAAAAATTGTCTCATCAAAAACGGAGTCCGAAAACGTAAATACGTAATCCTAAGGTTTCCGGTTTAGTCATAAAGGACGTTAAAATAAAATCGTAAGTCCTAGTCTTTTCTCGTAAATTTGTGAGTTTATGAACCAACACAAATTTAAAACTCCAAAATAATATTCACGGATAAATTTATTTTCTGAAATGTCGGACTGTCACCAAAGACGGTGTATGTAAACGTAAGCACGTAACGTTGAATCCTCCGGTTTAGACGTAGTCGATGCTACTTCAAGACGTAAAATCCAAATTACTTCCAAAAAATAAGTGAGTTCATAATATAACATTAAAATAATATTTTCAATTAGATATTGAGAATAAAATATCAACCATAAATTGACGGATTGTCACATGCTATATTTAATTAAATACTTTAACCTATAGTTTAATTAATTTACATGTAATAATTAATAAACTATACTATTTTATCACATGACTTAGCATATCTAATCAATAAAACTAAGCTTATATATTAGCTTATTATTTCAACTTAATTCTATTTATGAAAGCTTTCTATTTTTAGAAACTTATTTATTTTAAGCAGCTAATCTATTTATAGAAATTTCTATTTTTTTAGAAACTTATGTGTTTTAAGCAGTAAATCTATTTTTGGAAACTTACTATTTTTGGAAACTTTCTATTTTTTGGAAACTTTCTATTTTAAGAAACCTGCTATTTTTAGGAAGTTATTTATTATTACACAACAAGTATAATAATACAAGAAATACAAGTATTACTTAATCAGGATATACAGAATACACGATAAACACAATATAACGTTAAAAACAGTAAACCAAGACATGAACATATAAAACAAGCTAAAACATGATATAAAACCAGTTACGTACGCAGTAATCAGAATACTTATACATGTATCCTATGTATGTAGCATTAGTGAGATCGAAGTAGGACTCTCTTCCGTTCGTCTTCTTCGTTCACTGGACTTAAGGTACGGATTCTTCGTCCTTTCAGTATGGACATTCTTCCTTATTATGATTTTCCCGTATCCAGCCAACTATTTTCCCCAGTATATGTTTTATATGTTTTTGAATTGCTTATGTTTAATTAGATACCTTAAGCCATATACATGCATGACCAGTTTCACCTAGTTATGGAGGTACCATAACCATAACACTGGAGGCACTAGTGTTATGACTCCACCACGACGGAGTGATAGCTCGTGGCGTCCCTTCATCTTTTGGCCATATTATTATTATTATCATGTGGGGCGTATGGGTGCATCCTAGTTTACATGTTTTCAGCAGATTATTCAGGTGAATGTGGTGTGTGCCTTGCATCCTTCACAAGGAGCTGATCCCTCCTACCCAAACAGTTATATTAATTAGAGGCAACCCCTCTAATTGCATGACGAGGTCACCCCTCTAAGTATTCATGCACGTTGATATTTCATGACCTATGTTGG
The DNA here is from genome assembly GCA_025667525.1 of Glebionis coronaria. Classification (NCBI taxonomy): domain Eukaryota; kingdom Viridiplantae; phylum Streptophyta; class Magnoliopsida; order Asterales; family Asteraceae; genus Glebionis; species Glebionis coronaria. The sequence continues at coordinate 484,144 of JANFOE010001288.1, read as the reverse complement.
CTAATGGTAAACATGTTAAGAAGTTTTTATAAGATAAAAATAAGGCTTTTCAAACTATAAAACCAGTTTTACTAAGTTATACCAGGTTTTCCAGGACTTATACATTTCCGCTGCTATTAGTCTTATTTATGTTTCAGCCATTCATTCTATGTTGTATATCCATGCACTAAGCGTTATGCTCAGCCGTTACTTTCCTTTCCATGTCCCAAAACGGCAGGTACCTAAAGTTAGACTAGGGCATTTGGAGGACACGCATAGGATGGGAGCTACCTTAGACTTCTTCTCCTCATGCCTGCATATATTCATGCTTGTTTAATCTTCCTTTTGTTCATTTACTTTATTTATGTTTTGGGCTTATGTTTGGGGACTGATGTTTGATTCTGGTTTTCCCTATGGTCATGTATGTTTTAGTACATATTACCTTGCATGCTTTGATGACACACCATAATTACGTGTAACAGTCCACTTATCAAAGTGGGGTGTTACAATTATGGTATCAAAGACAAGGCTTCGACCTGTAGGCTCTAAAACTTGACCTGTGACTAGTGGGTAGTCACCAGGAGCTTCCTAAGCCAACGCTTGTTATTCCACGTATTGATGTGTTTAGCGCATTGTTGTTTTAACCATGATGTTTTCAGCACCTTGATGTTTTAACCTTAATGTTTTCATCGATATTGTTTTACTAATATGGATGGACAACCGTCATTCATATTTAGTTATGTGTCATTGTTTCATGCATGATATTCCTCGTGAACTGTGGCTATGTGAACTATGGCTATGTGAACTGAACCCTAGTAGTTCATAATTAGTCACATAAATTTTTTTTCTCATAAGTGTTGACAGATGATTTTTACCTCTTTATGTTTCATGTATCATTGTTGCAGGAATTTTGACTAAGTAATGGTTGGTACAGGACTGGCCCTATTTAGCCGCATGTGCTTTTATCGAAACTTTTAACTTTGGGACCGACCAATAGGCGTCCCCTCGCCATGTCTTTTGTTTTGGGACCGACCCATAGGCGTCCCCTCGTACATATAAGGTTTTATAAACAGCATCATGCATTTTTATGCTCAAAATTTTTCTCATGATTTATTGGCATAAAATTTTGTTTCATGTCCCGTCATAAGTTACGATGTCTTTTATGTCAAGTATGCTTTCATACTATCATGGTTAACTTCAGTTTCATGCTGATTATGTTATATACTCCTTCTTGTTAAGTTGTTTCCTGTCTATTCATAATGATTTTGTCTTCATGTTGATTACGTCTTACGTCTCTTTTGTTGCTTATGCTTTCATGCAAGACACTGTTGGAATTCATTTAAATCCTGCTTTCATGATAGTCATGGTTAGTTTTCATTAATCATGCTTTCAGGAAAATCATCGTTGAAATTCGTTTAACCACACGTTAGTGTTTCTCTATGCAACCAGAATGAGGTATATACTGGCATTGCCAGGTTATCATGATGGTCTTTCTAACCGTTTAACCAATTAATTTCCTTTAAAATCATGCCAGAAGATCGACCGCATACCGATCATTTCATGTTCATTCCATGTGTACTCCATGTACCGTATTCCATGTGCGTATTCCACTTGCTGACACTCTACAAATTCCTGATGCCGCTCATAGCTTGGAAATGTTACTAAGGATTGATGTTGCGGATTTTAGAGACTCTGTGAAATGCTGATGTTGTTCACAACTTGGAGATCTTACAAGACGAAGACAAAGGCGTTAGATCAAAGCGATCGAACGAGAAGATGCTTCACCACCAGACAATTTCCATCAATCATTGTCCCTAATTCTTAGTTTAACACCCCCAATTTACATTGCGCAGCAAAAAATACACAATTGGGTGTTATTCACAAACTTCATTTCACAACTCTTTAAATGACCCAAAAACAGTATATTTAAGAATAAATACAGAAATAATTTAAATCAATGTCTAAAACCTTCAATCCCAAGTAAAATCAGTTTAAAATATATCAGAGTAGCGTACAGGTTCCCCTAGGATCTTAATCAAAACAACAAACCTTTTACCAAAATATTTGACCATTTACTATATGTTTATGACAATAGGGAAAGAAATCTGTTTTAGACCAAATTACTACAAAAGCAAACCCGCAATCCTTCTCCAGCAAGCTCCGCAAATCAACAACTTCAAGTACCTGAAATACATGCTTAAAATCATCAACACAAAGGTTGAGCAAGTCTATAGGTTTTACAAAACATAATTGAACACATCGTAAAAATCATTCACAATTGTTTAATAGAATTATGGCCATACAATCTATTAATCAGGTATATGATATTATAGCAATAGCTATTGAATTGTATTAAGCTCATGACACCTACCCCTTAACTTAGTCACCCACGCCAAATGCCAGCATGACTAAAGAAAATTACCAATGCCCCTACTAGGGTATTAATTGCAAGAATACCAATTCTCATTCACGTAAAATTATCCTTCCCAGCGGGTTACTCAGCGTAAAGCCCTGGTCTCAGATAGGGTTGTCAGCCCAATAGTACTATTATTAGAATAAGCGGCTATTCCCAACTCGCAACATCAAGTCAGAAGATAGTTAACGGCTCATGAATTTAGGGTCTTATGCAATTAGGTACTTATACAATTCATTTCATCAAAGGCAACATCGGGTCCAACAATTACTCATGACATGTGTTCATTTTACTTCAAATAGCATGTATCCCCCTCGCGGGTTTTAAAATCATTAAAACAAGTAGAAAGCGAGGCTATAGACTCACCTGAAGTAATAGCAGTACTAAGACGATCTTCGACGATAGTTGATGCCCATTAAACACAAAAACCGCAACCTATCAAATAAGGAGCGTTCATCCATAATTAACTCGAGTAAAATACATACTTAGTAATATCAAACTCAAAATCATAAAATCAAAACCAATCCAAAATGAAAATAATACAAGTGACCTTTTTACTCCATTCTATACGTTTATTCTATTAGTTAACTCCTTCGATAAAAATCTGCCGGTACACACCAAATGTACAAGCTCATTTACCCCACTTAAACACGTCAAATTTTTCTGATACTAATCAGAAACTTCACTTACTATATATAGAAAGACCTGTTAAAAAGTCATCAAAAGATTTCACATTTAAAGTTCCCTGCCCGACACATCTTTGAACTTCAAAAACCGGACATTTTTACGTCAACAAATCATATAGTCTTTTAACACATTTATTTTTCTCCGTTTATGAAACCGACACTCAACTTTGAGAATAACTCGACATCCTCATACTTAACCTTCAAAATCATTCCATGAAATATTTAAAAATCCATTTTATAGTCCCCGAGATTTGATCCAAATATCGACAATAATTATATATTGTGCCGATACTCGTCTCCCGGTACACGAAATAATCAAACTAACATAACTTTTCGCTCGTTTGGAGCTAGAAGTCCTACCTTATACCAAAACGAAACTAAAAACATCCTCTACAACAATATCTAATTAGTTCATCTCAAACTCAAACTCATATTTTCAGAAAATTTACTTTAATAATCTGTTTAAAAATATATATTTAAAAATCACTCAAAATTAATTTTTCACCACATTTTAACCCCATTTTTACCACTATAATCATTCTTACACTACTAGTTTATATCATAACACACTAAATCATCCTAGACGATTAATTCATAAAAACCCAACTCAAAAATATTAACATGCAATCATAAAAACTAATGTATAAACATATAAACACCTACATACAACAACAATTTAAGATCAAACAATAAGATTTTTATCCAAAAATGGGTTTTTCAAAAATGTCAATGCATGTGTAAGATTTTCATACCAATGGATAGAGATTGATGAAACTAAGATGGGTCTTTGATTAGAATTAAGAGATTCAAACAAGATTTTGAAAAATCAAGGGTTTTGGGGGTGGTGTGGGTGACGGATTGTTTGAGGGTGGGAGGAGGGAGAGAAAATTTTTGTGAGTGGAAATGAAATGTGTGTTTATTTGGTTTAAATTTTCCTTTTATATGGAAAACGTTTAGGGTAGTTTTTTCCAATTGTGATTCTTTTGGACCAAAGTGCAAATACTTTGTTAAAAAGCGGGAAATAACTATTAGTCACTTTTGAAAATTTTTACGGGTCTCGGGTTTCATAAAAATGCTTCTCAAAACTTAAAACGCACACAAAATATGATATTATATAGTCCCGGCACGACTTAATACGACATTAAAATAAAAACGTCAAAATATTAAACATCGACATGTTTAAAATAAAATGTAAAATTTCTCGGGCATCCATCGATATCGTCATCACTAATAATCCTCGCAACTCATCAAAACGTAAAAATAAAGTTTTCATCATTATCCAAATCAAATCACCAGTCGTCATAATAATCAACCTCGTCAAAAATTTCAAAAATATACGTAAAAATATAATTAAATAATGACCACGGTTTTGGGTTGTGACATCCTACCCTCCTAAAAGAGAGCGACGTCCCGGCGCTCAACCCGCCTCACACTCGCACTTCCTCACTTCTAGAGTCAACGTGACCTCTTATCCTCAAGAGATACTCACGTCTTTTACAACAGTCCAACTCAATTCTTATGATATCACCGTATCCACAATTATTACTACACTTCAACTTTCAATTTCACCTTCTATTATGCTAATATTCCTTAATCATTCATACTTTTTCTGCATTACTTTCTCAGTTTCATTCTTGCCCCAATACTCTGACAACATACATAGTTGTGATTCAAGTTGTCAGATTACACCTCTTAACTACTGGTATGACGATTATTATCGCATAAAGATTCCATCTTCACTAGTTTCCATTAGTCCTCATAGTAAAATATTAAGATATCATCATCCTAAGTTTCTATTATATGTTGATGTTATTGATACCATTTTCAATTACCATCGTTCAATTCATCCTTTCACTCTGTCCATTGCTTTCTGAAAATACGCAATATTCCTTCTTAACTCAATTCTTCACACTTTCTGTAGAAATCTCTAATATCTAAAAGTAAACCTAAATCTCTGGTTCACATATAATATGTTCAAACCTTAATCAATACTCATACGTTATCACAGCGATTTCTAGTATTAAAAAATTTACTCTACCTCTATGTCCTGAGGTTACACTCAAACTAACTACAATGAGATTATCCATAATTCTTACAAGTCACTTAAATACTTTCCATACTCATTTTCCACTTTTATTAATTCTAACAATCTCTATGTCCCAAGTGTAGTGCTTGCTAGATCACTAAATTACAGTACCTTCCATAGTACATTATTACATCTTCCTCGTATCATATACTATTTAGATAACTCCGTTAGCCTCATATATTCAAATCTAAAATATATAATGGTCAAATCACTTCTTGATATCGTAATATATTTTATTCCAACCATTCTGTATTAATACTTCAATTTCTAAAATCCCTCCAATACTACATGCGACACTCTCAGCACTCTAAGAATAATTAAATTCTCTTTTTAATCTGAACAATTCATTCACCACTGGTCCTTGCATTCTTAACACACTCTCTGATTTAATAGGAGAAAAATTAAATAATCATAATAACTGTTTTTGTCCCACAAAAACATACATCTCAACTCTTTCATTTCTATTACCATTCTATTTTAAATTTCCAACAATCTGTTGATCTTCTTTCTTTGATATTCCTTTTTCCATTAGTTTATTACCTTGATTCTAACTTTCTTTCCATTCTATCCATTCTGCTTGTTGTTGCCAATATTCCAATTATCTCAAGACTCAAGAGTCAATTCTCAATTACTTTAGAAATTTTATTAGTCCTTTTTCCTTCTCCTTCTTATGAAATACTCACTAGTTGATAGTGACAGTATCCATACTCATCCTTCATAATCTGAAACATACTTCATAATACAGAAATATAACATATCCCATCTATAATTTACCGATTATTATTTCTCAGTCATCATTGGGTAATCCTTTAATCCTTTCTTTAAAATCTCTGAATGGCAGTTATACACAAGTCCTTCTTATTCTTATTTTCTTCATACTTGATTCTATACAAGTAATACTTTTCAATCCCAAAACAAATACCACAATGTCCAATCTCATGATTATATAAACCCCGTTACACTTCTTTATTCAAGTCAACACACTACTATTGCTTTCCTTTCAATTTGATATTATCTAAATATCATCATCGCAGCTCCATAATTCCTTCAGATTCCTCCAATACTAATTATACAGGCACAGAACTTCAATCTATCCTCAGCGTTCATACACAACTTCCTAAACTACAAAATCTTATCTCACAACCACAACTTAAATATATGAATGGATTTCACACATTTAGTTCTTCTTTGTCAGCTTTATCTTTGGTTCAACAATCAGTGAAAACCTCCTGATAAACCTCCGATAATACTCAGCATACACAAAGGAATTGACAAGCTTCAGTCGGTTTCGTCGGTATCGACAAAGCCTCAATCGTTTCAATCTAGTCAGATTTTCACGATCACTTCAGCCATAGATTGCACATTCTAAAACATCTATAATACTCCAACTAAAATTCTTATCCAAAGAATTTTTACACACCATTCCTTTTTAATAACAATTTTCCAATTGTTAGGGAATATTTGTCTTTCCTTCAATCATCTATTTATCACACTAAACATTCACAATCAATAATGGTCACCGAAATCTGGTGTTCAGTTTGTTCAGCCCCACAACAATCTTCTTATTCACAGAACATCCAGTTTCTTTCCTTACTTCCGTTATTACTTCTCTGATGACTTACCCTTCCAGTCAAATCAGATTATCCTTATTATCTCATCTACCAATCCTTACAATCAAACATATTACCATCTAACTTTCTGACAATGCCATATAATAAAATATACAATCAAACTGCATAACTCCTATCACTAAGCTAACACAAAGCTTCCTTTTTCCCATGACGACAGTGAATTCTATGATTCCACAGAACAATCACATAGTATCCTCAAGTACTAACTCATCTTCTCATTCTTTTCCGACTACTAGTAGTAAAGCGCACAGAAAATTTGATTTATTGTAGTTTCCTACTACATACCTTCTCATCATTGACCAATAAAATCGTCAAATAGAAATTCCACTGATTACTCCATGAAATCAGTACTCAAGGTTCAACAAAACTCCAATTTAATTCTTTCCACCTTTATTTATCATATCCTATGATATTCATCCTTATCCTGGTTAACTTTCTCACAACTCTAGTTCAGTTAATTGAGCTATACTTCTTAATTCCATAAGCTCAGAAAATCTTTCCTATATATATATATATATATATATATATATATATATATATATATATATATATATATATATATATATATATATATATATATATATATATATATATATATATATATATATATATATATATATATATATATATATATATATATATATATATATATATATATATATATATATATATATATATATATATATATATATATATATATATATATATATATATATATATATATATATATATATATATTATTCTTCCGTTGGTTAATTTCACATTTCAACAAGTCGCAAATTCTCGTTGATTTCTCGTCCTCAGTTCTGCTAAAATCTAACATCTTCAAATCTCAATATATCCTCAGAATTTAATACACCATCAATAACACTTTAAGTATTTCATTAGTACATCTAAATCTCAAATCTTATCAGCATTTCCAAAATATAGGCTATAATAGCAACAACATTCTCTTCATATTGATCTTCCATTATCTGAATAATTCCTTTATTCAATCTCCTTTACCGAAATGAAAACATTTCATTACCACAAAAATACCAATTTTTATACCACATTCCTTGTTATTCCTTCAGCAGCTCGACCTCCAGCTAGTCCGTACTTACATCAAGTAAATAGATAATTACTTAAGTGGTATAAAATATATGTGATCTACACATCATACTTCCTCCTTCTTACCCAATTTATAGCAACTGCTTGAATACCATCTCTTCTTATCCTAGACTATTAAATTTCCATGTTTACCTTCTATTAGAGGAAATAAATTCCTATTCCTTATTGTCATTCGCAACAATACCGTTCCTTTACCCTTTTCTGCCACACTTAATTTCGAACCAGGATCAATCTTTAAATTACTATCTCTTTTCGTCTAGTTGAACATTCCCAAATGACTATCGACATATTAAACATCCATCAGTTACTCGAACTTATCAATATAGTTGCACCTCTCCAATTACCATCAATACGTACGGCACTCTTCACCGCATCTCTTCTCATAACTAGGAATCTAACACGCAGACATCCTTTTAGAATCTTGCAGAATAACAGCAACATCTCTAACTGGAACATCAACATCTTCAGTTTCAGCAGCATCTTCAGTTTCAGCACATCTTCAACTAAAATAGCAGGATTTTCAATCTCAGCAGCATCTCGTCTCCTCTCAGCACTATCAGCTTCAAACAATCTAACAACTATTCCCACAATCATATAATCTACCCTAATGGTTGGAAACCTTTGGAGACATATTTCAAGATACACAGTCACACACACAGGAATCCCTGCTAATGACAGAAACATATCTCACTCAACTCTTTCCATGTGATAACAGTAGAAAGAAACTTAATAAGTATACACATCGAGATACAAAGAATAGGATCTTTTCATCAAGATATAACATGAATACTGCATACGCCAACAACACAATGCTACCTAAATTCCACAATCATCTCAAAAGAGAAGATAACAAAGACACATCAAAATACTAAAGGGTAATAGTAGATTCCATCTATAAATCCAAGAAAATCGCAACAAAATCTTGTCACTAATGTCACTTACCCTTACCATCCTAAACAACAACAATAATAATAATCTATCACAAAACTACCTCACAACATCTAGATAATCCAAATACAACACAATAATACATAAACTGAAATACAACAAAGATCCATCACTACATCACTCCATAGGATGTGGTCCATCACTTTCTCTAACTTGGCTCGTTCCTACTTCATCTTTATCTGGTCCTAACTTGCAGCACCTCCCTTTTGGATCTAAACACGGTGGATTCCTAAATCCATACTTCAAAATCCCTCCTTGACACGGCGGATCTATCATATAATGAGAATTAGCATACACCTCACTATCCTGAAACTTCCAATGTGGTTCAAGATACGGTCCAAGATGAGCTACATATTCACTTAACATGCGAAGCCTATCTATCTCTTTCTGATACTTCTCAAAATTAGTCCCATAACTTTTCACTTCTGCTCTAACCTCGGTTCTTCCAACCTCACTCTCAATCATATAATTATCACTATCAGATTCTACAACATTTTTCTTATCATTCGTATCATCCTCGTAATCTAACCATCCACCTGAAATCTTATGATGACCTACATACTGATTCTGCAAACTCCATTGACCTACAGCAAATCCCCCATTCTTGACGTAATATGGTATGTCAGACATTTTCTGAAATCACAGAAAATTCAAAAGTACATAAGGTCATTATTCAAAAATATATATGCAATGCATAACTATGCAAATGCAAATGAATTACGTATGCAAAATATATTTGTATGCGATGTAATGCAATGTAATGCAAATGATAATTATACAATATTCATAAAAATAAAATTATGATGAAATTATGATGAAATTATGATGAAAGCACTCCACGTCCTTTCATTAATACCAATACCTCATTGCAGTATTTACTTAATAAATACTCAAGAATTCACAACAATTATAAGGGATACATCTATAATAACAAAGCATAATCAAAAATAAATAATCTTACTGGAGCCTTGCAGAGAAGTTGCGTTGCTTTTATAAAATACTTTCGACATCAAAGTTATAGTTTAGGACATTTTCAAAAATCGACCTAATTCGCTATAACTAAAAAGCTCTGATACCAATATTTAACACCCCCAATTTACATTGCGCTGCGGAAAATACACAATTGGGTGTTATTCACAAACTTCATTTCACAACTCTTTAAATGACCGAAAAACAGTATATTTAAGAATAAATACAGAAATAATTTAAATCAATGTCTAAAACCTTCAATCCCAAGTAAAATCAGTTTAAAATATATCAGAGTAGCGTACAGGTTCCCCTAGGATCTTAATCAAAACAACAAACCTTTTACCAAAATATTTGACCATTTACTATATGTTTATGACAATAGGGAAAGAAATCTGTTTTAGACCAAATTACTACAAAAACAATCCCGCAATCCTTCTCCAGCAAGCTCCGCAAATCAACAACTTCAAGTACCTGAAATACATGCTTAAAATCATCAACACAAAGGTTGAGCAAGTCAATAGGTTTTACAAAACATAATTGAACACATCGTAAAAATCATTCACAATTGTTTAATAGAATTGTGGCCATACAATCTATTAATTAGGTATATCATATTATAGCAATAGCTATTGAATTGTATTAAGCTCATGACACCGACCCCTCTACTTAGTCACCCACGCCAAATGCCAGCATGACTAAAAAAAATTACCAATGCCCCTACTAGGGTATTAATTACAAGAATACCAATTCTCATTCACGTAAAATTATCCTTCCCAGCGGGTTACTCAGCGTAAAGCCCTGGTCTCAGATAGGGTTGTCAGTCCAATAGTACTATTATTAGAATAAGCGGCTATTCCCAACTCGTAACATCAAGTTAGAAGATAGTTAACGGCTCATGAATTTAGGGTCTTATACAATTAGGTACTTATACAATTCATTTCATCAAAGGCAACATCGGGTCCAACAATTACTCATGACATGTGTTCATTTTACTTCAAATAGCATGTATCCCCCTCGTGGGTTTTAAAATCATTAAAACAAGTAGAAAGCGAGGCTATAGACTCACCTGAAGTAATAGCAGTAGTAAGACGATCTTCGACGATAGTTGATGCCCGTTAAACACAAAAACCGCAACCTATCAAATAAGGCGCGTTCATCAATAATAAACTCGAGTAAAATCCATACTTAGTAATATCAAACTTAAAATCATAAAATCAAAACCAATCCAAAATGAAAATAATACAAGTGACCTTTTTACTCCATTCTATATGTTTATTCTATTAGTTAACTCCTTCGATAAAAATCTGCCGGTACACACCAAATGTACAAGCTCATTTACCCCACTTAAACACGTCAAATTTTTATGATACTAATCAGAAACTTCACTTATTATATATAGAAAGGCCTGTTAAACACTCATCAAAAGATTTCACATTTAAAGTTCCCTGCCCGACACATCTTTGAACTACAAAAACCGGACAGTTTTACGTCAACAATTCATATAGTCTTTTAACACTTTTATTTTTCTCCGTTTATGAAACCGACACTCAACTTTGAGAATAACTCGACATCCTCATACTTAACCTTAAAAATCAGTCCATGACATATTTAAAAATCTATTTTATAGTCCCCGAGATTCGATCCAAATATCGACAACAATTATATATTGTGCCGATACTCGTCTCCCGGTACACGAAATAATAAAACTAACATAACTTTTCGCTCGTTTGGAGCTAGAAGTCCTACCTTATACCAAAACGAAGCTAAAAACATCCTCTACAACAATATCTAATTTGTTAATATCAAACTCAAACTCATATTTTCAGAAAATTAACTTAATAATCTGTTTAAAAATATATATTTAAAAATCACTCAAAATTAATTTTTCACCACATTTTAACCCCATTTTTACCACTATAATCATTCTTACACTACTAGTTTATATCATAACACACTAAATCATCCTAGATGATTAAATCATAAAAACCCAACTCAAAAATATTAACATGCAATCATAAAAACTAATGTATAAACATATAAACACCTACATACAACAACAATTTAAGATCAAACAACAAGATTTTCATCCAAAAATAGGTTTTTCAAAAATGTCAATACATGTGTAAGATTTTCATACCAATGGATAGAGATTGATGAAACTAAGATGGGTCTTTGATTAGAATTAAGAGATTCAAACAAGATTTTGAAAAATCAAGGGTTTTGGGGGTGGTGTGGGTGACGGATTGTTTGAGGATGGGAGAGGGGAGAGAAAATTTTGGTGAGTGGAAATGAAATGTGTGTTTATTTGGTTTAAATTTTCCTTTTATATGGAAAAGGTTTAGGGTAGTTTTTTCCAATTGTGATTCTTTTGGACCAAAGTGCAAATACTTTGTTCAAAAGCGGGAAATAACTATTAGTCACTTTTGAAAATTTTTACAGGTCTCGGGTTTCATAAAAATGCTTCTCAAAACTTAAAACGCACACAAAATATGATATTATATAGTCCCGGCACGACTTAATACGACATTAAAATAAAACGTCAAAATATTAAACATCGACATGTTTAAAATAAAATGTAAAATTTCTCGGGCATCCATCGATATCGTCATCACTAATAATCCTCGCAACTCGTCAAAACGTAAAAATAAAGTTTTCATCATTATCCAAATCAAATCACCAGTCGTCATAATAATCAACCTCGTCAAAAATTTCAAAAATATATGTAAAAATATAATTAAATAATGACCACGGTTTTGGGTTGTTACACTTAGTTACACGTCACACGTCATTCAATTGTCGTTTCATTCATATGAGTGAGAACCGGTACCAGCCGGCCACTCAGCTGAATAGTTACATGAATCACCGTCATGAGAATGACCGTCATGGAACTAACAGACAAGACGATAGTAACCACTACTGTGACAACAACTATCCTAGCAATCGCAACAGAAGTTCTGGCCCCGGACGTGATCAGAAACACAAAGGATCAGTAGTCCAACCGATCCGTAAATCCTGGCATAGTACCTAATATTCATAGTTCTATTTGTTTCACATTTCGAGACACATGTCAATACATCAGTCAAGACACATGTCTCATGTATACTTTCCGAAGACACATGTCAAGACACCAGTCATGACACATGTCATGCTTATACCTCCCAAGACACGAGTCAAGACACATGACTCACGTCCATTTCTGGAACATTATTAAGAAGTTCAGGGTACCCTCTAAAGGTATATCCATTTGCTGTGCCATGTATTAATCAGGCCATAAGAATTTCAGTACCATCACCAGTGTATCAGTGAGATCTGTCACGTTGGCTCGATGATACTTTCATTTCTTGTACCTATATTTCATATATTGATGACCATGAAGGACGTCATTCGTATCACTCATGTATACGAAGGTTTTCCTTCAGCCTACTCACAAGATCCAAGCTGCTACCGCATTACCTCGGACAGATGCGAGTTGAATTTAATCCTAATTATGGGCTACAAACAGCACACCATGCTATGATTCATGATTATGTACAGTAGTGTTCAGGCTCCTTGATGTGATCGTGATAGTATAGTGATAATTAGATACGTTATAGGGTAAATTAGAAAATTACCTTTAGGAAAAAGTAATAGACTAAAATTACCAAAGACGAATTCAATTAAACACGTGGGTGAACCAAGTTCGTTGTACACGAAGATCGAGTGAATTTGAGACGTTTTGTATCGATTTGGACGATTGATTCGAATTGGTTTTCGGTTTTTAAACTAAAATTAAAATCTACAAATTTAAATCCTAATTTAATCCTAAAGTGCATGAATCGTAAACCCAAAATTATATTAATCTAAAAATAATTACTTAAAAATAAAAACCAACTTAAAATTTAAACTAATCAAATCAAAACTTATTTATTAAAATAGAATTACTTTTACACTATTTTTAAAAATCTATTAAAAACTATATAACTACTAAAAGTTAATCAAATTTAATTTATTTCAAAACTAACTTTATTACAATCTTATTATTTAAAAACTAAATAAATTTCTAAAATAAAACATTTTTTTTATTAATTATTATATAAACTGGAACTATTTATATTTTAACTAAAATACTTCTAAAATAATTTCTACGTTATTTATCTAAAACGTACAACTTAAACTTTTGAGTAAAATAAAATTGAAAGTTTAAATGCTAATTAAACAGAAATAAAAACTAAAAGAGCATTTAGCTCAGTGGTTAACACGTGATGTTGTGAACCGAGAGGTCTCGAGTTCGAGTCCTAGGAAGGACATAATTCTCTTAATTATTTTTGGACAACGAAAATATAAACAGGATCATAGGAATGATCTATTGTGATGATAACCTTTTTTTATTTTTACTGATAGGAATCAGTTTTGATTGCTTATCAAAGCAGTTTAAACTTATAGATTATACTTAGCAGATTAAACAAGAAAAAACAGTAAAAGCATGTAATTTAAACATTCAGTGGGATATAAGCAACAATTAACCAACAGATCCCAAAATCAGTTAAAGTAGATGACAGACCAGCAATCATGAATCAAAACAACGATTACATCCGAACAGATATGCTTATTAAACCACCCTACTGGCACAAAAGTATATTATACGTCTAAACAAATGAATCAGCAAGCTAGCAGTTCAAATAATATAGCTACAAACATAAACTCACCTACAGACTATGTTAATCAGAGCAAAAACTCAAGTGCAAATGAATAGATCATCTAATATTAATAAACAAGTGTCTAAAACAATAACCTCTCATTCAAAGCTAATACTCAGCAGACTTCAAATTCGCAAGGAGAAATAAATATTCGCAGCATTAACTTTACAACAAATAAATCAGTAATCCAGATTCATACTCGAACTTAACAGATTCAGAAACTTAAGCAAATTCAACTCAAACAGTATGGACAAACAGCATACCAGCCGAATATCAAACTAAGCAAATTAGTTAATTCATAAATTGATAACAAATCAAATCTCAAACTCAGATTATAAGCAGATAACTACTACAAAGAAATAGATCTAAGGCTGATAAGAAACACATAAACATCTCAAATATTCAAATCACATTAACATCTAAACAAAAATTATTCTAACAAATAAGTTAAATAAAAGAAATATGCACCATTTGTAGAAAACCTTTGAGGTGTAGCGCAGCGCTGAGCTGGCTAAATAAACCGAACCAATACCACCATCAATCCTTCTTTCGAACCACCATCAACATCACGTTCCACCATTATACGTCATGGTACATGAATTAGTCACGAACCAAATACCCCTCGAAACCACCACTATTACTCGATCTAACAGCTTTTTTTTCTTTTAATTATTCTGTGGGAATAATTATTTATCCCTAATCTCTAACTTTATCAATCCAAATAGCTAACATATAAGCTAAATTAATTGATTTAACAATTATAATAACAAAATTAGATAGAACTGCAATCCTTCAACTATAATACTAATCAAAGCAGTAAAGAGATTTAATCAGAAAAG
The DNA here is from genome assembly GCA_025667525.1 of Glebionis coronaria. Taxonomy (NCBI): domain Eukaryota; kingdom Viridiplantae; phylum Streptophyta; class Magnoliopsida; order Asterales; family Asteraceae; genus Glebionis; species Glebionis coronaria. Next base: position 468,807 of record JANFOE010001288.1, on the reverse strand, counting down.
TAAAATTTTATTAAATGACTAAAATCATTACAGTACTTAAAAAGAAATTACAACATCTATCAAAAAAATTTCATCATAACTTTAAAGTAAAGAAAAGGGATGAAAAATACATTGAGAAATGGGGTTTTTATAATTGAACCCGAGGGTGTTGGGGTGAGGTTGTTGGTGATGAAGAGTCGATCTTGACCATTGATTCCGCATCTTCACATTCTCTTTCATCATTGTTTTGATCCAAAGGCTGAGATATGCACTTGTTCACTTGGATTGCCACGCTGTCAAAGATGTGTGCTTCTTGTGCTAGTTTGTAGCTGATTTGTCCTCCAATGATTGGTTGATTGAATTGAATGAGGTGTTCCATCCAACAACATGCTGCCACGTCACACAAGGTGACCATCTTCAATCTCCGGTTAAATGGGATAATTAATTAAGGGCGCGTGTTATCACGCGCCTCAATTAATTAAAAACCCCAATTTTATTGCTTTATGGTTAAGGGTAACAGTGATGTTTCCTAGTTATTTGTTTGGGTGAGAGATGAAGTGAGGGTGAGATGGGTAGCATAGAGAATATCGAAAAACGTTTGGGAGGTGTGTGTGGTGGAAAAGTGAGTGAATGATACGTTAATGTTTGACCAAGTTGTGAGATAAGGATATAACTTTATATCTTTTTTTACCGTCCAACAATGTAAGTAAACCCTAATGGGCTTTTTGCTTCCTTCAAAAACGTCTCTTATAATTTGTTTGGGCCTTGACTTGGACCCAACTAAATTCCATCCGTTCCATTAAGAAAATAGGCTTGGGCCCTTATACTTTTCCATCGTTTGAATATAACAAGTGAATTTGGGCTTTTTGGGCTTCTAGGTACAAATGTGAGAAGTAAATTTCCTCAAATGGGCTTTTGGGCCCATTTACCCAAATGTAGGACCCACAAAGTCCAAAATCCTCCATGAATATCAAATCCGCTAAAATCTAGCTCGTTTTTGGCATTGTTGATCTTTTTCTTCAAACTCGTGTCGTTTTCGCCGGTTTTCGCGATCTTTGGTACCTACACACATTAAACAACAAACATAAAAATACAATGCCATATTCATGGTATTTATGCATTTTAAGCTCGTTTTAAGATACAAATGATATGAGTAAAATCACTCATATCAAACTCCCCCTTGCTAAGCAATTTCCGTGTCCTCACGCAATGATAAAATAAAGCACTAACTACACTTTTATTCACCGTTTGACTCTTTATTTTGCGAAGACATAATGTATTGCTTTCATTATTTGAAAAATAACTTTTAGGATCATAAAACTCAAATAGATTCATCATCCCCGACTTTTCACTTTTCCATGCCAAGTGCAAAAACAAGATCATTGTCAATCATAAGCCCCAAAATTAAACCAACTCATACAAGTAATTTGTGTTAAACTCAATCTCCTATTATTCCTAATTGTATCTCTAGATTTTATTTGTCATTCACCCAAAGGCTCATTTGACTTTATTTGATATTTATTAGTCCAAAAATGAAGGCAAGAACGGTGTAAACTCAACACTCAAAACCTAACCTCTACTTTAAAAACCGTTGTCAATAAAGAAAGCCCACATCAAGGATAACTTAACACGATTTGAGGGATAAATCCCCGGACCCGAAATTTGGCTAATAGGACTACTTAAAAGCAAAAATAAAACCTCCAAAGTCAATTATGACCTTATTAATGGAGTTAGCAACAATCACATCATATCACCTTGCGGCTCTTTAAGATGCAATTGTGATCCTTATTTAAAATCCACACCCGAAGGCTCCTTGGACAAAAATAAGGGAATTGACATCACCATCCCACCTTACGGCTCATGATGGTGAAGCAATTTTTATTTAACACGTCCCCTTGCCATACACCCTAAGGCTCTAATGACAAGGTTAGTGCTACATGACTCCCACCCGAAGGCTCCTATAGAACATGTTTTTATTTATTCTTCTTTATTAATATGATATTTATAGTAAGCCAAATTTCCGAAATCCCATGATCAAAAGTCCATGACGTTGACACCCTTAATGTGTTCTCACTTTAATTACAAGGGAGAGAAAAAGAAGGAGTTACGAGTTAAGATATCAAGCCTAAACTGCTAAAAACTTCATTTATTAAGCAATTATTATTCAAGTGTGGAAAGTAAATACGAGGAGATTAAATCAAACACAAAAATACTTTCACAAAGAAGAGTTAATTTTAGAAACTTATGATTGAACTCTATCATCTCTTGTTCTCCATATCGTAAAATTTCAAAAATGTGAAATCAATGGATACTTAGCCTATTAAATCAAAGTTTTGGGTTTTCAAGTCATCTATAGGATCTTGCATCTTCTTATAATTTTTCAAGTTTTAGAATTTGCGTTTTAAATTTCCCTTGATAAACGACTTTCTAGGATCAATTATAGGAACTTGCGAGAAGTTCTTGTTCTTAACCCGTATGAATTAAGACTTTCGCGTTTTAAAGCTTCCTATATAAAAGCCTAGCAAAACTTAATTCAAATACGTTAAGGAAAAGCTATGGTAAAAACCGAGTCGAGTCAAAAACTATTTTTATTTTCACCAACGGAAAGCCTACATTTGTGTCAAAAGCACTTATTTTATTTATTAAAACTTAAAAATAACACTAAAAAATTAAATTTTTATTGAAAAATGAGAAAAACGATTACGTTTAGACACGACAAAAGCAATTGCAAGCGATTATATCGATTGACTCCCCCATGCTAAAACCAAACATTGTCCTAAATGTTTCTTAGCTCAAGAGTAACACCCCCTTGCTAAAACCCGAAGAGTCTAATGCAAAATCCTAACATGGAAAGAGCACGCAAATCTATAAGCCGTTTATTAATTATGCCTCAAGATAAAACGTTAGTCGATAAAAATCAAAGGATAGAGAGTGTGCCCTTTTTTTAGCACTCAAAGATTGGAAGATCAAGTGGACCGGCAAAAACCGAACACGAGAGTCTTCAAATATAAGGGTCATACCTAAGATTCACAACACAACAAAACACCAGCACGAGCTTGAAAAGATCAAGCCTTATTAGTGTTAGAAAATAGAAAGAAGATAGAATGTATGGGACTCCCCCACAAGGCACCTCGTTTTTGTTAACCGAGTCATGAGCTCGACTTGATCCCCGCATTCATTGGTCCTTAGGGAAAGTTTGAAGATCCGGGACAACCTCCGTAGGTATGTCCCCTCCAAAGTAATGTTTCACACAATGACCATTCACCTTAAAGTTAGGCCCGTCTTTTTGAGCTAGCTCAACGGTGCCATAAGGAAAAACGTGTGAAACGGTGAATGGTCCGGACCAACGGGATTTAAGCTTGGCCGAGAAAATCTTAAGTCTAGAGTTGAATAAGAGGACTTGATCACCAACATTGAAAATGCGGTTTTTGATCTTAGAGTCATGAATCCTCTTAGTCTTCTCTTTATAGATCAAAGAATTTTCATAAGCTTGATCCCTTAATTCACTTAGTTCATTCAATTGAACCTTGCGATGATCACCCGCGGTCCTCAAATCAAAGTTACAATGCTTAAGAGCCCAATACGCCTTATGTTCGAGTTCAATTGGCAAGTGGCATGCTTTTCAGTAGACCAACCTAAATGGTGTACAACCAATTGGCGTCTTGTAAGCCGTAAGGAAATCCCACAATGCATCGTCCAATTTATCCGACCATGAAGTGCGATTTTCTCCAATAGAACGCTCCAAAATCCTTTTAAGAGCTCGGTTTGAAACCTCCACTTGACCACTCGTTTGAGGGTGATAAGCCGTCGAAAGTCGATGAGTGACACCATATTTCTTTAGAACTTTTTCAAATTGTTCATCACAAAAATGGGTCCCACGATCACTTATAATAGCCCGCGGAGTTCCAAACCTAGCAAAGAGTTGTTTCAAAAAGTTCACCACAACTCGAGCATCATTCGTGGGCAAAGCCTTAGCTTCGACCCATTTAGACAAATAGTCCACGGCTACGAGAATGTATTTATTTCCTTTCGGAGATGGAAACGGCCCCATAAAATCGATCCCCCACACGTCAAAGATTTTACAAACTTGGATAATGTTTTGAGGCATTTCATCCCTTTGTGAGTTCTTTCCTTGACGTTGACAAGCATCACAAGTCTTGATTAAGTCTTGGTCATCACGATATATGGAAGGCCAAAAGATACCGGCATCAAAGACTTTCTTCGCAGTGGCGTTGGCACCATGATGTCCCCCGGTTGGTCCCTCATGACAAGATTTAAGGATATCTTGAGCTTCTTTGCCAAACACTCACCTACGAATCACTTGATCCGCGCACACACGAAACAAATAGGGGTCGTCCCAAAATTAATAGGATATATCCTTGAAAAACTTTCGTTTTTGTTGGGACGACATACCCTTGATCACAAACTTCCCCGCATGGTAATTTGCAATATCCGCAAACCATGGGGTACTATCATCACCACGAAAAGCAATCATACCAAGCGTCTCGAGAGGAAATGTTTCATTGATTTCCTTGTTCTCTCGATCGCTTTGGTGAGGATTCTCAAGTCGAGATAAATGATTGGCCGCGAGATTCTCGGCTCCTTTTTTGTCTAGAATTTTAACATTAAATTCTTGAAGGAGGAGAATCCACCAGAGCAACCTCGACTTAGCATCTTGTTTATTAAGAAGATATTTGATAGCCGAGTGGTCCGTATACACTATGATTTGAGACAAGACGAGATATGGTCTAAACTTTTCAAAAGCATACACAACGGCATGTAACTCCTTTTCCGTTGTAGTGTACTTTGTTTGAGCATCCGTCATAGTCTTACTTGCATAGTGTATAGGCAAGAAATGTTTTGACTTACGTTGCCCCAAAACCGCACCTACCGCGTAATCACTAGCATCACACATAATTTAAAAAGGTAGGTCCCAATCCGGAGCAACTAAGATTGGAGATTTGGTTAATTTTCTTTTAAGCATCTCAAAGGCTTGAATACACTCATCCGAAAAGATGAAAGGAGTCTCTTTTTCCAAAAGATGGGTCATAGGCCGAGCTATCTTAGAGAAGCCTTGTATAAAACGTCTATAGAAGCCGGCATGGCCGAGAAAACTCCTAACTCCCTTAACGGTGGTGGGTGGAGGTAATTTGGCAATCACGTTGATTTTAGCCCTATCAACCTCAATACCGGCCTTAGAGATCTTATGTCCTAACACAATTCCCTCTTTGAACATGAAGTGACATTTTTCATAATTAAGCATAAGATTCGTTTCCTCACAACGTTGCAACAATCTTTCAAGGTTAGAGAGACATGAAGTGAACGATTCCCCAAAAACCAAAAAGTCATCCATGAAGACTTCCATGGTTTTCTCGATCATATCATGGAAAATGGCCATCATACACCTTTGAAATGTCCCCGGAGCATTGCATCATCCAAAAGGCATGCAACGATAAGCAAATGTTCCATAAGGACAAGTGAATGTGGTCTTTTCTTGATCACGAGGGTCAATGGGGATTTGAAAATAGCCAGAAAATCCATCCATAAAGCAATAGAATTCATTCCCCGCTAGTCTCTCTAACATTTGATCCATAAAAGGTAATGGAAAATGATCCTTCCTAGTGGCATCATTAAGTTTCCTATAGTCAATACAAACACGCCAACCAGTCACAAGTCTAGTAGGAATCAATTCATTATCCTCATTAGTAACAACCGTCATTCCTCCTTTCTTTGGAACACAATGCACGGGTCTAACCCATGGACTATCCGAGATAGGGTAGATCATTCCGGCGTCTAGAAGTTTAGTGACTTCCTTTTTTATCACCTCATGAATCTTTGGATTGACCCTTCTTTGATTTTGGATAGCGGGTTTATAATCATCCTCCATTAAAATTTTATGAGTACAAAATTTTGGATCTATACCCTTAATGTCGGAGATTTTCCATGCAATGGCCCGTTTATGTTTCTTAAGCACTTTAATAAGTTCATCCTTTTCATTTTCCTTTAATCCCTTAGCAATAATCACCGGTAACTTATCCGTTCCTTCAAGAAAAGCATACTCCAAATGAGTGGAAAGTTCCTTAAGTTCTAGGTCGGGTGCTTCCTCAATAGATGTTTTCACTTTAGTCTCTTTTTCATTCACAACTTTTAAATCCATAGGTAGCGATTCGTAAGGATCTTCATTCAAAAAGGCTTCAAGTAAATCGATATCTCCCTCCATATCATGATAATCCTCATCATATGTAGATAGCAAATCCGGTGTGCTAAGAAAAGCATCCACCTCTTCCAAGATAAAATCACTAGCCCCAAATGGAGTAAGGGGTGGAGACGAAAGGGCAATAATAGGATCCGATAAAGAAGGATTGCCACTTTCGGAGTTAGCCGAGAATCCAAGCACTTCTTGAGAATATTCTTCACAAGTAAAACCAATCACATCGATTTGATTAATTGATTCCTCGTAATACTTGGAAAAATATTTAGTGTTATCACCAACATCAAGTGTAACACTTTCATCATCAAAACGTAAAGTCAACTTCCTCGCTCTCATGTCAACTATAGAACTGGCCGTCATTAAAAACGGTCTTCCCAAAATTAGTGGTACACGAGAATCTTCGGGATACTCGCAAACTACAAAGTCCGTTGGAAAGACGAGTTTCCCTACTTTGACAAACACGTCCTCGGCTATACCTTTTGGAAAGGTGGTCGATTGATCCGCTAGCTCGAGAGTCATCTTAGTAGGTGTAAGCTCGGGAAGTGATAACCTTTTCCACATGGAAAGAGGCATCAAATGAATGCTAGCGCCAAGATCGGCTAATGCTAAGCATTCTTCCATATTAGGGAACTCACATGGTATCATAAACTTTCCCGGTCTCCAAGCTTTTTGGGAAGCTTTTGTGTAAGAACCGCGGAACAATTAGCATCAAAAGATGTAGACACTTTAACCAATTTCCCTTTATAGTTCATTAGTCTCTTAATAGTCGAAGCAAACTTAGGCATGTAGAGAAATGCATCCGCGGAACTAAGATTAATATGAAGATTCTTAAACATCTCTAAAAAAGTAGCCATTTGGGCATTGGACTTTTCGCGGAGCTTCTCTTGGTTAAGTCTCGAAGGGTAGGGTAGTGTGGGTTTAGTCTTCGGAAGCTCGGGTTCCGGAATAGGCGATTGGTCAAACTTTGGTGGAATAGGAATTTCCTTTTCTTTAACCACCTCGGTTTCTTGCTCCACTTCCCTCACCAGAGAGGCACTCACATGTGGAAGCAAAGGTCCGTCTAAAGCTTTCCCACTACGTGTGGTTATAACTTTCATCTCACCCTTCGGGTTTGGAATGGTGTTGCTAGGTAAGCCACCCGAAGACGAGGAAGGTTGACTCATAAAAGATTCAAACATCGAAAGCAATTTGTTTTGACTTTGTTCCATACTTTGTTGCATACGATTTTGACTTTGCTCTAGCCTTTGTTGATTAAGCTCAATATTGTTGTTTTGCCCTTTAATCGTATTTTGAAAATCGAGTTTCAAAGTATTAATTTGCCCTTGAATGTTGTTTTGAAAAGCTTTCAAATTTGCCTCATTAGACTTAATATAGCTTGACAAATCATTTTGGTTATTGCTTTGAAAACCTTGTTTGTTTTGATTAGCATTAAACCCATTTCCTTGATTGTAATTCCCTTGGTTACCACGGTTAAAATTATTCCCATTGTTCCCATTGTTGTACCTATTTTGAACCGGTGGAAACCCGGTGGAGCAACATGATTATGACGAGGAACTTGACCATTGGAGCCATAAGTTCCCGTCGCGGCAAAAGCACTAGCTTGAACAAACCCCGTGGTTAAACAAGCATAATTAGGATGTGCTCCACCACATGATACACCAACATTATCAACCATATTAATCGATCCATGAGGACTCTTCCTAATCTCATTTGTAAAACCCGTAAAAATAAGGTCATAATTTAATTCTATTTTCAATTATTTTGAAGTATTTTATAACGTTAAATATTATTATGTTTAACGGTTTAAGTTGAAACCGATATTAAATATTATATTTTAATATTTTGACGAGTAACGAGGACTATTAGTGATCGCGATACCGACAGATGCCTAAAATTTTATATTTTATTATCGATCGTTTCGATATTTAATATTTTCGACGATGTCGTTTTAATTACGTATCGAGTCGTTATATTATTATTTTCGCGTGTGTTTAAACTTTTAAAAAGTATTTTTACGAAACCCGAGTCCCGTAAATATTTGTAAAATTGACTTTTAGTTATTTCCCGCTTTTTAACTAATATTTACATTTTGGACCAAAACTATCACAAATTGGCAAAAACTACCCTAACCCCACACTATATATAACATTTCCACTAGCACATTTCCTTTAAAAAATTCATTTCTCCAAAAACTTCTTCCTTCCTCCTCCTTTTCCTTTTTAGCCATACACCCTCAACACCATAAGACCTCAAAAATCTTGATCTTATTCTTTGAATCTCCAAAAACTAAAACAAGTCCCATCCTAGAAATCACAAGGGCTACAATTTGGTATAAAATTTTCATACATTCAACCATATTAATTTTTTTTCAAGAAAAGTTAGTGATGTTTAATCTAAATTGTTGTATGCATGTGTTAGTAATGATGATCAAAAGATTTTCATGCTATGTTTTTGTTAAAAAGTTGATTTTTAATTTTTGGGTTTTTGATTTTGATGATGATACAAGTGTTAGGATTGGTTTATGATGAAATTAGGGGCTTAGGTTGATGACAAAAGTTGTTGGAATTGATCAAAAACATGATTTTGTAAGAGATTTTAATAGTCAATTTTTGGCAGTAGGTTTGAGGTCATTTTCGGAAACCTTAAGTCTGAATATAGGTTGTTATTATGGGATTATGTCGTAGAGAATTTCGTTAGCTTCGATTTGATATAAAGTAGGCCTTCCAACTCCAAACGAGGTGGAAGATACACTAGTTTGTTTTTCGTGTACCAGGAGACGAGTGTCGACACAATCCGAAAATTTTTGTCGATATTTGGATCGAATCTCGGAGATTATAAATGAGTTTCAAAATGATTCAGGGGCTGTTCTCAGGCTCCAAGTTTAGCATTTTGAGTCTATTTTTAGAATCAAGTGGCGGTTTTACAAATGGAGTTGTTTAGAATGGTCAAAATGGTATCGTAAGTCAAGGTCGCTAAACTGTCCGGATTTTGTGATTCAAAGATGAGTCGGGCAGGGAACTTTCGAAGTGAAATCATTTAATGGGCTTTTGAGAGGACTTTATACATATAGTAAGTAAGTTCTCTGAGTAGTATCATAAAAAGTTGATGTGTCTAAGTATGGGAAAACAGCTTGGACATTTGGTATGTTCCGGCAGATTTTTGTTAAAGGCATAGAACAATAAAATGAATACATAGGAGAGTATAATAGAACCACTTGCATCGTTTTCTCTCGAGTTGTCGTGATTTTATACTTGAGTTTGATTTTATTAAGTATCATTTATTTCTCGAGTCTATTATTAATGAACGCACCTCATTTGATAGGTTGCGGTTCTCGTGTTTGAAAGGCATCATCTATCGTCGGCGATCGTCTCATTACCACTATTGGCTAAGGTGAGTCTATAGCCTCGTTTTATACTAGTTATTAAATGATTTTAAACCCGCGAGGGGGAATACATGTTTTATAAACTTAGAACACAAGATTTTTATGGTATGCTTTGTCCCTCTATGAATGGACCCGTGGTTGCCTTTAAATTGCATTAAGTGATTGCCTTTGTTAAAACCTCAATTATGGATCGTTAATTAACCTATGAAGGGTTAACCTCTAGTACAATTAATAGATCTATGGGGGAAGCCGCCCCGGTTCAGTTTTTGTGGACTTGTCATAGAAGCTTAGGCCCGACCTCCACACTGTTTGGACATATTGTATTGAGAAGTCAGGTATACGGCAATGTACCATTAATCTAGAGGTAACCGACAATTAATAAATCTCCTGTCTTATCAGACCTCTAAAGGGAGTGTCTAAGGGCTCGGTTCCATGAGCTTATTTCAGTTTATGCTAAATACAATTATCATTGTTGATGCAAATTATTATTTGATGCTTATAAGCATGCCCCAAACTTATAATCTTTGCTTGTGTTCAAATTGATTTCATAAACCTATAGATTCACTCGGCATTTTTGATGATGTTTTACTCACATGTATTTCAGGTAATCAGGAAGGGTGAAGCTTGAAAGCCACGGGAATGAATGTTGTGCACTACTTTGCAGTATAAACTCTTTGAATATTTGTTGTTCCTTTTGTTCAAAACAATTTAAATCTTTTGTTTTGGTTGTACTTTGGTTATGATGTCTTGGGACTATGCTACTCTGATCAACGTTTTAGGAATGATAAATCTAAAACGTCTCTTTTCGGGTCGTTCTTTATAAATTATGTGTTGTTGTATCATTGTTTAGCACCCAAAGATGTATTCCGCTGCGTGTAAATTTGGGGGTGTTAAAGATTGGTACCAGAGCCATGAGTTATAGAGAACTAGGTCTTTATTTTAAAAGCCTAAACTATAACTGTCAGTTTTTATTTTTCAAAGAGTCGGTGCACATAACTTCGCGTGACTTCAGGTTTAAGCTACTTCTGGGATTACAACTTTAGTATACGTTATTACGTATCCTTTTATTGCCAAGTATTTATAAATAAATACTATGATCCCTTTATTGATATATATTTATATCTAGGATCCCTTTATCGATATATATATATTGATATCATTAAACTTTTCGATAAGAGTTATCATTTATTAATGATTTACTGAAATAAATTTTTTGAATTTTTCTTGCAATTATTTGGAAGGATTCTCTACATTTATTTAAACTATTGGAAATTATCCTATTTCATTTTGTTATGACCTTACATACCTTCATCTGCGCGCGTTACTTTCATTATTTAACCCTTTGAGATATCTACGTAGATATCCAAATCGTCTTCCGGCTATTTGTGCTTGGACGTCTTGAAACGTAATTTCTAAACCATTGTGTAGCTCAATGTGTCCTTGGAATAGACTAACCGCTATTTATTGACATTTATATGTATCGACTCGGAAGTGTATTGTTCACTTATATCTCGGTAACGTCATCGTCATTTTATAAATCATCGTCTAGATTATGGCGCTAGACTGGGAATATGATTTTACTTATATAAAATTGTATCATTTGTTTTTCATTAACCTTCTCGCTCCCGGAGTGTAGCATGTTAATGTTCCATTCTTTTCTTGTTATGTTTTGTGTTTTTGACAATCGTGGCACCAAGGAGATTTGCCTACATTGCATTTTGGAATCTAAATTACGAACGTCTTTCACCGTCTTGCTTCCTAAATTTCGTGTTGAATACCTTGAAGCATTTTCTGTCGTTCATCATGCTATATTTTATTTGATGCTCATTACGAGATTTATTTTTCGTTGTTATAAAATCCACAAGACATGTGTGTATATATGTATATATTTTGAGCCGTTAAGAAGTGTCGAAAAATACACTTTATGCAGAAAATGTAGGGGCAGTATAAACAGGTCAAAACTTAAAAGTAAAACCTGCGTTTTTAAAATAAAATAGTCAAACCTGCACAGAACTTGCAGGGGTATTTTGGTCATTTTACATTGGGTTTCAGGTCTCGGGTGAAACTAGAAAGTCGTCTGAAACGTCGTTTTGCATCAAAATGCTTTAGACTCCGAGTCTTGGAGATGTCGTTTATCGGGTCAATTAATCGGCTCATATTTAAAAGTCAAATCTGATAGAAAATTCGGAACATGGGTTTTAAACGTTTCTAAGAAGTTTTGAGTTCATTTGAGATCGTAAAATTTTAATGAATATTATTTTACAAATAACTAATACTAGTTTCATGTGAAAATGTTTAAAAATAGAAACATTACAAGATTAGCTATTACCAGATTAATGGTGTAATTTGAAAATGAATAATATATTTTCTTAAAAGCATGTTGTGTCGAGTATCTTACATAGAATACACATTTGGATTGTTTTATTCTTTATATATATATGACTCTTTTGTCATTCGATATTATTTTTATTTTTCTTCTAACCTTTCACTGATTTGAGTTGAGTTTTGAAGTTTTGTCTTCACATCCTTCATCGATATTTTTTTTATCACATGTCTCATGGCATTTTCGTCTAAACCTTATAACCTTTTGAAACATTAACAACTTGTAACCATTTCATTGATTGTTTTATGAGCTACTATTTGCCACTTTTTGCAAAACTTTGACTACTTTATACGTTGTCATAATGTCATATTATAAATAAATCTGATATTGTTTTACGATTATTTTCACCAATTATTTTTACTTTGGTCTTATAAAATACTTTTCGTGAGATTAAAAGTTGCTTATTAAGTATCTCACAAATTACTTGTATCCTATAAATTTATAAACTATTTTTAAATTCCATTTTACAGATGGCATGGTTTATATATAAACATAAGAAACGTAATACTTTTCGACGAAAAGGAGCACTGCATTGCTAGCCCTAAATTATACATGGCCTGATCACCTATGTCTAATTTAGAAGGAGCCATGCTAGGCTGAATAGTAGTCACCTTAAAAATCTTGATGATAATCAACTCTTTACTTGTAATTATGATTAATAAAATGAAATAAAATGAAAAGTAGTTTTAAAAACCTTTATATTTCATGCAAGTAGCGCAATTTCTATGCATCCACATATATTTTCTTACCTTTTCTTGAACGAATTACGCGCTTACGAATACGTTTTTACTCGACAATCGTTTTTCCACTTGTTACTTCATTTTGTCTTGTAACTGATTTCGTTTGACCGTTCGTCTAATTACTGACTGTTGATAAATGACTTGAAAGTCTCGATGTTTTATCCTTCCTTCTCGTCCAATGTTCTTTATGCGATTTTATAGATCTTTGGAATGTCTCCGCACGTGAATAATGAATTATCATTAGAGTGATTTCCGTATATCCGGGATGACGTCCGTCACTCTCGTTTGTCTCGAAATCCACTCTTGTGAACCGTGCTTTGACTTCTCTCTTTAAACACTAACATCGTTCATTTGATTTGTTTTAATTACAAGTGATTATTAGGAATTTTATTTTATTAAAATTTTTGTATGGATCTTCTTTCCGATCATGTATCGACCACCGCTAAGTTAACGAGCTGATATTGGTGAACCATCAACCGCACTAACAAAATTGAAAAATTGTTTAATCTATTATTTCTTATCGTCTTACCATCAACGCCTTTATTTTATTATTCTCTTTATGAATTCATACGACATTTGCTTCGTTTTCTTTCGTACCGCTGATTTCGTATTAATTGTTGACTATTATTTTCATTCGTATTCGTTTGTTATCTTGTCACATTTCGAATACCCGAATATATCTCATGTTATTTTGAAATAATAAACACCTTTATGTATTTCTGCAAAGTATTATAAATTTTTTTATGGAACTTGTCTACATTCTCTAATGATTTTCAATTATCGAAATAACCATCACAAGTAAAAGGTCAAATATATACACCATATTTTGTATAACTAAAACTAATGTTTAAAATAAAATTATGTTCTACCTTTTGAACTAATTGACTTATCATACTTTACTTTTAATGTAATGAAATTTCCAGTTTAATTTATATTCCTAATAGTGATTTAATTTGGAAATTATATTCTCTAATTGTAACCATCAGTATGAGTTTAATTAATAAATTAACGTCATTCTTTCAAAGTTTCTTAAGACGACCAAATAAATTTTGAAACTATTTTACTTCTATTTTTGATGTATCATCTTTATCAAGAAAGTACCTCAACTGAGTTTTAAGGTAATACCAAATCCGGGACGGATAATTGTGACAAATGTTATTTTAATGATAATGTATAATTTATTCTTCGCTCTCATTTTTCTAGTATTGTGATTTATTATGTTTTACGGTTACGTGAGTCGAGATCCCTCGTCGATCGTCAACCTTAAATCATTTTACCACATCTTGTTCGTTTATGCGTTTATTGAAGTCATTTTTATCTCGTTCTGTTCCTCGTATTGAAGATTACTATTTTATTCTGAGTTTAAAATGAATATCGGGAAGCAGTGTATAAGAAGAAACGATAAGTGTCACCAGGATTTATGCGTGTACTTGTGGAATGATTGAGGACCGAATCTCTTAATGAATGGAGTTAATAAATTTGTTACAACCTCGAGGAGCATGTTGAAGCCGACACCGCAAGTGAAAAGACTCTTGTGATCAAGTGGTTATTATCAAGGGTTCGTTCAAGGTTTTCTCGATGATTAACGATGGAAATCTATACTTGATGTTATTGTTCGACCTTTTATTTTTATGTACTTATGTGGTATGTGATCTAGTCAAATGATCGTAAGTTGTGAGAACTTGAGACGGCATCATCCGATGACGTCCGATCGTGTAGAACATATATTATGTAATATCTTTTTGACTTTCAACGACGATGTTTATTGCGACTCTAATGCGCGTTGGCGAAAGTGAGATGGTGTCTTTGTATTATCTTTTGAGTGAGGACCCGCGTGTGAGCACCCTCCGATGACGAAAATGTTTTTCTTGTTAATTCTTTTTGATGTGTGTCCATGGCTATCCGGCCAGTGGTTATCCTTTAAATTGCAACATTCTTTTTAACTGGACTTACCCGAAAATCCTGTCACCTATTCTTGTCGTAGAATAAGCTTCGTGTGATTCATATAATTTTCATGTGTCGAACTTGACGAGTGACTGGTGGATAAGGATTTATTTATTCCTTTTTGGTGAGATACCACTTGACGACAAGTTGCGTTTTGTAAAAGAACCAGTGGAGATCGTGGATCAAGATTCACGTAGGAACGTGAAGACTTCTTTATAAGGAATGCCCTCATCCTTCCGGGTAGTGAACAACTCGTGTATGAGGCGAGTTGAGCGCCGGGACGTCGCTCCCTTAAGGTGGTGAGGATGTAAAACCCGTAAAAATAAGGTCATAATTTAATTCTATTTTCAATTATTTTGAAGTATTTTATAACGTTAAATATTATTATGTTTAACGGTTTAAGTTGAAACCGATATTAAATATTATATTTTAATATTTTGACGAGTAACGAGGACTACTAGTGATCGCGATACCGAGGGATGCCTAAAATTTTATATTTTATTATCGATCGTTTCGATATTTAATATTTTCGACGATGTCGTTTTAATTACGTATCGAGTCGGTATATTATTATTTTCGCGTGCGTTTAAACTTTTAAAAAGTATTTTTACGAAACCCGAGTCCCGTAAATATTTGTAAAATTGACTTTTAGTTATTTCCCGCTTTTTAACTAATATTTACATTTTGGACCAAAACTATCACAAATTGGCAAAAACTACCCTAACCCCACACTATATATAACATTTCCACTAGCACATTTCCTTTAAAAAATTCATTTCTCCAAAAACTTCTTCCTTCCTCCTCCTTTTCCTTTTTAGCCATACACCCTCAACACCATAAGACCTCAAAAATCTTGATCTTATTCTTTGAATCTCCAAAAACTAAAACAAGTCCCATCCTAGAAATCACAAGGGCTACAATTTGGTATAAAATTTTCATACATGCAACCATATTATTTTTTTTCAAGAAAAGTTAGTGATGTTTAATCCAAATTTGTTGTATGCATGTGTTAGTAATGATGATCAAAAGATTTTCATGCTATGTTTTTGTTAAAAAGTTGATTTTTAATTTTTGGGTTTTTGATTTTGATGATGATACAAGTGTTAGGATTGGTTTATGATGATATTAGGGGCTTAGGTTGATGACAAAAGTTGTTGGAATTGATCAAAAACATGATTTTGTAAGAGATTTTAATAGTCAATTTTGGGCAGTAGGTTTGAGGTCATTTTCGGAAATCTTAAGTCTGAATATAGGTTGTTATTATGGGATTATGTCGTAGAGAATTTCGTTAGCTTCGCTTTGATATAAAGTAGGCCTTCCAACTCCAAACAAGGTGGAAGATACACTAGTTTGATTTTCGTGTACCGGGAGACGAGTGTCGACACAATCCGAAAATTTTTGTCGATATTTGGATCGAATCTCGGGGACTATAAAATGAGTTTCAAAATGATTCAAGGGCTGTTCTCAGGCTCCAAGTTTAGCATTTTGAGTTTATTTTTAGAATCAAGTGGCGGTTTTACAAATGGAGTTGTTTAGAATGGTCAAAATGGTTTCGTAAGTCAAGGTCGCTAAACTGTCCGGATTTTGTGATTCAAAGATGAGTCGGGCAGGGAACTTTAGAAGTAAAATCTTTTAATGGGCTTTTGAGAGGACTTTATACATATAGTAAGTAAGTTCTCTGAGTAGTATCATAAAAATTTGATGTGTCTAAGTATGGGAAAACGGCTTGGACATTTGGTATGTTCCGACAGATTTTTGTTAAAGGCATAGAACAATAAAAAGAATACATAGGAGAGTATAATAGAACCACTTGCATCGTTTTCTCTCGAGTTGTCGTGATTTTATACTTGAGTTTGATTTTATTAAGTATCATTTATTTCTCGAGTCTATTATTAATGAACGCACCTCATTTGATAGGTTGCGGTTCTCATGTTTGAAAGGCATCATCTATCGTCGGCGATCGTCTCATTACCACTATTGGCTAAGGTGAGTCTATAGCCTCGTTTTATACTAGTTATTAAATGATTTTAAACCCGCGAGGGGGAATACATGTTTTATATACTTAGAACACAAGATTTTTATGGTATGCTTTGTCCCTCTATGAATGGACCCGTGGTTGCCTTTAAATTGCATTAAGTGATTGCCTTTGTTAAAACCTCAATTATGGACCGTTAATTAACCTATGATGGGTTAACCGCTAGTACAATTAATAGATCTATGGGGGAAGCCGCCCCGGTTCAGTTTTTGTGGACTTGTCATAGAAGCTTAGGCCCGACCTCCACACTGTTTGGACATATTGTATTGAGAAGTCAGGTATACGGCAATGTACCATTAATCTAGAGGTAACCGACAATTAATAAATCTCCTGTCTTATCAGACCTCTAAAGGGAGTGTCTAAGGGCTCGGTTCCATGAGCTTATTGCAATTTATGCTAAATACAATTATCATTGTTGATGCAAATTATTATTTGATGCTTATAAGCATGCCCCAAACTTATAATCTTTGCTTGTGTTCAAATTGATTTCATAAACCTATAGATTCACTCGGCATTTTTGCTGATGTTTTACTCACATGTATTTCAGGTAATCAGGAAGGGTGAAGCTTGGAAGCCACGGGAATGAATGTTGTGCACTACTTTGCAATATAAACTCTTTGAATATTTGTCGTTCCTTTTGTTCAAAACAATTTAAATCTTTTGTTTTGGTTGTACTTTGGTTACAATGTCTTGGGACTACGCTACTCTGATCAATGTTTTAGGAACGATAAATCTAAAACGTCTCTTTTCGGGTCGTTCTTTATAAATTATGTGTTGTTGTATCATTGTTTAGCACCCAAAGATGTATTCCGCTGCGTGTAAATTTGGGTGTGTTAAATCATTCAACAAAGTCGCAAATCCATTATCAATCTTAGAGTCCAATCTAGCAATCTCGATATTAGACGAATTCACATTGGAAACACTCGGTGTGTTTCGTGAATATTGTGCTCTAGATTTATTCTAAATTATACACCACGCGTCTCTCGGAGTTTTTCTTAAAAGATTACCACCCGCGGCTGCATTTAAAGAATCTTGTTCAATCATATTAAGCCCATTATAAAAAGTATTTATTTGATGCAATTCCGAGAAACCGTGGTGTGGACATTGTCTCAACAAATCTTTAAATCTTTCCCAAGCAACCCCAAACGATTCATGTAGTTTTTGTTCAAATCTAGTGATCTCGTTCTTAAAGTATGTTGTCTTAGATGGTGGAAAGAAATAAGTCATGAACTTAGACACTAAATCATCCCATGTTAAGATCGAACCCGGTGGTTCTTTCTCATACCAAATCTTAGCATTACCCTCGAGCGAGTACGGAAAAAACATGAGCTTAATCGCGTCATTCGGCACATCTCTAAACTTGAGAGTCGAGGTAATTCAAAAAAAATTCCGAATGTGAGAATGCGGGTTATCGGTCTCATTGCCACGAAATTTGTTCGGCACGAATGAGCGATAAAAGACCCGTCTTAATCTCATAATGATCCACCAAAATATCTGGCACAACGATTGCCTCCCCATACCCTTTGGTAGGTGCACGGAGCAATTCCTCCATTGTTCGGTTATCGGCCATCTCCACAACAATAGGTGGAAGCTCGGGTTCCACTATTCGTTGTTGACGATTTCTATTTCTACGAGGAATATTTTCAAGCCTATTAAAATCAATCACAAGTCTAGAAGAACGTAATTGCATACAATGACGATAATTTTAGAGGATTGAAGAAAAGAAATTAGACAAGAAGAAGATTATTTTTTGTGTTTTATTTGGTATTGCTCAATAAAAAATGATCGATAAAAAACAAGGAATAAGGATAACTACTATGGAAGTAAATTACCCTCGGTCGACTTTGAAACGATAGGTTAAAACCTAAACGTCTCGAGGTTCAATAAGTAAACTACAAAAATAAGATTTAATACTACTTGATTCGGCAAACCAATAATCGGTTCTCCCTCTCAATGTACGCACAAGCAAGCGGGGAAACGAGGTGGCACAAAGCACTTAAAAACCTTTTTCCTTAGACGGCCTTTTATAGCATGTCGCCTTATACCCACCTTATAGTTTGTATAAATCGAGTTCAAACTTCTTATTATTATTTATCTATTTTGCCTTTTATTTTTTTTGTTTTGGATTCGAGTACAATAGCTAGGTGATGAAATCCCAACTAAGGTCTTATTTGAAAAGTATGTAAATTTATTGTTCTTCGTAATACAATATATTAATCACAAAAAACGAGAAAAACGATACATACTATAATAATAGAAAAATAACAAAACTTTCCGAGGACGGAAAGGGTCTTCAAATCAACGATCAACAAATCTTAACGAAATCGAATCGTACACAAGATCCCCGGCAGCGGCGCCAAAATTTTTGATGTGATCGTGATAGTATAGTCATAATTAGATACGTTATAGGGTAAATTAAAAAATTACCTTTAGGAAAAAGTAATAGACTAAACTTACCAAAGACGAATTCAATTAAACACGTGGGTGAACCAAGTTCGTTGTACACGAAGATCGAGTGAATTTGAGACGTTTTGTATCGATTTGGACGATTGATTCGAATTGGTTTTTGGTTTTTAAACTAAAATTAAATTCTACAAATTTAAATCCTAATTTAATCCTAAAGTGCATGAATCGTAAACCCAAAATTATATTAATCTAAAAACAATTACTTAAAAATAAAAACCAACTTAAAATTTAAACTAATCAAATTAAAACTTATTTATTAAAATAGAATTACTTTTACACTATTTTTAAAAATCTATTAAAAACTATATTACTACTAAAAATTAATCAAATTTAATTTATTTCAAAACTAACTTTATTACAATCTTATTATTTAAAAACTAAATAAATTTCTAAAATAAAACATTTTTTTTATTTATTATTATATAAACTGAAACTATTATATTTTAACTAAAATACTTCTAAAACAATTTCTACGTTATTTATCTAAAACGTACAACTTAAACTTTTGAGTAAAATAAAATTGAAAGTTTAAATGCTAATTAAACAGAAATAAAAACTAAAAGAGCATTTAGCTCAGTGGTTAACACATGATGCTATGAACCGAGAGGTCTCGAGTTCGAGTCCTAGGAAGGACATAATTCTCTTAATTATTTTTTGACAACGAAAATATAAACAGGATCACAGGAATGATCTATTGTGATGATAACCCTTTTTGATTTTTACTGATAGGAATCAGTTTTGATTGCTTATCAAAGCAGTTTAAACTTATAGATTATACTTAGTAGATTAAACAAGAAAAAACAGTAAAAGCATGTAATTTAAACATTCAGTGGGATATAAGCAACAATTAACCAACAGATCCCAAAATCAGTTAAAGTAGATAATAGACCAGCAATCATGAATCAAAACAACGATTACATCCGAACAGATATGCTTATTAAACCACCCTACTGGCACAAAAGTACATTATACGTCTAGACAAATGAATCTGCAAGCTAGCAGTTCGAATAATATAGCTACAAACACAAACTCACCTACAGACTATGTTAATCAGAGCAAAAACTCAAGTGCAAATGAATAGATCATCTAATATTAATAAACAAGGGTCTAAAACAACAACCTCTCATTCAAAGCTAATATTCAGCAGACTTCAAATTTGCAAAGAGAAATAAATATTCGCAGCATTAGCTTTACAACAAATCAATCAGTGATCCAGATTCATACGCGAACTTAACATATTCAGAAACTTAAGCAAATTCAACTCAAACAGTATGGACAAACAGCATAACAGCCGAATATCAAACTAAGCAAATTAGTTAATTCATAAATTGATAACAAATCAAATCTCAAACTCAGATTATAAGCAGATAACTACTAGAAAGAAATAGATCTAAGGCAGATAAAAAACACATAAAGATCTCAAATATTCAAATCACATTAACATCTAAATAAAAATTATTCTAACAAATAAGTTAAATAAAATAAATATGCACCATTTGTAGAAAACCTTTGAGGTGTAGCGCAGCGCTTAGCTGGCTAAATAAACCGAACCAATACCACCATCAATCCTTCTTTCGAACCACCATCAACATCACGTTCCACCATTATACGTCATGGTACATGAATTAGTCACGAACCAAATACCCCTCGAAACCACCACTATTACTCGATCTAACAGCTTTTTTTCTTTTAATTATCAGTGGGAATAATTATTTATCCCTAATGTCTAACTTTATCAATCCAAATAGCTAACATATAAGCTAAATTAATTGATTTAACAATTATAATAACAAAATTAGATAGAACTGCAATCCTTCAAATATAATACTAATCAAAGCAGTAAAGAGATTTAATCAGAAAAGTAAACTTTTATTAAATGACTAAAATCATTACAATACTTAAAAAGAAATTACAACATTTATCTAAAATTTTTCATTATAACTTTAAAGTAAAGAAAAGGGATGAAAAATACATTGAGAAATGGGGTTTTTATAATTGAACCCGAGGGTGTTGGGGTGAGGTTTTTGGTGATGAAGAGTAGATCTTGACCATTGATTCCGCATCTTCACATTCTCTTTCATCATTGTTTTGATCCAAAGGCTGAGATATGCACTTGTTTACTTGGATTGCCACGCTGTCAAAGATGTGTGCTTCTTGTGCTAGTTTGTAGCTGATTTGGCCTCCAATGATTGGTTGATTGAATGGAATGAGGTGTTCCATCCAATAACATGCTGCCACGTCACACAAGGTGACCATCTTCAGTCTCCGGTTAAAGGGGATAATTAATTAAGGGCGCATGTGTTATCACGCGCCTCAATTAATTAAAAACCCCAATTATATCGCTTTAGGGTTAAGGATAACATTGATGTTTCCTGGTTATTTGTTTGGGTGAGAGATGAAGTGAGGGTGAGATGGGTAGCATAGAGAATATCGAAAAACGTTTGGGAGGTGTGTGTGGTGGAACAGTGAGTGAATGATACGTTAATGTTTGACCAAGTTGTGAGATAAGGATATAACTTTATATCTTTTTTACCGTCCAACAATGTAAGTAAACCCTAATGGGCTTTTTGCTTCCTTAAAAAACGTCTCTTATAATTTGTTTGGGCCTTGATTTGGACCCAACTAAATTCCATCGGTTCCATTAAGAAAATAGGCTTGGGCCCTTATACTTTTCAACCGTTTGAATATAACAAGTGAATTTGGGCTTTTTGGGCTTCTATGTACAAATGTGAGAAGTAAATTTCCTCAAATGGGCTTTTGGGCCCAATTACCCAAATGTGGGACCCACAAAGTCCAAAATCCTCCATGAATATCAAATCCGCTAAAATCGAGCTTGTTTTTGGCATTGTTGATCTTTTTCTTCAAACTCGTGTCCTTTTCGCCGGTTTCCGGGATCTTTGGTACCTACACACATTAAACAACAAACATACAAATACAATGCCATATTCATGGTATTTATGCATTTTAAGCTCGTTTTAAGATACAAATGATATGAGTAAAATCACTCGTATCACTCCTGAATGCATTCAGCATGGTTTTCTATCAGGAAAATCTGTAAAAATTATCTATGCTTTACAAACACGTGTGTGGTTAGATATGTTTGCTAAGATTTTCTAGCTGTAAATTAAGACACGACCACTGAAGTTCCTTTTACGCATAACAAGCGGATTATTCCTAAATCTTCCCATACATTCAAGAAGAACCTTCAAGGAGAAGGACGGTAACATGAGATTATGTGTCGACTATCGTCGATTTAAACAAATCACCATCCATAACCGTTATTCTCCTCCACGTATTGACGACATGTCCAATCGACTTGAGGGTGTCAAACCCTTTTCCAATATCGGACTCATGATCTTACTGCCAACAGTGACGAGTGAAAGAGCAGGACATTTCCATGACTGCTATTCGTTCACAACTCGGTCATGCTAGATTCATGATTTGGGTATTAGACTCATAAATTCCCACCAGCATTATAGACTTAATAAATTGAGTTGCCATGAATTCATAAACAAAGTCATCAGTATTTTCATCGAGAACAACCTAAATTTTCTCTAGGTCTAGAAAAGAGCATGAAGACCATATTTGCACTATATTGCAAATTTTACGACAGGAGAAATTTCAGCTTGAAATATTCCAATATAAATTTTGGTTGATTATAGTGACACGCTGAATCACATGGATCCTCAAGGATTAATTTTACCATGACTCAGCTTATGCATAAAGGTGAGAACCCTACACTACGTTAGGTGTTCCAAGAAAATCCTATGCTACGAAAAGTCTAATTTCGGAGACCCAGAGTTTCGCAAACGTCTATGTATCAAGTTCCTATGAAGCAAGATACAGTTAAGTTCATATCTAAGCACCTGACATACCAACAGGCTAAGATAGAACACCAACAGACTAGGATGTCTTTCCATCAGCAGAAATTGTGAACAGAAATGGGACAAGATCTCTATGGATTTTGGTTACCAGATTATCGAGAACTCAGAAGAAGCAAGATGCTATCTGGATTATTGCCAACAATTTGATCAAGTCTGCAAAATCCTTACATCCGCAAGGATTTCAAGAACCAACAGATAGATCAAACATATTCCAGCCAAGGCGCATCCGATCACTTAGTAATCCCTCACCTATCGGGCCAGACGAAGGTTCACATTTGTGCTCCTTATTCACGTTCACGTCCTTGTTCTAATTTCACGACTTGCTTTCACGCTAACGTTCATGACACTATTCACGTTCATGATCGTATCTTGGCTTACGATTTTACGTTCATCTTCGTTCTAGGAAGTTTTGCAGGAACTGGAGAAACCAGACTCAAGTCTAGTATAACTCTCTTCAATCAGACAGACGTTTCACGTCACATTCCACGTCTCACCTTGTAGCATTTGGCGTTACCGCAGTTGTATTACATGTTCACGATATGTTTCACATGTTCACGATATGTTTCACATGTCATGTTCATTCCACGTTCCTCATATCACGTTCACGATATGTTACACGTATCATGGATCACGATATCTTGCTCATACTACACTCGCCATATCTCCACGTATCACGTTCAAAATTTTTCACGTATCACGTTCAAAAATTTTCACGTACTACGTTTCAATATGTCTCGCGCATCGTTGCTAATTATCAGTTTGGTTAGATTGTGTTACATATAACGTTTCAGTTACCCTTGCACGTTAATTCTTATTCCCTCGGTCAAATTCAGGGGATCTATCTTACGTTGATAACCATGAACTTTTAAGTATGTTCAAGTCGAAGTCAGGAGGACCAAGATTTATCATTTGTGTCAAGATCTTGTGAAGGAACCGTCCCAAGCGGGAAGCCACTGGGAAACGGACAAGTTCTTCCGGACTTCTTATCCTTTTTGCTCTTATCGATTAGATATGCCCTTTCAGTCACGTCACGTTCCATGTCCCTTCAAGACACGTCACGTTCCACGTTCCTTTCTACCATGTCACATTCAGATCCTTTTTATCTTACATACCCTCTCAGTTTGATTCGGGTATGTTTCACATTCAGTTTACGTTATCTATAAATCGGGACGAATTATTCTTTTTAGGGGGGAAGAGTTGTAAAACCTGCATGCTTTTACCATGAATAGTACACGCATGATCGTACGTACATGGTTAAAACTTTCCTTATATAACATGAACATATATCATGAATATTAAGTATAAGAATTACATACGTGTTATTACACGATAAGTATTACGTACGTGTTAATGCACGATAATAAGTACATACGTGGTAACACACGATAATTATTTATTATAATAATTATAACCACGAAGATCTAAAACACGATCATGTGAACCACGTATATATAAATAATCATTACGTATTATATATATAACATGAACATTTAAGACACAAACTACACAAATAGTTAAAATACACGAACACGTAGTTAATTAAACATGCCAAGTAATCACGTAATTTAATATTACGTATAACATGTAAAATCACTACAATAATAATTCACGACTTTTAGAATACGAGCACGCGTACGATTTTGGAGTTATAAGTTAAAACAAAGGGGTTTTGGGCCTTGTTGTTAACAGCTTGGGAAAAGAAAGAGACTTGGGCTCAAGGCCCAATTGGGGATCGACTTAAAACAAACAGACGTAGGGCGATACATAATTTTTATGACTACATAGCAGTCTTACATAAAACCCTAAAACCAAATAAACATGTCGTCACTTTTCCCTTCCTTTTTCTTTTCTACCGTGGGTCTTCATCACCACGAACAAGCCAAAATCATGGCTTTTAATCCAAGAATAACAAGGATGACATTCGTTAGATATCCTAAACCCTAACACACGAAACAAGGTATGCTTCAATCACGTTTTATTTTTCCTTCTTTGTTTAATGAATCACGAATCCAGGGTATATGATCAAAAACATGTTAATAACGAGTTAAATAAATAAGGGGGTGTCGTTTGATGTTGTTGTGCTTGTATGGCCACAAACCGAGACCTTCTATGGTCTCGGTGATGATTTTACTCCACCAGCCGCAAGCCCCTGCTGCCAGTAGGGGTAAGTTTGGCTTGGCAGTGGCAACGGCAGCCAAGCAGGGGGAAACCACTGGCTGCGGCCAGTGGTGTGTTTGTTTTGACAGTGGGAACCGAGAGCTTATGCGCTCGGTGGGAGTTTTAAACGAGCAGGGGGAACCGGCTGTTGCCGGTGGAAGCAACATAACTGCCAGGGGTAACTGGAGGCTAAGGGGGTGCTTGGATTTTGATTTAGGACAGATTTAAGGGTGCGTTTGGTTGTGGGTTTAAGGGCAGGTTAAGGGGCTGTTTTGTTCGGCTCATATGTAAACACAACACGGGTTTTCACGGGTTCGGATGATGACACGTTTAATAAAATAATACACGGGTTCGGGTTATGATTTTTTTTTCAAGTTTAATTAGCCTTACATGTATATTAATTTACAAGTAATTAAATTAATTTAACATGACCTATAATTAATTTAATTAAAACATAGACTTAGGTTTATTATTATTACTTAATAATACACGATTTTAACCTAAGTATTTTATTATTTAATTTAGACTATAGTAATTAATTAATTATTAAAACATGACTTATAATTAATTAATTTTCATGACTTAGGTTATATTAATATAAATATTAATACATGTTTTAACCTAAGTTTTTTATACACTTTATTTAATTGAATCATGTTATATTTAATTAAATACTTTAACCTATAGTTTATTTAATTTACATGTAATAATTAATAAACTATACTATTTTATCACATGACTTAGCATATCTAATCAGTAAAACTAAGCCTATATTATTAGCTTATTATTTCAGCTTATTTCTATTTATGGAAACTTTCTATTTTTAGAAACTTATTTATTTTAAGCAACTAATCTATTTATAGAAACTTTCTATTTTTAGAAACTTATCTGTTTTAAACAGTAAATCTATTTTTGGAAACTTTCTATTTTTTGGAAACTTTCTATTTTTTGGAAAATTTCTATTTTAAGAAACCTGTTATTTTTAGGAAGTTACTTGTTATTACACAACAAGTATAATAATACAAGAAATACAAGTAATACTTAATCAGGATATACAGAATACATGATAAACAGTATAACGTTAAAATCAGTAAACCAAGACATGAACATATAAAACAAGCTAAAACATGATATAAAACCAGTTACGTACGCAGTAATCAGAATACTTATACATGTATCCTATGTATGTAGCATTAGTGAGATCGAAGTAGGACTCTCTTCCGTTCGTCTTCTTCGTTCACTGGACTTAAGGTACGGATTCTCCGTCCTTTCAGTATGGACATTCTTTCTTATTAGGATTTTCCCGTATGCAACCAACTTTTTTCCCCAGTATATGTTTTATATGTTTTTGAATTGATTATGTTTAATTAGATACCTTAAGCCATATACATGTATGACCGGTTTCACATAGTTATGGAGGTACCATAACCATAACGCTGGAGGCACCAATGTTATGACTCCACCACGACGGAGTGATAGCTCGCGGCGTCCCTTTAGCTTTTGGCCATATTATTATTATTATCATGTGGGGCGTATGGGTGCATCCTAGTTTACATGTTTTCAGCAGATTATTCAGGTGAATGTGGTGTGTCCCTTGCATCCTTCACAAGGAGATGATCCCTCCTACCCAAACAGTTATATTAATTAGTGGCAGCCCCTCTAATTGCATGACGAGGTCATCCCTCCAAGTATTCATGCACGTTGATATTTCAGGACCTATATTAGCTAATGGTAAACATGTTAAACAGTTTTTATAAGATAAACATAAGGCTTTTCAAACTATAAAACCAGTTTTACTAAGTTATACCAGGTTTTCCAGGACTTATACATTTCCGCTTCTATTAGTCATATTTATGTTTCATCCATTCATACTATTTTGTATATCCGTGCACTAAGCGTTATGCTCAGCCGTTACTTTCCTTTCCATGTCCCAAAACGGCAGGTACCTAAAGTTAGACTGGGGAATTTGGAGGACACGCATAGGATGGGAGCTACCTTAGACTTCTTCTCCTCATGCCTGCATATATTCATGCTTGTTTAGTCTTCCTTTTGTTCATTTACTTTATTTATGTTTTGGGCTTATGTTTGGGGACCGATGGTTGATTCCAGTTTTCCCTATGGTCATGTATGTTTTACTACATATTACCTTGCAAGCTTTGATGACACGCCATAATTACGCGTAACGGTCCACTTATCAAAGTGGGGTGTCACAAAGATGAAACCAGTGCCCCTTCTAAAGGCATTATTTGCAATTATACCTTATTTCTTATCACAAGTTATCCGTCCGCAGAGGGTACTCAACGTACTGGCTCTCGTCTCGGATAGGGTCGTCAACCCCATAGTACTATCAATTGTATAAGAGGCTATTTTAAATCCACACGAGGATTAAACAATAGTTAATAGTTCATGAATATAGGGTCTTTTGCAACTAGGTACTCAACATAATTCAGGCAACTTTCAGGTCCAACAATCATTCATGACTTATGTTCGTTTTATTTAAAATAGCATGCATCCCCCTCGCGGGTAAAACCATTTAAAAGTATTATAACTCGAGGCTATAAACTCACCTTGCGTACTAGTAGTGGTTCTAGCAAAAACGTAAAGAAAACATCACCGACGATGTGGTTGCCCCGGAAAATCTAACACGTGACCTTAAAATCAAAATACGAAAACCGAATCAATACTCCGTGTACAATATTGTACAAAACAGGCGTATATAAAAACACTTAATGCTTATGAAAACTCACGCCAAAACTCATACATGTGATTATTACTAGACTCATACTATCTATCTATGCATTTAAAAATGTTTCCCATTTTATAATTTTGCCGGTATTTACCAAAAGTACGGGTTGTTTTATAACATTTAAGCATCACTATAAATTATGAGAAAATTTATAAAAATCCCTTACAACCTGTAGAAATCCTATTTTAAATTCCATAGAATGTTTTCACTTTTAAGACCTCTTACCTATTACATCACTAGACGTAAACTTTTCGGACAGATTTGCACCTTTACAATGTAAGACTCCTTTGACCCTTTAAAATATACCATTAGCTAATTTGACCCCTAAGTCTAAAAATAGACTCAAAAACACAAGTTTAGCACCAAAGAACAACTTTCATTTCTTTATAAAACTCTATCTATGGTCCCCGGGATTTGACCTAAAACCAAACATAATTTCGGGTTATGTTGATTTTCATCTCCCGGTACACGAAATTTCAAAGTAGCATAACTTTTGACTCGTTTGGAGTCGTAAGCTCATTTTTATACCAAATCAAAGCTAAGACAAAGCTCTACAAATACATCCAAGCCTACTGACCTGTTTCCAAAGTTAAACCCACGAAAACTTGCTTAAACATTCGGCCTAATTTTTCTTTCCTCAAAATCAACTCAACACATGTTTCCATTCCATTCTAACATCACCTAGACCTATACTAACCACTTATAAACAATCATAAACATCCTAATCATCCTATACTACTAGAAAAATCAAACCTTCATAAAAACCCAATTCCTAAACCACACATGCAATAAGTTTAAACCATCTAAAAACATCAAAAATATCACTCTCAACCTAAACCCACATCACAATACATCAAACACCAAGAACAACCAAACACCCCCATTTGGTCGTGGGGTGTTGGTTTCCAGAACACCCAAACCAAATTGATTTTGGCTAGTTTTATGGATGATTATTTATTACCAATACATCAATTAAACATGCAAATGGCCTAATTCAATCAAAACATGTTTTTAAAAATCTTTGATTCTTGCAAAATTTAAGTTAGTGCATGCTGTTATGGATTGCACTAAAACACTTACAAGGGATATTTAGGAAGTGGTCTAAACTTGGATTGTCCAAAATAAAAAAGGAATAAAAATTATGGTGGTGGTGGTTTGGAGGCCGACGACCAAAGAGAGAGGAGAAGGAGAGAATTTTTTTTTTTGAAATGATTGTTGTTGTATGTTTTTCCCTTCCTTCCATTTTGTAAAATTTTGAGGGGTGTCTCTTGCCATCTTGGTTTTGTTTTGTACTCATTTTTAAACGACAAATTTTGGTAGCGGGAGTCGACTTACTAGTTGGTTTTGAAAATTTGTGGGAGTCGGGGGTCGCCCCGAACACTCGGAAATACATTTAAAGCAATTTAAACGCACCCGGGATATGATAAAACGCACCCGGCTCAACTTAACACAAACTAAAAATAAAATTCTCGAAAAATTCTAATATCGATAAAGCGACAATAAAACATAAAAATTGGGCATCCATCGTGATCTTAGTCATCGTCGGCTTTCTCAAATCGTCAATCGTTAAGATTACGACCTTAAACGTCGGTTTCAACTTAAACAGTCAAATATATAATAAAAGAAATTTCTTAAAAATTTCAAAAATATTCGTAATTTAGGATAAAGTAAGTGACCTCGTGTTCTGGGTATCACATCCACCCCTCCTTAAAGAGAGCGACGTCCCGGCGTTCGCCTCTTCTTATTCTCACATTTTGTGCCGCTAGAACAAATGAGGATATCTATCCTTGAAGAAGTCCTCACGTTCCCAAGTGTATTCCAGTCCACGTCTAGAATTCCATCGTACCTTTACAATGGGAACTCTACTGTGCTTCAGTCTCTTAACCTCCCGGTCCATAATCTCCACTGGTTCCTCCACAAAATGAATTTTATCGTCAAGCTGAATCTCGTACAAAGGAATCACCAATTCCTTATCCGCCATACATTTCTTCAAATTCGATACGTGAAACGTGTTGTGAATAACACTAAGCTCCTTCGGTAATTCTAACTTATAAGCTACAGGTCCAATTCGTCTAACAATCTTGAATGGTCCAATATACCTTGGACTCAACTTTCCTCTCTTTCCAAAACGTATCACACCCTTCCATGGTGACACCTTAAGCATAACCATGTCTCTAACCTCAAATTCTAACAATTTTCTCGTATTATCGGCATAACTCTTCTGTCGGCTTCTCACAACAAGTAAACGGTTCTTAATTTGCACAATCTTCTCTGTAGTCTCTAAAACCATTTCGGCCCCAGTCAACTAACGTTCTCCCACTTTGCTCCAACACACAGGAGACCTACATTTCCTTCCATACAATGCTTCAAATGGAGCAGCCTTAATACTCGCATGCTAATTGTTATTATACGAAAACTCCACTAAAGGCAAATGGCGTTTCCAGCTCCCTCTGAAATCAATCACGCATGCTCGAAGCATGTCCTCCAACGTCTGAATGGTTTGTTCGCTTTGGCCATCAGTTTCAGGATGATAGGTCGTGCTCAAACTCAATTCGGTGCCCATCGCACGTTGAAGAGATTTCCAAAATTCCGAAGTAAATCTGCTGTCGCGATCTGAAATGATCGATAGAGGTACTCCATGTCGACAAACAATTTCCTTCACGTACACACTGGCAAGTTTCTCCATGCTATCCGTCTTCTTCATAGGTAAAAAGTGAGCAGATTTCGTCAATCTATCCACAATCACCCAAATCATATCACAACCACTAGGAGTCCTAGGTAAACCCGTCACGAAGTCCATAGCGATCTTTTCCCATTTCCATTCTGGAATCTCAGGTTGTACCAACAACCCAGACGGTCTCTTATGTTCAGCTTTAACTTTCGCGCAAGTTAAACACTTACTGACGTAACAAGCAATTTTTGCCTTCATAATCGGCCACCAGTATACTTTCTTCATATCATGATACATCTTATCCGCTCCAGGATGTATCGAGTACTTCGACTTATGAGACTCATTCATGACCAAATCTCGCACTCCAGGCGTTCCTTCCTCAGGTGGACATAGCGGTAACCAAATCCGATTTTCAAAATATCTCAGCCCGTCTGACTTTACAACAAAAAGAGGTTTCTTCAGTCTTCCTAGATTCTCGGCGCCAATATTTTCTTTCATCAATCCCTTCTCTTTTGCTTTTAATATCGTTCTGGTCAAATCAATACCCTCAGTCATCACTAATGCTCTGACTCTCAAAGGTTTCTCTCTATCCTTCCTACTAAGTGCATCTGCTACAACGTTCGCCTTACCAGGATGGTAGCGAATCTCGCAGTCATAGTCACTCAGTAGCTCCACCCATCTTCTTTGTCTCATATTCAACTCCTTATAGTATAATATGTGCTGCAAACTCTTATGGTCAGTGAATACAACACACTTAGTCCCATACAAGTAGTGTCTCCACAATTTTAGCGCAAAAACTACAGCTCCCAGTTCCAAGTCGTGCGTAGTGTAGTTTTCCTCATGCTTCCTCAATTGCCTTAATGCGTAAGCGATCACCTTCTCATGTTGCATCAAAACAGCTCCATAACCCTTATGAGATGCGTCACAATAAACCATGAAGTCTTCGATTCCTTCCGGCAATGACAAAATCAGAGCAGAACACAGTTTGTCCTTAAGTGTTTTAAAAGCGATTTCTTCATCATTTCCCCATTCAAACACCTGATTCTTCTCAGTAAGCTTGGTCAACGGCTTTGCAATCAACGAAAACCATTCGATGAATCTCCGATAATAACCAGCTAAACCAAGAAATTATCGAACTTCAGTCGGCATTGTCGATGCCGACCATTCTTTAATTGCCTCCACCTTGGCAGGATCCACACGAACTCCTTTGTTGTCAACCACATGCCCAAGAAATTGTAAAGATTCCAACAAAAATTCACACTTGGAGAATTTTGCGTACAAATTCTCTTTCTTCAATAGCTCCAATATCGTCCTCAAGTGCTTCTGATGTTCTTCTTTGCTCTTAGAGTAAATAAGAATATCATCAATGAATACAATGACAAACTTATCTAAATACGGCTTGCACACTCGATTCATAAGATCCATTAACACTGCAAGCGCATTTGTTAATCCAAAAGGCATCACTTGGAATTCAAAATGTCCATATCGCGTACGAAAAGCAGTTATAGGAATAGCCTCCTCTCAAACTCGCAGTTGATGATACCCTGATCTCAAGTCGATCTTCGAGTACACACAGGATCCTTGCAACTGATCAAATAAATCGTCAATCCTCGGCAATGGATACCGATTCTTAACCGTCAATTTGTTAAGCTCTCGATAGTCGATACACATTCTAAACGACCCATCCTTCTTCTTTACAAATAACACAGGCGCTCCCCATGGCGATGAACTTGGTCTAATAAACCCCTATTCTTTCAATTGATCAGATAACTCATTCAGTTCTGACGGTGCCAATCAATAAGGTGCACGAGCAACCGGTGCAGCTCCTCGCATCAAATCGATCCGAAATTCCATTTTACGAGAGGGCGGTAAACCCGGCAACTCATCAGGAAAAACTTTTGGATACTCTCGAATCACAGGCACCTCTTCCAACTTTGTCTCTACATCACCATCACTAGAAATCTACGCCAGAAATACATCGCATCCTTCTTCCATATACCTCATCATATTCAAGAAAGATATTACTCTCAGACGAGAAGTACATTCATTACCCTTCACAGTCAATACTCTATTTCTCAACGGGATTTGGACCAACCTTTCTCCACAAACAATCACCGCACTATGCGCCATTAACCAGTCCATCCCAATAATCACGTCAAAATATCCTAGATCTATAGGCATTAAGTCAATACCGAAGGCGTAATTCCATAACTTCAAGAAACACCCTCTTAGTATAGAATTAGTACTAACAATCTTTCCATCGGCTAATTCCACATTATAGTTAGTCGTTAGCATCACCGATTCTCTATTGATAAGGCGACTAAATTTTACATCTACAAAGCTTTTGTCGGATCCAGAATCAAATAATACACTAGCATAACGAGCGTTAAGTAGAAACGTATCGGTCACCACCTTCGGGCCTTAAGGTTTGTCAGCGGTACCCACTCTGTATACGACAGCAGCAGCAGCATTTCCACCCTGTCTATTCCCAGCTTTCGGGCAGTTTCCTTGTTTGTGCCCCTTTTCTCCACAACCAAAACAAACCATTACTCTAGTGGTATTCGCCCCTGTAGCCACACCTCTAGATCGACATTCTGAAGCTCTATGGCCAGCCTTCCCACACTTGCCACATGTAGGAGGACAATTCCCAATGTGGTACAAGTTACAACGGCTACACTGAGGATTGACCTTGATTCCTCTAGGGCAGTAGCGGATCTCATCCCATCATTCCTACTTTGGTTAAACTGTTGGTTACGATTTGGTCCTTGATTGTTGTTGCGATTACCCCCACGATTCTGTCCTTGTGGTTGACTCACCTGGGCAGCTTCCCATTTCCTTTTGTTTCCCTCAGCAATATAGTCTTTCTTGTCTTGTAACTTAACATCCATCAGTGCATGAGCCATTTGAACGGCTTCATCAAATGATCCGGGCTTTGACGAAGTAGTCTCACCCTTAATGTTGCTCGACAGACCCTTGATATATTGTTTCATCTTCTTGCGATCATCTGCGAAAGCATCAGGACACAACAGGCTTAACTCATTAAACCTTCTTGTATAAGCAGTGATGTCATTATTCTTCAACGACAATTGTCTCAACTCATCCTCTAACTGACCCAACTCTTCCTCGGGGAAAAACTTCTTGGTCAAAAGTGCCTTGATTGCAGCCCAAGTTCTTCCATTTGCTACTACCAATCCGACAGTAGCCACCTGGTTGTTCCACCATCTTAAAGCATCATCCAGGAAAGTAGCAGCTGGAAATTTAACTTTGTTTGCCTCAGAGCACCCACTGATTTCGAAAGTGCTCTCAATCTTTTCCACCCATCTACGTAGTTCCAAAGCTCCACCGGTACCACGGAACTGTGTGGGACTACATTTCACGGAACCGGCGAATGAACATTCCCTTGGGGCTGGTTTCCTCTCCACATTTCCACCTTGACCCTGGTCTCTGTTCGTACGATCTGCCTTAAGAGTATTGGCGATTGCCTCTTGAATCATGGTGTTTACTCGAGCGGTCGTCAACTTTGGAGGCATGGTGAAGTCTTAGTTACACCTCTCTGCAATAACAGGGAAATAGAAAACAAGGTAAGTATACATATCAAGATTAAGAAGGATTTATTTTTCAGGACATAATATAAGTACAACAACACATCAACAAGGTTACTAATATTCATCAATCACATCACAAAAGAGAAAATTTAAGACTTATCATAGATTATGAAAGGTAAACATGGATTGCATTGATTGGTCAACCAAAATCTATGACAAGTAATGCCACTACAACCATACACCAACAAACTTAAAGTTATCAATTTTTCATCACAGTGCCATCATACGGGAGTCTAAATAAGTTCAATTACAATGATCAAAAGATAAAAATGAAATACGAGTAACTATCCACGTGGTGATCCACAAGACTTCTTGGACCGTGGTTCTTCCTCGTCCTCCTCTGGCTCTTCGTCACTATCTTCTTCCTCATCCATCTTTCTCTTCCCTTTATCGTTCGGCTCACATTATGCCACCCTCTTCCTTCCAGACGTAGACCTAAACTCCGGTGATACCTGATTCCCAAAAGCAAGACACTCACCCTTGGCGGGCGGTTAAACCATGAAATCATTGGCCTCCAGCTCAGATTCATCCACGAATCTCCAGTCTTGCGGTAGGTATGGTCGTACACGATGCTCCCAACTCTGCATCCTGACTAACCTAGCCTGGTCTTCCTTAACCCGCTCTAGACTTGCACTCAAATTTGCTATCATAGATCTTAAACTATCAATATCATTCTTAGTCGATGCTCCATTATACTCAGCCCTTGCGGTCCTTGTCAATAACTTTTGATATGCTCTTTCGTTCTCGTCAAACATCTTAATCACTCTTGTCTCCACCACATAACGTTCGTACATTAGCCTATCAATCCTTCTCAAGCGATTTTCCGATTCCATATAGTTCCTTGGCCTTGGAAAGTAAACGTTCGCAATATTTTCTTGAAGAGAACGCGAGATAGTTGCAGCACTAGACTCCGCACAAAACTCATCACTTACCCGAGCAAACCCTGGCACAGTCCTCGGATAATCCTTACAAGTAGTCATTGGGGGATGAATAGGTTGTTGATCGTAACGGCCTGTTGGAGGCACTTCCTATCCTTTTGATGAGTTTGGGGATTGAACCAAATCGGGCTCAGTTTGACCGACGACATCTGCTGGAATTACGTCATCTACCGGATCCTCCTCCTCAGAATCCTCTTCGCCATCGTCACTAACACTGAAGTTGTCTACATCACTTTCATCACTATTGTTTGTCGGCTCTATTTCCTCTTCTTGGTCTATCCATTTGATAAGACTGTATTTATACATAGTCTCATCGTCCAAATCGGGCTTAAAACGCTTAAAATATCATCAAAACACCCAAAAATATGCCTGTGTTTGTTCATTGTGTATTTTAGGTACGGATATCGTGAATTCACCAAAAGATCAAAGGAATCAAGCAAAAACAAACACGGGAAACAAAGCCGCACAAGGAACCGGACCCGAATCATGAATTTCTAGTCAAGTCCTTGAAGATTGAAGAATTGGCAAGAATGGTCCCTCTACTTTTGAAGACTTGTCACTTTTGACCCTTGTAAAACTCTATTATTACAAGATTGGTCCTTAAGTTTCAAGAAAATACCATTTTGGTCCTTGAAGAATGCAAATTATGCATAAAATACCCTTGGAATGGTTTTGATAAAAGTCTTGTGGCCAAAATATAAGAAAGTAAACTTTCTTATTAAAGGATTTTAGTTTGTGGGCTGAAAAACTCTATTTAGCAAGCACTTGGGAGAAGAGGGGGCTTTTCTGGCAGACAAAGAAACATATCCCAACCAACCACATCATGCCATGTCACACCCTCCACCAATCAAATCCCACCACTTCATTTCACCCCCCCCCCACGTCATACTCCACTTCCCATTTTTTGCTGATTTATTTAAAAAACAGTTAATAATTGGAGGTAAACACTTTATTCAAAAACCTTTTCCCCTAATTAGCATCTAACCTTCCCTGTTTAACCACTAATCCCCTATAAACCCTAAAACATAATTGGCACAAACCAAAGGGGTATTGGTCAATTATCTCCAGAACATTAATTATCACTCACCTCACCACATCCCACCAACGAACAAACCCCCACCTTCACCCAAAAGGGCCCCGCGTGCTCCCCTGCTTCACCTTATTTAGCAAAAAGAGTATCTTTCAGGCATCCAACGACTCAAGGCTAAAACTTGGTCCCAAAGGGTCCAAATGAACGCACAAGATCATCACAAGCTAGCTGGCACATCACTTTCCCAGTACATCAATCACATGGGTCACTTGACCACTTTTTCAAGTTTGAAAAACTAAGGGCAGAGTAGGAAATTCATTGTTTAGGGTTTATGCACTCTAGAATCTTCTTTCATGTAGTATTTAAGCTAAGTCGACTTGTGACTTCAAGCTTGTTCTAGTTTTTTGTAAAAAAAGTTTAATGATTAATGAAAATGAAAATTAATTTTTATGCAATAACTGTGTTCCATTTTAAACGTTTTCTAGTTTAATTTAGTGTAAAAGATTCATTGTTTATGGGAGTTGTTCAAAGTTTTCATTAGCATTCACGTTTCAAGAATTTTCAGAAAAAGTTTTTTTATATAGTATAAGCTTTCATCAGCCTGATAAACAATCCCACTTGAAGTGAAAGTGGATGGTGGGATTGCTTTTAGCTTGAAGTTAGGATTTGATGTGAAATTGGTATTGGTTTCAAAAAGATACAGTTTTTCTAAGATTTTTCTCAAAAATCTCATTTTCCTCTTTTAATCATTTCACTGTAGCAAAAGCTACAAGCCAAAAGCTTGTAGCTCTTGCTACTTGCAGTTTGTTTGGTGGTCTTGTGGTGTTATGTGCAGGTAACAAGAAAGCAACAAGCAACCCACTCATCCATTCCCATTTTTTTCCTTGTTTGAAGACATTTGATACCCCTGGTTCAGTTGTTGAACCACAGCAGGGGTCCTCTACACTTCACATAAGCCCTCATAAGCTCACAAACCAGTTTCTAGAAGGCATCAGCCTGAGGTATGGGCTTGAACCCTATTAACTTGTTTTCTTTGCTTTTTTTGAAGTGATTATGTGATTTTGTGTGAGTCCTTGTTTTATGTGTTTAGTATTGCTTATTTATGCTTAAATACGTCTCATATGCATGTTAAAGTAGTTTGAATCTGTTTAAACTGATTTGGTTGGGATTTAGTTAGTTAATCTTCATATTCTGAAATTAAGGGAGTGTTTGGGATTAGGTGATTAGTGGTTAAGGAGCATCTAAAACCAGTTAAAATCCTTTCAAACTCACTCATTTTGGGTAGGGTAGGGATAACTTAGTTGTTTCTTTCATGTTTGGTAGAAGGAAGTAGAAATTGTATGCTAATAAATTGGCACATAACTTAAAAATCAGTTAAACCAAGTTTCTGCCTTGTTTCAATGTGTTTTGTGTTTGATTTTCTGTATATTATTAGATATTAGGTCAGCATAGGGATTTAGATTGATTGTTTGTGATTTGGTGGATGTGTGATTGAGAATTTGAGCTCTGAAATTCATCCTTGTGCAAAGATTATCAGTTCACTGTTCATCAGACAGCAACCCATTAACAGTCACCTTTATTTGCCTCTTTTTGTGGTTTATTTGTATTGAACCTTGTGTTTTTATTGTTTATCTGACTCCCCACAACCCAACTGGTTGTGGGGGTACCCTTGTATCCAAGAGAAACCAAGCAACAAGAAAGTTATAGCTCCAAAAAGCACCAGACCCACGTTTTTCTGAGGGAGCAGTGGGAACCAAGTTCCCACTGGTAGGCTATTTGTTTGTACTGCTCAGCTAAAAGACATAAAACACACAAGTGTCACTATCAGATTCTATTTCATTTGTCTTTTGTGAACTTTTATAGGAATTAGGGGTTAAAACTTTTTCCATTATTTTTCTTATTTTATTTCTGATTTTTTAGTATAATTTATTTTCTAGTTACTGTTCATTAACTATTTTTTAGGATTTATAGCTATTTTTAATTAACTTTTTACTTACTATTTTTGGCATTTAGTGTAAAAAAGTTATATTTTTCACTTTTAAAATTTTTCTTATATTCAGAAAAGTATTTTAAGGTTTTTAGTTTAAAAATTTATTACTGTTCACTTTTTTAATCATTTTTTATAATTAATTTAAGTTAATTAGGGTTTTATTATTAATCAGTTTTGTCTTTTAGTGCAAATTTTTACATTTTTCAAACTTTTTCAATTTTCTACTGTTCATTAGGGTAATTTAAGATTTTTAAAATTGTCAAATTAATTTTGGCATTATTTTATTATTTTTTAGGATTATTTTAATTTAAAAATAGTTTTTAGTGATTAAAAATAGAAAAATAGTTTTTAAAATTTAGGAAAAATAGTGTTTAGTCTTTAAATAATATAAGTGACTTATTAGTTCAATAAAATAATATTTTGGGCATTTTGTTAATTATATTTAATTTTTGGGCTTTAATTAGGATTAAAAATTGAATATTTAATTAATAAAAGGTTTTAAAATATATTTGTTAGATTTTTATTCTTATTTATATTATTTAAGACTTAGTTTAAGCTTTTAATTAATTTTTTAGGTTTAATTTTTAATTTTGTCGCGTTTTACGTATTTACGTTCGCGTTTTACGTCAACGTCGTAGTTTAAATCGTAGTCGTAGCTCGTCTTTACTTTTTCTCTTCTAAACCAAAAACGTCACTAATCCAAACATTGTTATTTTATATATTGGCACATTAATACACACACCTCCTTCGAGAACGAACTTGGAATTTATTCGGTTTCGCGGTTTTCCTAAATCGTGTAACTTAATACTTGCCACTCATATACGTTTTTCCTAAAACGTGTACGAAAAACCTACATCAAATTTTTGGCGCCGCTGCCGGGGATGTGTTTAGAGTGCCATTACTATTAGTATCGTGTTTGTGTGAGTAGTGCGTTTTTGCTTTTCATTTTTGGAAAGCGTGAATATCGTACATACTCACTTTTGTTATTTTTCTCTATTATATTATAGTATCCAAATAAATCGTGTTTAGTTTTCCTAAACTAAACACACAACAATCATTTTACTATATTGTAGATATATTGGTTTTCATTTTTCATTGTTAATATATTATTACTATATTGTATCTACGTAAGAACAATAAATATACAAGTACTCCAAAAGCGTGAAAACGCAACCTTGATTCGGGATTTCATCACTCGATCATTGTATTCGAATCTAAAGCAAAAGTTTAAAGGCAAAATAGATAAATACTTTCGTGAGGCTTAATTTTGATTAACACAAACTATAAGGTGGGTATAAGGCGGTTTTATTTCACGACCTAAAGGAAAAAGGCTCTTAAGCGCTTCGCGCCGCCTCGTTTCCTCCGCTTGCTTGTGCGTGTTTTGAGAAAGAGGGCTAATCGAGGGTTTGCCGCCCAAGTATTATCTACGTATCATATATATTTGCTTGTGTTTTCAAGATTAAACCCTCTTGAACGTTTTGGTGTTCCACCAACGTTCTAAAGTCATCGAGAACGTTCACTCCACGTGATCGTTTTTATTCTTTGAGGCTCCTTTAATCGAGAAAGTCGATCCGAGGAGAGATTTGTAGATTTGTGTCTACGTAATACATTCAAAAATCCAAAAAAATTTAAAACAATTAAAAACCAAAAAAATTGAAAAAATCAAAAAACCGCAAAAAGAATCTTCTTTGCTACCACCCATTCTACGCTTAGTGCATGCGCACTCGATCGAAGGACTATTCCAATTCTAGTGAAGCTTCGAATCGACCCAATCGTAATCGAAGGAATCGATGACGTAGACGAGAATTAGAAACCGACGTTCCTAATATCGTTGTTGAAGAAACCGTAGAGGAGATGGCCGACAATCGTTCTATGATGGAATTGCTCCAAGCGCCCACCGAGGGTTATGGAGACGCGATCGTAATTCCCGCTATCGAAGCGGAGAATTTTGAGATTAAGAGCGGAATGCTTTCGTTGATCCAAGCTACAAAGTTTCGAGGTCGTGAAGCCGATAATCCTCACGACCATATTCGGAATTTTGATCGTCTTTTAGCCACGAGCAAGTTTAAGAACGTCGACACCGATGTCGTCAAGCTTATGCTTTTTCCTTACTCGCTCGATGGTGCCGCCAAGGATTGGTACGAGAAAGAGCCACCTAATTCGATAGTTACGTGGAAGGATCTCGTTTCCAAGTTCGTTAATTATTTTTCCCACCGTCTAAGACAACGTTTTTCAAAAACGAGATTACGAAATTTGAGCAAAAACCGAGTGAATCTTTTAGAGACGCGTGGGACCGTTTTAAGGAATTGCTTAGGCAATGTCCTCACCATGGTTTTTCCGAGTTGCACCAAATCGATACGTTTTACAACGGTCTTAATTTTCACGAACAAGACTCGTTGAATTCCGCCGCCGGTGGCAACTTTTTGTGTAAGACTCTGAAAGATGCATTGATAATTATCGAAAACCGATCCAAGGTTTACCAACTCCGCAACACACCGAGTGTTGCCAATGTCGCCAATGTTAGTAGTTCTAATCGCGACATTGAGAGAATTGATGCAAAAGTCGACAAGTTGACGAATGTGTTTACGTCTTTTCTCGTTGAGATGCAAAAGAAAGACGCTCCCGCTACGGTGAAAGCGATTGAGGTTTCGTGTACGTTTTGTGGTGGACCTCATAATTATTACGAGTGTGCGGCTACGGATGGCCAAACGTCGAATGTGAGTGCGTTAAATGGAAACAACAATTTTCAAAATCAAAATAACGCGGGTCCATCACAACAAGGCAATTATAACCAAGGCAACAATTTTCAAAATTGAAACAATTTTCAAGGAAATAATCAACAAGGAAATTTTTCGAATCACAATCAAGGAGGTTATAATCAAGGTCGTAATATAACTTGGCAAAA
Organism: Glebionis coronaria; assembly: GCA_025667525.1. NCBI lineage: Eukaryota > Viridiplantae > Streptophyta > Magnoliopsida > Asterales > Asteraceae > Glebionis > Glebionis coronaria. Next base: position 427,741 of record JANFOE010001288.1, on the reverse strand, counting down.
TCGAGACAATAACCAAAACTCAAATTTTTCAAACAACAACAATCAAGGTAACAATTTTTCAAATGGGAATCAAGGAAATTTTCAAAGAAACAATCAAAACCAAGGGAACTTTAATTCAAATCAAAATGTTTCGTCAAACGATTTTCAAAATTACATGAAAACGAATGAGGCTAATATGAGACGATTAGAGGGAGAAATTGGTACTTTGAAAAACGACGTTTCTAATACATTGAAATTACAAAACACGAAGATTGAGCAAGGGCAAATTGACATAAAAAAGATGTTTTCGGCCATAATGAACAAAGCCTCGGGTTCGTCATCGAGTTCGTTACCTAGTGACACCGTTGCTAATCCGAAGGAACAATGTAAAGCCGCCTCGTCTCGTGAGAAAGGTCGTGTGATTACCCCTAACCTTGAAGGATTCCGTGTTGTTTATCCCTCTCAACCCTCGACTTCTAAGACGTCTTCTTGTTCTAAAGTCGATGGGGTGAACGTGGCGACCAAGGAAAAGAGTGCACACCCTCGTGTACCTCAAATTCCATCCACGGTTCAAAAACAGAGCTTTGTCGACCTTACCAAAGTAACCCTTGAAGAAACTTGTGCTTCAATCCTTCTTAAAAACCCAAAAGGCGTATGCCGAGAAAGGAAAAGGATCCGGGCCAATTTCTACTACCTTGTGATTTTTCCGAGATTGAGGGATGTTTAGCCCTTGCCGATTTAGGTGCTAGCATCAATCTTATGCCTCATTCTCTTTGGAAATTTATGAGATTGCCTTCCCTTACCCCCACGAACATGACAATCGAGCTTGCGAATTGTACTTCACTTATACCAATTGGAATAGCCGAGGATGTCTATGTTAGGATTGGAAAGTTTTTTTTTCCCGCGGATTTCGTTATATCTGATTACGAGTGTGACCCTAAATGTCCCATTATTTTAGGCCGACCATTCTTATCGACGGCTCGAACCGTAATCGACGTTCACGAGGGGAGACTTACTATGAGATATGGGGATGAGAAAATAGACTTTTTCGCTAGAAAATCCCAAGGATTTAATGAGAATGAAAAAACCGAGGTTTCAAAACCTAATGATTCAAATTCTAATGATTTCAAAATGTTTACTTTAGCGGAAAGAATGAAGCTTGATGCATGTTCTGAAAGAATTAAGAAAAACGGTTTTAAAGATGATGATTTTAATGATAAAGAATACGTATACCTAATTCAAAAGGGTATGTGTAAATTTATGGATGAAAACTCACTTTGGGATGTTTTTAGCGAAACAAGTGAACCACCAACTCCGAAGGGCGACGTTAATGCCATCACGACAATGACCAAAATGGATTCGTCTTCACCACCTTCGAAGGACCACGTCTTTGAGGCTTCAACTTCTAACTCCATCGAAGTGCCTCCTTTGCCTAGCCCAACACCCGTTGAGGCTAAAGGGTTTATCGACATCGATCCTCTCGTCTTAGAAAAGTCACCTAAGCATAGTCATTTGACTTGTAAGTACATGGTTGTGAGTGCTCACATCGACTCTTTCTTTGACGATGACGATGGCGATTTTGCCGAGATTGATCACGTACTTCGAAATCCACATGCTATTTTTGATTCTCCTAAAAAGAAACATGTGAAGTACGATGATTATGAGTTTGATCCCGAGATTGAGGAAATCATTGAACGAGAGCTAGCTCTTATGCCTTCACTTCCACCTACGAGTGAGGTCGATCTTTCCAAAATCGAGGATGAACTAAATGAGTTGGAACGTCTTATTTTCGATGACGAACCAACTCATGTGACCACTAAAAATCCCATTCTCGAGGAGTTACCTAATCAACACTCCTAATTTGAGATTGACGTTTACCACATTCGTGAGGATCTAACTTATCAACGATCCCCGCAAAAGAATGATGGTTTCGTGCTTGATCGTGATATTTTCGAGAGAGTTTCTAAGATACTCAAGGAGGGGAATGTCAAACCTTGGTTTGACAAGCCTATCTTTGATGAAGAAATCGATGAGATCGACGTTCATGAGGATGACGAGTATGTAGACCCCGAGGGGGCGGTTTTCTTTATTGACAAACGTTTTGAGAACTTATACAATCCGCCACCCCCTCCCGCCAAAGACTTAAATGTGAGGATTTTTAGCGCGACTAATTTTGAACTAGAAACGCCAAATATTTTCGACATCATTAAATCGGGTTTTCATAAAGAGTTTTTGAACGATGAAAAAGGAAAAGATTTTAAAAATGTTTTAAAAGATTTTTCTACAAGTTTAACTCCGTCATCACCGCGTTTTATGAGTGCTACCACCTCGTCTACTCCTTTTGACGATGGTGTGTGTGGTTTTAGTGTGGGGAAGCCCCAAATGTTCCCTCGCATTTCTCCACCGAGGACGAGATTTACGATCCCGGAATTGCTTGTAAAGGGAAATCTCGGTCTTCCACCGATGCAATAAATGGAAAATCTTTTCGTTTGCTTGGTGTGAGTCTACCTCGAGTAGCTCATAAGTTTGACTTACCCATTGCCCCACCTTTCTACTTCTTATCTCTTTTCTTCTACCCCATTGGGGTTTGTGTTAGAGTAGCGTTGTTTCGTCTTTCATCCGAAAACGAAGACGCTATCTTTGACCCCGGTATACGTATATCGGGTTTTTAAAGTACTCCATGTACTTTTGGGCCTTGTTCATCATGTAAGCCCCATCAAAAATGACCAAACCAAGATTATCCCTAAATGATCACATTTATGGGGATTCGAGTCGAGCTTTTGACTCGGTTATCAAAAACAAGGTGCCTCGTGGGGGATTCTCATGCTTATCCTTGTAAATAGTATCGCTTTCTTAGTTTAATGTAACGAGGGGACTTGTGCTCTTCCAACCTTTGTTCCGTGGTTGTTTGTGATTGTGATTTATTAGGTTCATCGTCATCGTTGAAGCCTCTCGTGTTCGTTTTACGGATCACTCGATCTTCGATCGTTGCCTTTGGAGATTCCGATATCCGATGATATCCTTTTATGTTCTAACGTTTATCTTATTAGAATAATTCATAAACGGCTTTTAGGTTATTCGTTTTACCCTTTCCATGCTCGAGATTAAGCATTCGACTTCGTCTCTAGTATGGGGGTGTTTACACCCCTAGACTCGAAACATTGAGGACAATGTTTAGTTTTAGTATGGGGGGTGAGTAGATACTTCACCTTGCTTACGTCAACACGCAATCCAATATTCATCTTTTTGTTATCGTTTTATGCAAAATAAGGCTAAAAATGGCCAAATTTTAAAATTTTTCTTATTTTTCATAAGTGTTTAAGACACGAATGTAGGTTTTCCGATGGTGAGAACAAGAGTAATTTTTGACTCGACCGTGCGTGTTGAGCACTTAGCTTCGATTCCTTAACTTTTTAGGCTAAGTCTCTTAAATGAGGACGAGAAATGATAGAGTTATTTATAAGTCTCGTAATCGTCACGATCTCATGTGTAGTAATTATTAGCTTATTCTCCCAACGCTTTGCATAATAAATTGTTAATAAATATTGATTTGGCGGTTTAGTCACTATTGTTGGGTTTCTAATTTGTTTTGGTAGCTTCCATGTAATTAAATTGGGAAAACATTAAGGTATCGCCAGCGTCACGGTTTTGAAGTATTGGCACCCGAATAATTGAAAGCTTCACCTAATAATAAGATTTCAAGTGCTCACCTAACTTAAGCAAAAATTTGAAGCTCACAAGGCCGAAAAATCTATGCCCAAATTGAAAGTGAATCAAGCCTTAATCTTCGAAGCTTTAAAGATCCAAAATTCGCTTTAGCGTGAGGATATACGTCTTTGGCTAATAAAACCACCGATGAGGCGGATAATAAAAGGCAAGGCAATACCGAAGTCATAATAAAAGCTTCATGGCGAAGTTGAATAAAAGATGGAGGTAAACCAAAGATAATAAGGCCCTTCCGTTAGGGGGCGTATAAAAGTCTTGGTAATAAGTCTCATGTTCAAAACCGTTATAAAATCGTGTTTATCGATCCTTCTTGTTGACTTAATTTTTTGACATCGTTGTCTATTGGGATGAATTATTGATTTAATGATTTTGGTTACACCGTTAAGTTTCTATTTTTAGACTTAATCTCTATTCACGCATAAGTCAATGATGTATCCTCGTGATCATTAAGACAAAATAAAATATAAGAGATACCAAGTAGGAATAAGGGAGTTTAGGTTCGTAATTAACACTCATGAGATATGATCGTGTTGCTAACTTATAATAACAATGATCTCGTTACACGCTTAGCATGGAATTGGGTGAAAATCGAGGACGACGAAATTATTTCTAACGAAGCATTCACGTGTTCTTGTTCTATGATCCCAAAAGTCACTTTATTGTGATGAAAACAATACATTATGTCTAAAACGCGTGTAGTAGTTTATTTAAATTTATGTCTTCAATAAAAGTCATCATAAATTGAATTTTGGAAGTGCTATGATACTTAATTCTAGCATTGCGTGGGGACACGGCAATGGTTTAGTATGGGGGAGTGATGAGACTGTATTTATACATAGTCTCATCGTCCAAATCGGGCTTAAAACGCTTAAAATATCATCAAAACACCCAAAAATATGCCTGTGTTTGTTCATTGTGTATTTCAGGTACGGATATCGTGAATTCACCAAAAGATCAAAGGAATCAAGCAAAAACGAACACGAGAAACGTAGCCGCTCAAGGAACCGGACCCGAATCATGAATTTCCAGTCAAGTCCTTGAAGATAGAAGAATTGGCAAGAATGGTCCCTCTACTTTTGAAGACTTGTCACTTTTGACCCTTGTAAAACTCTATTATTACAAGATTGGTCCTTAAGTTTCAAGAAAATACCATTTTGGTCCTTGAAGAATGCAAATTATGCATAAAATACCCTTGGAATGGTTTTGATAAAAGTCTTGTGGCCAAAATATAAGAAAGTAAACTTTCTTATTAAAGGATTTTAGTTTGTGGGCTGAAAAACTCTATTTAGCAAGCACTTGGGAGAAGAGGGGGCTTTTCTGGCAGACAAAGAAACATATCCCAACCAACCACATCATGCCATGTCACACCCTCCACCAATCAAATCCCACCACTTCATTTCACCCCCCCCACGTCATACTCCACTTCCTATTTTTTGCTGATTTATTTAAAAAACAGTTAATAATTGGAGGTAAACACTTTATTCAAAAACCTTTTCCCCTAATTAGCATCTAACCTTCCCTGTTTAACCACTAATCCCCTATAAACCCTAAAACGTAATTGGCACAAACCAAAGGGGTATTGGTCAATTATCTCCAGAACGTTAATTATCACTCACCTCACCACATCCCACCAACGAACAAACCCCCACCTTCACCCAAAAGGGCCCCACGTGCTCCCCTGCTTCACCTTATTTAGCAAAAAGAGTATCTTCCAGGCATCCAACGACTCAAGGCTAAAACTTGGTCCCAAAGGGTCCAAATGAACGCACAAGATCATCACAAGTTAGCTAGCACATCACTTTCCTAGTACATCAATCACATGGGTCACTTGACCACTTTTTCAAGTTTGAAAAACCAAGGGCAGAGTAGGAAATTCATTGTTTAGGGTTTATGCACTCTAGAATCTTCTTTCATGTAGTATTTAAGCTAAGTAGACTTGTGACTTCAAGCTTGTTCTAGTTTTTTGTAAAAAAAGTTTAATGATTAATGAAAATGAAAATTAATTTTTATGCAATAACTGTGTTCCATTTTAAACGTTTTCTAGTTTAATTTAGTGTAAAAGATTCATTGTTTATGGGAGTTGTTCAAAGTTTTCATTAGCATTCACGTTTCAAGAATTTTCAGAAAAAGTTTTTTATATAGTATAAGCTTTCATCAGCCTGATAAACAATCCCACTTGAAGTGAAAGTGGATGGTGGGATTGCTTTCAACTTGAAGTTAGGATTTGAGGTGAAATTGGTATTGGTTTCAAAAAGATATAGTTTTTCTAAGATTTTTCTCAAAAATCTCATTTTCCTCTTTTAATCATTTCACTGTAGCAAAAGCTACAAGCCAAAAGCTTGTAGCTCTTGCTACTTGCAGTTTGTTTGGTGGTCTTGTGGTGTTATGTGCAGGTAACAAGAAAGCAACAAGCAACCCACTCATCCATTCCCATTTTTTTTCCTTGTTTGAAGACATTTGATACCCCTGGTTCAGTTGTTGAACCACAGCAGGGGTCCTCTACACTTCACATAAGCCCTCATAAGCTCTCAAACCAGTTTCTAGAAGGCATCAGCCTGAGGTATGGGCTTGAACCCTATTAACTTGTTTTCTTTGCTTTTTTTGAAGTGATTATGTGATTTTGTGTGAGTCCTTGTTTTATGTGTTTAGTATTGCTTATTTATGCTTAAATACGTCGCATATGCATGTTAAAGTAGTTTGAATCTGTTTAAACTGATTTGGTTGGGATTTAGTTAGTTAATCTTCATATTCTGAAATTAAGGGAGTGTTTGGGATTAGGTGATTAGTGGTTAAGGAGCATCTAAAACCAGTTAAAATCCTTTCAAACTCACTCATTTTGGGTAGGGTAGGGATAACTTAGTTGTTTGTTTCATGTTTGGTAAGGAAGTAGAAATTGTATTCTAAAAAATTGGCACATAACTTAAAAATCAGTTAAACCAAGTTTCTGCCTTGTTTCAGTGTGTTTTGTGTTTGATTTTCTGTATATTATTAGATATTAGGTCAGCATAGGGATTTAGATTGATTGTTTGTGATTTGGTGGATGTGTGATTGAGAATTTGAGCTCTGAAATTCATCCTTGTGCAAAGATTATCAGTTCACTGTTCATCAGACAGCAACCCATTAACAGTCACCTTTATTTGCCTCTTTTTGTGGTTTATTTTTATTGAACCTTATGTTTTTATTGTTTATCTGACTCCCCACAACCCAACTGGTTGTGGGGGTACCCTTGTATCCAAGAGAAACCAAGCAACAAGAAAGTTATAGCTCCAAAAAGCACCAGACCCACGTTTTTCTGAGGGAGCAGTGGGAACCAAGTTCCCACTGGTAGGCTATTTGTTTGTACTGCTCAGCTAAAAGACAGAAAACACACAAGTGTCACTATCAGATTCTATTTCATTTTTCTTTTGTGAACTTTTATAGGAATTAGGGGTTAAAACTTTTTCCATTATTTTTCTTATTTTATTTCTAATTTTTTAGTATAATTTATTTTCTAGTTACTGTTCATTAAGTATTTTTTAGGATTTATAGCTATTTTTAATTAACTTTTTACTTAATATTTTTGGCATTTAGTGTAAAAAAGTTATATTTTTCACTTTTAAAATTTTTCTTATATTCAGAAAAGTATTTTAAGGTTTTTAGTTTAAAAATTTATTACTGTTCACTTTTTTAATCATTTTTTATAATTAATTTAAGTTAATTAGGGTTTTATTATTAATCAGTTTTGTCTTTTAGTGCAAATTTTTACATTCTTCAAACTTTTTCAATTTTCTACTGTTCATTAGGGTAATTTAATATTTTTAAAATTGTCAAATTAATTTTGGCATTATTTTATTATTTTTTAGGATTATTTTAATTTAAAAATAGTTTTTAGTGATTAAAAAATAGAAAAATAGTTTTTAAAATTTAGGAAAAATAGTTTTTAGTCTTTAAATAATATAAGTGACTTATTAGTTCAATAAAATAATATTTTGGGCATTTTGTTAATTATATTTAATTTTTGGGCTTTAATTACCATTAAAAATTGAATATTTAATTAATAAAAGGTTTTAAAATATATTTGTTGGATTTTTATTCTTATTTATATTATTTAAGACTTAGTTTAAGCTTTTAATTAATTTTTTAGGTTTAATTTTTAATTTTGTCGCGTTTTACGTATTTACGTTCGCGTTTTACGTCAACGTCGTAGTTTAAATCGTAGTCGTAGCTCGTCGTTACTTTTTCTCTTCTAAACCAAAAACGTCACTAATCCAAACATTGTTATTTTATATATTGGCACATTAATACACACACCTCCTTCGAGAACGAACTTGGAATTTATTCGGTTTCGCGGTTTTCCTAAATCGTGTAACTTAATACTTGCCACTCATATACGTTTTTCCTAAAACGTGTACGAAAAACCTACATCACCATCCATTATGGTCATTCGGCGGGTTTTGAGGAAACGGTCCCCCTTCGTATCCCACGACAAATTCGTCTTCATTACCGTTAGGTGGTACCTCGGCCATCTCTGCAATCACAAAAAATTTTGGAGGGTACGTAAGGTCATCATTCAATATTTATAATTATATGCATGCAAATGCAATGCAAAGGTGGTACACATGCCCAAAACGCGATAATATGATGTTCATGCATATGCAATACAAGAATTACGGTATCGAGTACTCCGCGTACAATTTCAACATTTACATATAGTAGTTCAGTATTTACGTAATAAATACTCATACATTCATTTCAATTTAAAATGGATACATCTATTTCCATCAATACTAAAAGTAAACCTTACCGGATCCATGCAGGATAGTTGTGTGCTTGGACAATTTCTTACGACACCAAAAGTTATAGTTTAGGGTTTTTCAAAACGACCTAGTTCTCTATAACTCATGGCTCTGATACCAATCTCTAACACCCCCAAATCGTATGCGCAACAAAACTACAACATTTGGGTGCAAGGCAGTTATCATTACACACAAGCTATTTCGAACGACTCAAAGAGACGTAGAAATTTAAACATAAATTAAACATTGTTAAAACATCAAAGTCTACTGCTTCCCAAACCCAATAGAAAATACAAAACAGATTTGTGTTTAGGTTCCCACTGAATCTCAACCCAAAAGTACATTACTTATTTCACATGACATAATATAAAAGTTTTAAGTGATAAAAGGGAGGAAAAACAAAGTAGACCGCCAAGCCACAACAACTTCTATCCTCGCATGCTCCCTTCTACCATATCATCGATTACCTGAAACACATGCTTAAAGGGGTCAACAAATAATGTTGAGCGAAATTATAGGTTTTACAATCTCATTTTTGAACATAAGTGTATAAAATCAATCACGATCATTTATAGAATTGTCGATCAAACAATCTATCATTCAAGGTTATTATCGTTAGCAATAGCTAATAATTGTGTTTAAGCTCATGAAACTAATCCGTTAACTCAATCACCCGCGTACATTTACCGGCATGATTAAGATGAAACCAGTTCCCCTTCTAAAGGCATTAGTTTCAATTATACCTTATTTCTTATCATAAGTTATCCGTCCGCAGAGGGTACTCAACGTACTAGCTCTCGTCTCGGATAGGGTCGTCAACCCCATAGTACTATCAATTGTATAAGCGGCTATTTTCAATCCACACGAGGATTAAACAATAGTTAATAGTTCATGAATATAGGGTCTTTTGCAACTAGGTACTCAACACAATTTAGGCAACTTTCGGGTCCAACAATCATTCATGACTTATGTTCGTTTTATTAAAAATAGCATGCATCCCCCTCGCGGGTAAAACCTTTTAAAAGTATGATAAAGCGAGGCTATAAACTCACCTTGCGTAGTAGTAGTGGTTCTAGCGAAGACGTAATGAAAATATCACCGACGATGTTGTTGCCCCGGAAAATCTAACACGTGACCTAAAAATCAAAATACGAAAACCGAATCAATACTTCGTGTACATTATTGTACTAAAAACGCGTATATAAAAACACTTAATGCTTATGAAAACTCACGCCAAAACTCATACATGTGATTATTACTAGACTTGTACTATCTATCTATGTAATTAAAAATGTTTCCCATTTTATAATTTTGCCGGTACTTACTAAAAGTACGGGCTGTTTTCTAACGCTTAAGCATCACTATAAATTATGAGAAAATTTGTAAAAATCCCTTACAACCTGTAGAAATCCTATTTTAAATTCCATATAAAGTTTTCACTTTTAAGACCTCTTACCTATTACATCACTAGACGTAAACTTTTCGAACAGATTTGCACCTTTACAATGTAAGACTCCTTTGACCCATTTAAAATATACCTTTTGCTAATTTGACCCCTAGTATAAAAATAGACTCAAAAACACAGGTTTAGCACCAAAGAACAACTTTCAATTCTTTATAAAACTCTATCTATGGTCCCCAGAATTTGACTAAAACCAAACATAATTTCGGGTGATGTTGATTTTCATCTCCCGGTACACGAAATTTCAAAGTAGCATAACTTTTGACTCATTTGGAGTCGTAAGCTCATTTTTATACCAAATCGAAGCTAAGAAAAAGCTATACAACTACATCCTAGCCTCATGACCTATTTTCAAAGTTAAACCCATGAAAACTTGCTTAAAAAGTCTGCCTAATTTTTCCTTCCTCAAAATCAACTCAACACATGTTTCCATTCTATTCTAACATCGCCTAGACCTATACTAACCACTTATAAACAATCATAAAAATCCTAATCATCATATACTACTAGAAAAATCAAACCTTCATAAAAACCCAATTCCTAAACCACACATGCAATGAGTTTAAACCATCTAAAAACATCAAAAATATCACTCTCAACCTAAACCCACATCACAAAACATCAAACACCAAGAACAACCAAACACCCCCTTTTGTGCGTGGGTTGTTGGTGTACAAAACACCCAAACCAAATTGATTTTGGCTAGTTTTATGGATGATTAATCATTACCAATACATCAATTAAACATGCAAATGGCCTAATTAAATCAAAACATGTTTTTAAAAATCTTTGATTCTTGAAAAATTTAAGTTAGTGCATGTTGTTATGGATTGCACTAAAAAACTTACAAGGGATATTTAGGAAGTGGTCTAAACTTGGATTGTTCAAAATCAAAAAGGAAAAAATATTATGGTGGTGTTGAGGCCGACGGCGAAATAGAGAGGAGAAGGAGAGAAAGAAAATTTTTTTTGAAATGATTTTTTTTGTATGATTTTCCCTCCTTCCATATTGTAAAATTTTGAGGGGTCTCTCTTGCCATCTTGTTTTTCTTTTGGCCTCATTTTTAAACGACAAATTTTAATAGCGGGAATCGACTTACTAGTTGGTTTTGAAAATTTGCGGGAGTCGGGGGTCGCCCCGAAAACTCGGAAATACTTTTAAAGCAATTTAAACGCACCCATGTTGGGAATAAAATATAGCCAGTCTACTTGAGCGCTGACAAGAGTAAAACAAGCGTTGATAGGAAGAAAACAAACGCTGACAGATCAAGCGTTGACAAAAAGAAGTCAAGCGTTGATACATTGAAGACAAGCACTGATGGAAAGATTTAGTCTACGCGTATATTGTTTCTAGTTTGTTTCTAGTAAAGATAAGTTCAACATTGTATTTTCTATAATTATCTTTACCTAGAATAGTTGATACGTAGACTCTTGTACAAGGCTTCTTATATCTATAAAAGAAGACCTTTAGGTTATTGTTCAATATAAGTTTTCATACGTTAAATACTTTCATTGTAAGCAAGTTTGTTATCATTAATCAAGTGAAAGTTTGTTTACATCTTTGTGTGTTCTTGTTTAAGTGTTAATTCCGCATAACACTTAGATTACTATATACATATACAAAGGTTTCTCTACGTGTATAACTTGATCTAATCTCGTATACATAAAGCTAAATCGATCTAAGTTTGGGATCAACAAGTGGTATCAGAGCTTGTTGAGAAACTTTTGATCTTAAAGAACACAAGAACCCTAAAATCACCAAAACCCTAATTTTCACAAAACCCTAAAAACATCATGTCAAATCCAGAAGTAACCTCCTCCTCCTCACCTTTAACAAACATCAAGATTCCCATGCTTGATGCAAACAATTTTGAGCTATGGCTGTTCAACTTTGAGCAATATCTGAGAATCTACGACTACACTCTCTGGGATATCATTGAATATGGAAACAAATATAATAAAGCTGAAAAGGTTGCTGCTGCCATTGCTACCAGAACTGCTGTTGCTGGATGTCCAGAAGCAGATAAGAAAGAAAAACCTGGTGATGGTAGAGCTGTGTCTGCTGAAGACATAGCAAAGAGAAGGGTCAATATGAAAACCCTAAACATTCTGAAACTCTCTTTGGGACAAGAGAATTAGCATAAATACATAGGTTATGAATCTGCAAAAGACCTTTGGGCAGCTCTTGAAGTTGCATATGCTGACAATGATGATACTAGGGAAGAGAAGAAGAAGCAACTCATCCATGAGTATGCTGTTTTCAAGGCTCAACCTAATGAGAAGCTTAGCAGTGTGAGAAGCAGACTGCTTGACATTACAAGAAAGCTGTCCTTCATGGGGAAACAACTTGGTGATGTTGACATTAATGCCACTTTTCTTAAATGTCTTGGTGATGCGTGGAAGATTGAGACAAGATCTATACTTGCCAATAACACTCACAAAAGTTCTACTTTTGATGATATCTACAACAAACTAAGGCTGTTGGAGGATGAAACTCTTTTGGAGCATGGAAGTAAGTCTACTAATAGTAACATGGCCTTCTTCTCAAATAGTGAAGGCCAATTTGATCAGAAGGACTCTTACATGCACCCAGTTACTGGATCAACATGTGTCAACGCTGGATCATGTCCTGTCAACGCCTCATATTCAGACGCTGACACATACAAAAGTGATTCTCCAAGAGTTAAGCCTGCTGGTTTTGATCTGGATACTGTGTGTACATACATTGCTTCTTTGCCCAATGGTTCAGTGATTACATATGAGGACCTTGAGCAAATAAGTAATGAGCACTTGGAAGAGATGGATATTAAGTGGAACATGGCTCTTGCTAGTATAAGAGCAAACAGGTGGAATAGAAGGTTTAAGAAGAAGATGACCTTTACTGCAAAGGACACTGTTGGATTTGATAACTCCAAAGTTGACTGCTACAATTGTCATCGTATGGGGCACTTCATGAGGGAATGTAGATCTCCAAGAAGATCTGATGCTGGCAAACCCTCAAGCCAAATTGTTAAGGCTCAGGATCCTAAGGCCATGGTTGCAAAGAAATTGATGGTATGGGATGGGATTGGAGCTATTTGGATAAGGATGGGGAAGAGGATAAAGCTTTGGTTGCTGAGATAGAAGAAGAAGAGCATGTTCAATATGCTCTCATGGCACACTCCTCCTCTTCATCAGATAATGAGGTATACGATGATGCTTTTTGTAGTAAGGGTTGTAGTTTAAATACTGAGAAACTTAACAAAGAGGTGTTAAGGTTGTTAGATGATGTGAGTACTGAGAGATGCAAGTTGTCTAACTACCAAATGGCTCTCACTCAAACTGAGAAGACAATTGAGGAGTACAAGAAAATGGAATTTGATCTAAAAGATAAAATTAATATCTTAAAACATGATTTAACTGCTAGTAATGATATTAGAAACATCATGGAAAGGGTCAATGCTGATATATACAGGGTAAGTTAGATGAGGCCATTGATAAAAGGAAATTTCTTTACCCTTTTTATTTCTATTATCGTTCCTCGATTCGACTCGAATTGATAACCGATTAACGATACGACTTACTATGTTTTTGGTGAAAAGAATTTTTGGAATTTTTAAACTAATTTAAAACTATTTTAAAATAAAAGCTATTAAAAACTTAAATCTAATTAATCTAAAAACTATTTTAATCTAATTTAAATTTAATACTAATTTTAAACTAAAACAAACTTTTTAAATGAAATCTAATTTTAAAAGCAAATTTAAATCATAAAATAAAGTCTATTTTTAAATAAAAGTAAATTTTCAAACTAATTTTAAAAATCTAATTCAATCTAATAAAACTATTTTGAAAATTTAATGTAAAAAGAATTTTATTTAAAAACTTAATTTTATAAAAAACTAGATTAATTTAACTAATTTTAAAACAATGTAAATAAAAACTATTTTTAAATAAACAAAATAAAATGAAAAGTAATTTAAAATTATAAAAGTAAATACAAATTTTTTTTTATTTTTTTTATCTTTTAATAAAAACTGAATTAAAACTGAATACTATTAAAAAAAACTTTTCAATTAAAACTTAAAATTGAAACTACAAACTTGAATTAAACAGAGTTTAATAAAACTGCCAAATAAAAAAAAACTATATTAATTAAACTATGCAGATATAAACACAAACAGAGCAATAGATGAGATGGTTATGCGTTTGGGCTTGTGAACGAGGGGTCCTGGGTTCGAGTCCCAGGACAGACACAATTTTTAGTTATTTAATTTTGTTTTTACCCTTTTTTTTATTTTGGAACTTAAATATGGTATTATCCACAAAACAAAACAAGCAGACTAAATGCTATAAAACTAACAGAATAAGCAGATTAAAGGTATAATAAGCTAAAACAACTTTAAGCAAAACAGAATCCAAATAAGAAACTACCAAAATAAGCTAGCATTAAACATATTTAACACAAAACAGAAATATTAAGCAGATCTATAACAATACTAAACTCAAAATCAGTCAACTGAAATTAACACAAGTATATTAAAAAAAACAATACTAACTGTAGCAGATCAAATAAACTAGCAGATCAAAATAACATCACAACAACAAAAACAGATTAAGCAAATTTAGACACAAATAAGCAAATAAATATCAACTAATATAAAACTTAGCAAGAAATTTAACGAGAAAATGAACCTATTGACGAATCCGTTGGGTCGAAGGTGGGCGCTGAACCCCCTTTGTCACCGATTCAAACACTCCTCCTTAACCATCAATCAGCATCATCATCTTGATCCCAAACAGCTACTCACTCGAACATATTTATTTTTTTATTTATATATTTATTTATTTATTTTTATTGATAATAATAAAATGCGAACAGTTTAATAAAAACAAGGGACAGATTAAAGATTAATTTAGACTTAACAGAATTTAAATGAAACGAAGATGAATTAAAATAAACGCTTCATTAATACTCAAAAAAATTACAAATACTTGAAATCTTAAAATTACAATTTAACTAAAATCTAATTTGCAAAAATTAAAACTAAATTATCCTACTCCTAAAATTAACTAAAAAAACAGTAAAATAAATAAAGAAAATGGACTCTCTGTTACACATTGTGGAGTGGGGATTTATAGGGAAAACCCTAATCTCCTTGGTGCCCAAGGCTTCAATCTTGACCGCTCTTCTTTTCTTCTCTCTCTTTACTTTTGATCCTGCGGCTGTAATTACTCTTACCCACGGATTTCCCTCGTGGCGTTTCTTTGTGCTTCTTGTGTTTTCTCTTTGCTGATGTGGCCTTTTATCATTTGTGGATTGGGTATTGGTGACTTAATCCATCCATTCATAAGAAGGGATTAAGCCACGTCATTTTTGATTAAGGACCACCAGTGTGGTGTTCTTCCCCGGTAATTGGGGGAATTAATTGGATTAGTGTGAATTATCCCAATATGTAAAAATCCCTATTTTTTATGGTTAATTTGTGATGGGTAGGAATTAGGGTTTTTTTAGAAAGGGGTAAAAAATGATGAATGGAGACTGTTTTTGGGAGAGGAAGGAGAAAATGGGTGTGTGTGAAAGTTACACTTCGTTTGCAACGAAGAAATGAGATGGGGGTAAAAAAAATTATTATTTATTTGGTGTAGGGAAGTGGAGTACACGTGGGATGGGGAATATGGGGAGTTATTTGTTTATTAAATTGTGTGAGTGAATGTGTGTGGGGAGTTAAAAGGTGAGACGTGTATGTGATGACACGTGTGAGGGAATATGATTGTGTGGGGGTGAGGTGCAGGGTAATTGTGAGGGAGTGAATGTTTATTAAATAAATCGTGATGTGGGTGGGGTGTTGGATTATACACGTGTATGAGGGTGTTTGTGGGTTGACTGCTAGGGTTGACCGGGTCTAAACCAATTATTCGACCAAGTGAAAACAATTTTACTTCATTTGTACCCCATGTTTAATATGTAATGGGCTTTGGCCCAATCACCCAATCTGTTCACTCTTTCTTTTTCTTGTATTATGGGCTTTGGCCCAAAAATCCGTCCGTCACATATAGTCAAAGACTTGGGCCATAACCTTTTTGATCCGTTTGGGTTAACCATTCCTTAAATGGGCTTGTAGGCCCATTAAGCAAAAGTAGGACCCACAAGGCCAAAAATCTTCAAAAAGATTTATTCCACTAAAAACGAGTTCGATTTCGGCTTTCTCGATCTTTTCTTCAAAATTGTGTCGACTTTGCCGGTTTTCGTGAACTTGGGCACATTTTGATCTTTTGACTTTTGTCCTCGACTCTTTCCTGACTTTTCTTCGACATTTGACAGTGAAATTCCATGTTTTCTCTTCTTTTGATCATTTGTACCTATTTAAACACAAAAACACAAAAACACGCGTAATTCCGACTTTTACGATTTAAAACACATGATCCGGTCTTGTTTTTCCTTGATTTTAGTGGCAAAAGGATAAGTGTTTACACACTTATTAAATCCCCTACACTTGACTATTGCAATGACCCCATGCAATGCATTATTTTAAAGCATAAGTTACATTTTTCTCATAATTAATCCATCTCGACCTTTATTACTATTACCACTACTAATACGATGAAAAGATAAAAACTTAAAAGGAGACACAAGTTATAACCATTTATTAACTTTGAAATTATTTGATGGAAGAAACTCGTAAAGAAATCTAAGACTTAGATTAGGGGTTTGGTGTCATGAATATTAATCACCCTCAAGTTTCACGTTCCCCAAACCAAGCTTAAAAATGAGATCATTGTTTACCATAAGTTAGCACAACAAACACTTACTCATGTGGTTTAATTAATCACTTAGACCCCCTTATTCCTACGGTGTATCTCTTGTATTTTATTTTTGTCTTGAATGATCACGAGGATGCATTTTTGACTTATTTCGATAATTTATTAAGGCCGAAAATAAAGTGGGATGATTTAATCAATAGTTAGCTAAAGGACAAAATCTTTTAAAACTGCTTCTCGAAACCTCATAAAGTTCATATCTTGGCATAACTCGTTTCATGATTTGAGACCTTCTCGGACCGATATTTGGCTTTGTACTTCAAACTTCAAATCTTGAGAGACGATCTAGAAATTATGGTCTTCTCTTCATTTTGGTATACATCTTCATAAGGAATGAAAGATGCTTCAAACGTCGACCTCGACTTCTTCATTTATCCTCTTCTTTATTTAGGATTTTGATATACAACGATCCGCCTCCTTTTCGGACTTGGATCTATTTATCCTCATACCTTGTTAGGGTCTTTTTGGATAGACTTCTCCATGATCTTTAGGGGAGTAATTGCTTCTCGTCGTGTGTCTTGATCCATCATATTGATTTGGATTAATGATCTTCACATCATCTTTGGATCTTTAGCAAAAAGTGAATCCTCATGCCTTGTGAGGGCCTTCTTGGACTCGGGTATCCTCATGCCTTGTGAGGGCCTTTTTGGATATGCCAATCTTCGCGTCCCGTTTCAATAAGTTATGCCTTGGCTATGAACTCTAATTAATACTGAGCAACTTTTAAACGATCTTGTGCTAGAAGCTAAGTAACTTTTCAAATCGTACAACCTTATTTATTGCAAATATATTTATTAACAAGCGATGAGAGAAAAAGCTCATAATTAACTCACATAAGTCAATGAAAGAATACCAAACTTATAATTGACTCTATCATCTCTCGTTCTCCACAATTTAAAATCTCAAGGAATAAGACTCGTGGATGCTTAGCCTAATAAACCAATTAAGGTCCATATGGTTAAGGATACTAGCTAGAGTAAACTTAGATAAGTAAACTCGGGTTGAGTCAAAATATTCACGACGGGCCTAATATATCAAAGATATCTAAACTTGTTAAAACCATTTTAATTATTTATTTATTTTTGACTTTATTCTAATGGAAATTATACGATGCGATGATAAAAGGAAAGAAAATAAATAAAAACACTACTAGGCCAAAATAGATCAAAAATTTGAAAAACGTTGAAAATTTTTTAAATTTTCCGGTTAAATGGGGTCAAATTCATGGAAAAGCCCACTAAAATTCGATAGAAGTCCCCCCTACACTTAATATAAACATTGTCCTTAATGTTTAAGCATGTGGGAGAATAAACTCCCCTACACTTAGGACATTGAGTACGTTGTTTAAAATCGAGCTAAGAAATGGACAACTAAAGTGATTACATTTATTCGTTTTATTTATATACAAGTATGAATCACAATAGCAAAAACTTATCGAAGAAACCGGGTACACGGGAAACATGGGAACACGGGTCTCGTCAAAAATAACAAAAGTGGATCATTTAAGCACATGTCCCTGCACAATCACAACACACAAAACAAACAACCTACACGGCTCCCCCTACACTTATTGGTAAAAATAGATAAAAGATAGATAATCGGGTTGCCTCCCGAGAAGCGCTTGTTTTTGTTAACCGAGTCACGAGCCTGACTCGACCCCGAATTAAATGGTCCATGTGGAAGCCTCGAATGTAATACCGGGATCAAAAATCTTATCCTCGGTCCCGGAGGAACATAATAAATGAGAGGCAGGAGGATAAGTCATGAAAGGTAGAAAAGTCCTCTCAACATACGAAAAGTATGTGAGGTCGTGATCCACGGGAGGTGGGATGGGTAAAGGAGACAAATTGTCATCCCCTAAAGACAATGGATGGTCACTATTCGGCAAAGCCGTAAAGGTGTCTATCATAGAATGGTCAATATCACCTCCCGGGTCAAAACATTCATCCTCATGAACGTGAATCTCTTCGATTTCTTCATCATAGATAGGCTCGTCAAACAAAGGTTTGTCGTTCCCCTCATTGAGGATTTTAGAAATTCTCTCGAAAATATCATGATCAAGTACGAAACGATCATTCATTTGCGGGATTTGTTGATAAGTTAAATCCTCACGAATGTGGTAAACGTAATTCTCATTAGAGGAGTGTTTATTAGGTAACTCCTCGAGAATTGGATGAGAATCGATGGTAGAATCAAAAGTAATTGGCGAAGAGGCAAATGTGAATTTATCAAAATCCTAGTTTTCAACATCAATATCAATATCAAGTTTTAAAACTCCATTTGCTTTCTCATCAATACCATGATCACAATTAAGCTCATGTGAGAAATCCAATAACACGGGATCATGAAAAGTATCCTCGTGATGGAATTTCTCGATACTCGGGGTATAAAAGTCATCACTAAGGAGTAAAGAAACCGACAAATCATTAGTATTATGGTTTTCAAAAGTCGGTCTTGGTAAAATAGGCGAATTATCCTCATCCGATCCTGAGGAATAATTAAAAATGTAGTCGGAATCACAAGATAACTCATCCCTATCTACAAACTCCTTAGGTGTAGGACAACTTATGGGTTCTTCTTCTATGCACTCATTATAAAGTTCTTCACACTCCTCAAAAATTGGTTTATCAAAACATGTCTCGCTAAGAGGTTTTGAAGAAAGCATAAAGTCATTTGAAGGAGTAGGTGAAGGAGTCATAAAAGAAATGGGGTCATAAACGGGTAATGAAGGCTCAAGAATAATCTCGGGAATTTCCTCAATAGGTGAGGAAAGAGGAGAGCTAATAGTACCGTGGGTGTCAACACCGGAGGGTGAGTAAAACTCATGATAATCTCCGGGCCTTGTCTCTCCTTTATTGGCGGAGAGATGGAAGGATCCACAGTGGGAACATCACTACTAGTAGTGGTGTTAGCCTCAATATCAACTCTCAAAGACGGCTCAATATCAAACTGATCTTGATAGGTTTCTAAAAAGAGCATGAATTTCCTATCGGTTTCCTCTTGCATTTCTCTTAAGAATCTACCATGTTCCTCAAGTTTATTAAGAATTAAATCCATTTGAGGTTGTGAAATACTCCCTTGATTATTGTTTTGAAAATTGCCTTCATTTGGAAAACCTTCATTGTTTGAAAACCCTTGATTTTGAAATCCCCCATAAAACCGTTGATCATATTGTGGTGGGTCACTATTTGTAGGAAAACTAGGGGAGCCAAAATAAGTATTAGTATCATAACACATACTTTCCTCATTATTATAAACCTCCTCATAAGTTTTGTCACAATTAAAATAAGCATGAGGCCCACCACAAGTCGAACACTCCTCGGACGTAATCTTATAACGCTCTTCTTGCAAGATTTCCCAAATCGGACGATTATCCATGGTAGTGTCGAAAGAAAACGAAATAACAATAATTATTATGCTACGTAATATATTATAATAAAAGAAAAATCTTTTTGTATTTTTTAAAAAAAATATATATTCACAAGAAAAATCGAAAGAAATCGAACTAAAAATTAACACTAATACGTAATATTTTTGGTGTAATACTTTTAGGAAAAAGTATTACTTTTGGATTTTTTAAATTTTTTTTTTGTGGTGCAAATCTTAGGAAAGAATTTGCTTTTGTGATTTTTTAATTTTTTTGTATTTTCAAGTTTTTGATTTTTTTTGTATTTTTGATTTTGTTAACAAGAAACGTAACGTTCAAAGAGAACGGATCCCAAAATCCAAACGTCTTCATGAAAAATCGTCAATCGTACGAGCGAAGCGGCAGCGGCGCCATTTGATAAAAGGAAATTTGTTTACCCTTTTTATTTCTATTATCGTTCCTCGATTCGACTCGAATTGATAACCGATTAACGTTACGACTTACTATGTTTTGGGTGAAAAGAATTTTTGGAATTTTTAAACTAATTTAAAACTATTTTAAAATAAAAGCTATTAAAAACTTAAATCTAATTAATCTAAAAACTATTTTAATCTAATTTAAATTTAATACAAATTTTAAACTAAAAGAAACTTTTTAAATGAAATCTAATTTTAAAAGCAAATTTAAATCATAAAATAAAGTCTATTTTTAAATAAAAGTAAATTTTCAAACTAATTTTAAAAATCTAATTTAATCTAATAAAACTATTTTGAAAATTTAATGTAAAAAGAATTTTATTTAAAAACTTAATTTTATAAAAAACTAGATTAATTTAACTAATTTTAAAATAATGTAAATAAAAACTATTTTTAAATAAACAAAATAAAATGAAAAGTAATTTAAAATTATAAAAGTAAATACAATATATATATATATTTTTTTTATCTTTTAATAAAAATTGAATTAAAACTGAATACTATTAAAAAAAACTTTTCAATTAAAACTTAAAATTGAAACTACAAACTTGAATTAAACAGAGTTTAATAAAACTGCCAAATAAAAAAACTATATTAATTAAACTATGCAGATATAAACACAAACAGAGCAATAGATGAGATGGTTATGCGTTTGGGCTTGTGAACGAGGGGTCCTGGGTTCGAGTCCCAGGACAGACACAATTTTTAGTTATTTAATTTTGTTTTTACCCTTTTTTTATTTTGGAACTTAAATTTGGTATTATCCACAAAACAAAACAAGCAGACTAAATGCTATAAAACTAATAGAATAAGCAGATTAAAGGTACAATAAGCTAAAACAACTTTAAGCAAAACAGAATCCAAATAAGCAACTACCAAAATAAGCTAGCATTAAACATATTAAACACAAAACAGAAATATTAAGCAGATCTATAACAATACTGAACTCAAAATCAGTCAACTGAAATTAACACAAGTATATTAAAAAAACAATCCTAACTGTAGCAGATCAAATAAACTAGCAGATCAAAATAACATCACAACAAAAAAAACATATTAAGCAAATTTAGACACAAATAAGCAAATAAATATAAAATAATATAAAACTTAGCAAGAAATTTAACGAGAAAATGAACCTATTGACGAATCCGTTGGGTCAAAGGTGGGCTCTGAACCCCCTTTGTCACCGATTCAAACACTCCTCCTTAACCATCAATCAGCATCATCATCTTGATCCCAAACAGCTACTCACTCGAACATATTTATTTATTTATTTATTTATTATTTTTTTTTCTTGATAATAATAAAATGCGAACAGTTTAATAAAAACACGGGACAGATTAAAGATTAATTTAGACTTCACAGAATTTAAATGAAACGGAGATGAATTAAAATAAACGCTTCATTCATACTCAAAAAAATTACAAATACTTGAAATCTTAAAATTACAATTTAACTAAAATCTTATTTGCAAAAATTAAAACTAAATTATCCTACTCCTAAAATTAACTAAAAAAACAGTAAAATAAATAAAGAAAATGGACTCTCTGTTACACATTGTGGAGTGGGGATTTATAGGGAAAACCCTAATCTCCTTGGTGCCCAAGGCTTCAATCTTAACCGCTCTTCTTTTCTTCTCTCTCTTTACTTTTGATCTTGTGGCTGTAATTACTCTTGCCCACGGATTGCCCTCGTGGCGTTTCTTTGTGCTTCTTGTGTTTTCTCTTTGCTGATGTGGCCTTTTATCATTGGTGGATTGGGTATTGGAGACTTAATCCATCCATTCATAAGAAGGGATTAAGCCACGTCATTTTTGATTGAGGACCACCAGTGTGGTGTTCTTCCCCGATAATTGGGGGAATTAATTGGATTAGTGTGAATTATCCCAATATGTAAAAACCCCTATTTTTTATGGTTAATTTGTGATGGGTAGGAATTAGGGTTTTTTTAGAAAGGGGTAAAAAATGATGAATGGAGACTGTTTTTGGGAGAGGAAGGAGAAAATAGGTGTGTGTGAAAGTTACACTTCGTTTGTAACGAAGAAATGAGATGGGGGTAAAAAAAATTATTATTTATTTGGTGTAGGGAAGTGGAGTACACGTGGGATGGGGAATATGGGGAGTTATTTGTTTATTAAATTGTGTGAGTGAATGTGTGTAGAGTTAAAAGGTGAAACGTGTATGTGATGACACGTGTGGGGGTGAGGTGCAGGGTAATTGTGAGGGAGTGAATGTTTATTAAACAAATCGTGAAGTGGGTGGGGTGGTGGATTATACACGTGTATGAGGGTGTTTGTGGGTTGACTGCTAGGGTTGACCGGGTCTAAACCAATTATTCGACCAAGTGAAAACAATTTCACTTCATTTGTACCCTATGTTTAATATGTAATGGGCTTTGGCCCAATCACCCAATCTGTTCACTCTTTCTTTTTCTTGTATTATGGGCTTTGGCCCAAAAATCCGTCCGTCACATATAGTCAAAGACTTGGGCCATAACCTTTTTGATCCGTTTGGGTTAACCATTCCTTAAATGGGCTTGTGGGCCCATTAAGCAAAAGTGGGACCCACAAGGCCCAAAATCTTCAAAAATATTTATTCCACTAAAAACGAGTTTGATTTCGGCTTTCTCGATCTTTTCTTCAAAATTGTGTCGACTTTGCCGGTTTTCGTGAACTTGGGCACATTTTGATCTTTTGACTTTTGTCCTCGACTCTTTCTTGACTTTTCTTCGACATTTGACCGTGAAATTTCGTGTTTTCTCTTCTTTTGATCATTTGTACCTATTTAAACACAAAAACACAAAACCACGCGTAATTCCGACTTTTACGATATAAAACACATGATTCGGTCTTCTTTTTCCTTGATTTTAGTGGCAAAAGGATAAGTGTTTACACACTTATTAGCCATCAAGAATAAGGATAATGTTAACCTTAAAATTCAGAGATTTGATAAGGCCACACAAACCCTAGGAGAATGTGTTAATAAACAAAAGGATCCTAAGGACATGACTGGGATTGGGATGAAAGACTATACTGTGGTTCCACGCCAGCTTGAGACTTCTATGGTGTCCAAAGAAAGGACCTATCTTGGACTGGTTTACCAGAACTCCAAGAGGAGGAATTTATTCCTCCACCAAGAGTCATTACCCCAGTTGAAGAGTATAGGCAAAAGTTGACTGACCTGAATGAATGGAAGAAAGCCAACCCTACCTTGTTTGTTAAGGGTGGCTTGTTGTGTGAAAGTCCTAATGAGTCAACCACTATTAAGGTAACAAACCTAATCACTGGTAAGACTGTTGACCTTGGCTCAAACACTGTTATAAAACCTAGCATCAAGTATGAAGAAATGTATAGGAATACTAGGTCACCTAAAAGCCAAGTAAGTAATGATGGAACGGGCTTCTTCTCTTCTAGACCTAGGGTTGTGTCTAGAAAAGCCTGTTACACTTGTGGTAGCTTTTCACATTTAGCATATAAGTGTGTCAACGCTTCCAAGGTCAACACTATTAAAAAGTCAAACGTTGTCAGACCCAAAACCTTTGTGGAGCAAAGTCCACAAGTGATTAGACCAGCCCCTTTCTTCCCTAGAGGGTCTAACACTCATGGAAAAAGACCATTTTAAAAGACCAATACCTGTTCTAATAGGCAATGGGTTTCTGTAGCAAACCCTAGGTTCAACGCTGACAAGGGTAATTTCAGCAATGAGAAGACCAAATCCAACGTTGACAGAAACGTGACCAGACCTAAATATTTGCAACCACAGGGTAAGGGGTCTAAAGCTTCTTCAAGCTTGACATGGAGACCTAAGCAAGATCAAAATACTAATAATAATGGGATTTCTATGACCTTCAACAGATTTAACTATATTTCAAAGGTCATTACAAAACCTATTGGGGTTAACTGGGTATTTCATCCAAAGAGGGATGAACAAGGGGTTGTTATGAGAACTAAGTCTGTTCTTGTTGAACAACCAGATGAATCCAAGTCTGCTAAGGCTTGGGTTCCCAAAGAAAACTAATTTATTTTCTTTATGTGCAGGGCAATCAAAAACAGGTCAATGATTATGGATATTGGGACAGTGGATGCTCCAGGCACATGACAGGGAAGGAAGATTATCTTACTAACTTCACTCCCATTAAGGATGGTGATAAGGTTTACTTTGGAGGCGAATATGGAACTATCACAGGCAAAGGAACACTTCTCACCAAGAACTTGCGTTTTGAGAACGTATTTCTGGTAAAGGAACTTGATTACAATCTTTTTAGTGTATCACAAGTTTGTGATAACAAAAATAAAGTTTTGTTTACTGATACTGAATGCTTGGTGTTAAGCAAGGATTATAAAATCCCAGATGAGAAATATATTGACTATAGAACACCTCGACATAAAGACATCTATAATGTGAATCTTAATGGAATTATGATGAATAATAATATGTCATGTTTTTATGCTAAAGCTTCAGTAGATGAGAGTAATCTATGGCACAGGAGACTAGGGCACATAAACTTTAAGAATATAAACAGGCTTGTGAGACTTGGCTTGGTTGATGGCTTGCCTAAAAAGGCTTTCCACAATAACCACTCTTGTGTTGCATGTCTTAAAGGCAAGCAGCACAAGGTCTCATTCAAGTCTAAACAGGTGCACTCTAGTTCCAAACCACTTCACTTGCTGCATATGGACCTATTTGGTCCAACTAATATAGAGAGTTTGAATGGTAAATCATACTACTTTGTCATCACTGATGACTTTTCTAGGTTTACTTGGACTTTCTTTTTAGCTATGAAAAGTGACACTGCTGACACTTTAATTTACTTTATTACCTAGATTGAAAAGAAAACAGGTAATGAAGTTAAAATGCTTAGAAGTAACAATGGTGGTGAGTTTAGAAATAAGATTTTGGATGATTTTTGTGCCAAGAAAAGGATTACTAGGCAGTTTAGTGTTGCCAGAACCCCACAACAAAATGGGGTTGTTGAGAGAAAGAATAGAACCCTAATTGAAGCAGCCAGAACTATGTTGGTTGATGCTCAATTCCCCATAGCTTTTTGGGCTGAGGCTGTGAATACAACATGCTATGTTCAAAATAGAGCATTGGTCAACAAGATACAGAACAAAACACCTTATGAATTACTTTGGGGAAGAAAACCTAATATTGGTTTTCTTAAACCTTTTGGTTGTCATGTAGTTGTACTTGATACTAGTGATGCCTTAGGTAAATTTAGTGCTAAATGTGAAGAGGGCTATTTCATGGGTTATTCAGTGCAGAGTAAGGGACCTTAAAAAGGAAAAACGTATACTTGAAAGAGTACATGTTAGGTTTTTAGAGAGTAAACCTAGTGATCCTGAAAGTGGTCCAAATTGGTTGTTCGACTTGAAACCTCTATCTAGGACTTTAAATTATATGCATGTCACTAATCCAGACATTGTGAAGGTAACTTCAAATGTTGTGGAAGAACAAGTTGTTGATGTTTCAGGTACATAGGTTGATAAAGCGGTTAGATCACAAGCAGACAAGGCACCTCCCATACAAGAGTATGTTACCATTCCCATATGGACAGATGCTTTTGTTGCTGCTGCTGCTGCTGGAAAGGATAATGGTGGTCCCCAAGTACCACCAATTAACAACATGCATGGTCCTTCAGGCGCTGACAAAGGCAAATCTAGCGCTGACAGGACAAATTCAGACGTTGATGGCTCAAACGTTGACAACAACATTTCAAGCGTTGATAACCCAAACGCTGACAACCAAGGTTCAGGCGTTGACAACACTTTTGAGCATCTTTTCTTTTCTAATTTTGAGCAAGGTGAACCTTCCAATCTACATGAAGAGGTTCATATTGATGAAAGACAGTCCGAAGAAGAAGATATTGGCAACATGGATAATGAGATTGAAGACACCAGACTTTTTGAAAGAGGAGTTCTCACTTCTACTATGAAGAATCACCCTACTTCTCAAATCATTGGTGATATTATGACTCCTGTTCAGACTAGAAGATCTCATCAAAGTCTTGGTGGATTTATTGCCAATATTCACAAGAAGGTTGATACCCCTCTTGTGCAAGCATGTTTGTTTGCCTGTTTTCTGTCACAACAGAAACCCAAGAAGATCTTTGATGCTCTCAAAGAACCAAGTTGGGTGGAAGCAATGCAGGATGAGCTTCACCAACTTGCAATTCAGGTTGTTTGGGAGCTGGTTGATTGTCCCAGATATGTCAGACCTATAGGGACAAGATGGGTTCTAAGAAACAAGAGAGATGAAAGAGGCATTATGGTCAGAAACAAGGCACGTTTAGTGGCTCAGGAATATACACGAGAGGAAGGGATAGACTATGAAGAGGTCTTTGCACCAGTTGCAAGGATTGAAGCCATAAGGATATTTCTAGCCTATGCTTCCTACATGGGCTTCATTGTCTATCAAATGGATGTGAAGAGTGCCTTCCTCTATGGAACAATTGTTGAGGAGGTGTATGCGATGCAGCCTCCTGGTTTTGAAAATCCAGAGAATCCAGACAAGGTGTATAGAGTCAAGAAGGCTATGTATGGACTTCATCAAGCCCCAAGAGCATGGTATGGCACATTATCTACTTATTTGGTGGACAATGGATTCAAGAGGGGCACCATAGACCATGATGAGTCCTATGATCGTTGGGCTCAATGGTTAGGAACCATATATCTAGGTTTGATCATCATTCATATGATAACATAGCGGAAAAGAACAATGATCATGACAAGGTGTTTAGGCACAAAAGACACGAATTAAAACAATTGGGATGTTCATTATATTAATAACAAACATCCACTAGACGTGTATACATTGAATCCCACGTCTAGTGCGACACACACTTTAGGTTTACATTGTGAATGAATAATATGATATAAAAACCTACGTCTATGTTTTCTTTATATACTAGAAAACATAGCTTACAAAGAAAGCTAAAGTAATAAAAAGACTCCAACGGCTTGTTCTTTTGCAACTTGTACTTTTTAGCCCTTGTCTTCTTATTTTGTTGTGTTTTGACTTATCAACTTAATAATTGGACCCAACAATCTTCCCCTAGTTGATGATGTCAAAACACTCTTCTTAAGCATGAATCCTTTGTATTTAGTACATGATCTCCAAGACGCTTCCCCTTAAGTATAGCACATATTCTTCCCCTTTTTGACACATCAATAGGGAATATGTGAAAGTATGCAATCTTGTAGATTCTCCAAAAGTAGCTCTATGTAATGATCCGGAAGAAAAATAACTTAAAGTAGTCTTTGATGCAGAAGTAGAATACCACAAACCTATGTTCCATGTCTTGTTTATCCATGTGATGAAGAACTTATACCTGAAGAAAAATATAAGTAGACCTCGATCCCTTGTCAATATTCTCATCCTTTGTGAGACACTGAGCACGATAATGTAACTCCTTCAAGTGTTTATGACAAGTCTTCGTCACCAACTATGTAAGCACGAACAAGTTACCTTTAAAGTCAGTGGCTGGAAGTGCATGACTTTAAGATATGATAGAACACAAACTCGCGAAAATCTTCTTCAATCACCAAACTTCCCATAAGAATTCTTCCCCTTAAGCTAACACTTCTTCATGATGAATTTGAATGAAATAACATTGTCATACCATATGTAAAAGTGTAATGCTGAATAACTCTTTTGCAAGGCTATCCCGATTACATAGTTTAAATATCCATCAAATTCCACAAATAATTGCTAACTCGCTTTAAAATCATTAATCTTTTTAAAAATATCCGAGCCATAAATATCATAATGATATTCTGAATTAAACGGAGATTCCATGTACCTTTGTGTGTCTTTCCCTTCTTTTTGTGTGCTTAAAAACGTACCAGTTTTTCTCAAACAGCAGCTATCCATGTGTTGTCCAATATCTCTTCTGTCCAATATCTTGGTCAGATGTATTGTCCGATATCTGACAATACGTATCAGCGTTGAAACTCATATATCGGACGACACTGTCAACCTATCAGCGTTGACTTATTCCTGTCAGCGTCGAAACTCTTCCTGTCAGCGTCTGAATTACACACGTCAGCGCCAAACGAAAACCTATCAGCGTTCATTCTTTTCAGCGTCAAAACTTTGTCAACGTTGCTCCAAGATTTTTGACAACGTCAAAATTAAGTCCCATCAGCGTTGACCTACGTGAATTACTTAAAACAATAAACCACGTCCGTGACACATGATTGCCTTAAACTTTGCCGTGTGAACACACAAAGTTATAACCAATCATAACATGTTTACTGTGTGAACACAATAAAACACATATCTTTCCACCAATAATAACCAAGCAATCGTGTGAACGCATTCTCGTTTTGGCAGATCATGTGAACACAGTAACACAAATCACAATTTAACCGTGTGAATACAAAACTCCAATAAACTTCCTTCAACCAATAAGAAGAGTTGATCCGTGTAAACACTCTATCTTTAACCAATAAGAAACGAAGGCTTATGGTAATACGGTGTACTAGCACTCATGGGATCACAACATATAACGAATTAGGGTTTTGTTATATGGCCGTGTGAACATAGAGGTCTAGACCAATCAACATCAAGCAACCCGTGAATCCTTGGACTGCATTGGTTCGTCTTAGGTTACATCAGCAACTATTTATTCTAGGGTTTATATAAAACTCTAAAATCGAATAGTAGATCTAGGGTTTTGGATGAAACCCTAAAACTTTATCACCACCAATTCGTCATAAAACATCAGATCTTCCATTATATTCAATGATCTAGGGTTTTCAGAAACCCTAAATCATGATTTCATGTGAATATAAAAATCTGAAAATCACCTCTGCTGCCAACTTCGACGCTTAATAACTTTTGCCTGGGGATAAAACTCGACAATCCCTCCGGTGGATGTTTAGATCTATGTATGTAGAACACACATCTAAAATTTCGTGACGATCCAACGGTTAGATCAAAAGTTATGACCTTCTGAATACTGCTGCGCACACAAAAACGTCCAGAAAAATTCAATACGAATTTTTCTTCTTCTTCACCATACACGAACACCTCGTCGTACCTAGATATCTAGAGCCTTAGGCTCTGATACCAATTGATGAGTCCTATGATCGTTGGGCTCAATGGTTAGGAACCATATATCTAGGTTTGATCATCATTCATATGATAACATAGCGGAAAAGAACAATGATCATGACAAGGTGTTTAGGCACAAAAGACACGAATTAAAACAATTGGGATGTTCATTATATTAATAACAAACATCCACTAGACGTGTATACATTGAATCCCACGTCTAGTGCGACACACACTTTAGGTTTACATTGTGAATGAATAATATGATATAAAAACCTACGTCTATGTTTTCTTTATATACTAGAAAACATAGCTTACAAAGAAAGCTAAAGTAATAAAAAGACTCCAACGGCTTGTTCTTTTGCAACTTGTACTTTTTAGCCCTTGTCTTCTTATTTTGTTGTGTTTTGACTTATCAACTTAATAATTGGACCCAACAGACCAGACATTATTTACCAAGAAGGCTGGTAAGGATGTTTTGCTTGTTCAGGTTTATGTTGATGATATCATTTTTGGATCTACAAATCCAAAGATGAGTGAGGACTTTTCCAAGCTTATGACAGAAAAATTCAAGATGAGTGAAATCGGGGAGATGAACTTCTTTCTAGGGTTACAAGTTCAGCAGAAAGAAGATGGTATCTTCATCTCTCAGGATAAGTATGTGGCAGAGATCTTGAAGAAGTTTGGCTTTTCTCCACATGAAAAGAGGGCTACTACTCCTATGGATAGAGAACACCCTTGGGGAAAGATTGGAGATGGAAAAGATGTGGATGTCAGGCACTATAGATCAATGATTGGTTCATTGATGTATCTCACAGCCTCCAGACCTGACATCATGTTTGCTGTGTGTGCGTATGCACGCCATCAAGTGACTCCCAAAGAATGTCACCTTTATGCTGTCAAGAGAATCTTTAGGTACCTAAGATGTTATCCCAGTCTTGGCTTGTGGTACCCAAAGGATTCACCATTAGAGCTTATTGCATATTCAGATAGTGACTATGAAGGTGATAAGTTTGATAGAAAATCCACAACTGGTGGATGTCAGTTTCTTGGGAGCAGGTTGATATCTTGGCAATGCAAGAAACAAACAGTGGTGGCCAATTCTACAACTGAAGCAGAGTACGTTGCTGCAGCTGCTTGTTGTGGACAAGTCTTATGGATTCAGAACCAGCTGTTGGATTATTGGTATAATTTTATGCATACCAAGATATTTGTTGACAATAACAGCACTTTATGCATTATTAAGAATCATGTACATCAATCTAAAACTAAACACATAGAAATAAGACACCATTTTATAACGGATTGTTTTGAAAAGGGTTTAATACAACCAGATAGGGTTGACACAGAAGAAAATGTGTCTGATTTACTAACTAAACCTTTTGATGCTGGAAGGTTTCAATACTTGGTAACAAGTATTGGAATGATCAATCTCACATAATATGTGTTTTGGGGTCTTTTTGTAAAAATGTGTACACGATAATGCATCGTTATTGATCTTTTTGAGGATTTAGATTTTCCACTATATTTTTCTAACACTGACACAGGTTACTTTAACGCTGATAAGTGTTATTGTGACGTTGTCAGCAATATATTTGTCTAACGCTGACAAATGTTTCCTTAACGCTGACAAGTGTTTATCGGGGCGTTGTCAGCAACAATGTTAGTTTTGTGGTTTTTAATCTAAATGTGCAGGTGGTGTTAGCATTATACCATTGGATACAGAGTTGCTTATGGATCCTTGGAGAATCATTTGAGCATGTTTTTATTTATGGATGATGGTTGGAATTTTCTATTCCTATCTTGACATAAATTTTTATGTTCATGCATATTTTTGGCAACATATGTATCACAGTTTAAGGGGAGGTTTTAGGAACCTTTAGGACTTTTGGGTATCCTTATGATACTCTTATAACAATTCTAGATTTTGTCCACAGGTGAGTATGAGTTAGTTTTACTAAATCATGAGGCACTGTAGCATGCAAAGTTGATATACTATGCATGCTGCCAAGACATTTTTGGCCTAGAATTGGTTGAGGTCTGTTGGGAGTCTTGGGAATGATTTTATCATGGGTTTTACCTGGGAGTAACAAAGAATTTTATGAGATAACTTAGTTGTTAAGAGTTTTGGTTAGCAAGGGACACTAGAGGACTGTTATGTCTAACTTGCATAAGCAAGTGTGCATAACTGGACAGTGCTTGCCACCCTATAATAATTATCAACTTATAGGTTATCTTCTCTAGGATAAATTACTTTGTTAAGGTCATTTTTCATTTTTAATATTTTTTTTTTGGACGCTGACAAGTATTTTTCCAAGCGTTGTTGTGACCAATTTAGACGCTGACATGGCTTTGGCAAACGTTGACAAGAATATAGCCGTTGGGCGTTGATGGGTTATTTTTTACCGTTGACACTCAATGGGACCTACCCAGTTGTTACTTTTTGACGAATTTTTGGTCCGTAATTTTGGGAGCAGATAACTTTCATTTAATGCATGAGATAAACTTATTTCTTTTCAATATTTTCATGATTGTATTTTTGAAAATAGTTGCCTAATTTTTGACCAATCACATGCATATTTCTCTCATATATATTTGGCTCCTATTTTTAAACAGGGCACCTATCATTCTTGTCTAACAATATTTTCTCCTATACTTCATCTTTATCAATCATTCAAACAGCTTTCAACAATGGCACCAAAATTTAAACCAAGTGATTTAGAATTGGGATTCAGGAGTCAACACAACATAATAGCATATTTGGACGCTGATGATACTCTGTTTCCCCAATACACACAGATGGTGGCGTATTTGAATGCATCTCCTATTAGGTATGCTCTTTCTCATGCTCCTCTCATCCCTGTCACACATATTAAGCAGTTTTGGAACAGTGTGAGTTCCTCAACAGTTAATAGAGTGACTACATTATCATCTATTGTTCATGGGCGCACATGGGTGGTTACTGAAGCCTTGGTTCGCCAGGCTTTGCATCTTGATGATGTAGATGGTATAACCACCCTCCCCATTAATGGAATAGAACAAGGACTAAGGGCTTTGGGTTATCCTTTCCCTGATTAGGGAACTTTAAACAAATATCATAAACAGGAGTTTCCCCCAGCCTGGAAGTACCTAATACATGTCCTCTTGCAATGTTTGAGTCCTAAGTGTAATGCACACAATGAGATCAATAGATCTATTGCTAGTGTTATTGTGTGCATTGCTACTGGGCAAAAGTTTAATTATTCCAAAATGATTTTTGAGGGCATGTGTAAAAATAAAGGGAATAAAATGACTTTAGCTTATCCCAGATTTTTACAAATGGTTTTTGATGTCCAAAATTACTGCACAAGGGATCATGATGATTTTTATGAGATCCCTGTGCAAAAGAAAGCTATTTTTACAAAGATGAACTCACCCCTCACCGTGACTTACCCCTAACCCCAGCTATGATTGCTGTCATTGAAGCAGCACAACCACAACCAGACCCACAACCCCAACTTGACCCAATACCTGAACCTTTACCTTCACCTCAACACATGCAAATTGACCAAGAACCCATCGACGCTGACACTTTAAATGTTGGCGTTGACATGCCTAATCCAAACATTGACACCAATCCTTCACAGACCCAAACACCCCTTAACCAACCTACATCCACCCAATCCACATCATCTTCTCCCCCAACACAATATAGGTTGCAAAAACGCCAAAGGACTACTAGAGTGTTCTCCTCTAGTGGTCCTAGCCATGTAGCAGAGGGAACCACCACCACAAGTGTGGTTGGTGCTATGGATGAGGCTGGGACTATTGGTTTTGGCTTAGATGCAGGCCAAGACAGTCGTAACATCTTTAAGACCTCATCCATGCCCCATGAATCTAACTTGGGAGGTCAAATACCCATTTTAGAGGAGGGCAGATTGGAACCAATGACCTTAATAGAATTGACGGCTGTCTGGATTAGCTTGCAAAAGCAAAATGCAGACTTGGTACATATTGTCAGTACACAAGGCCTTGAACTCAAGCAATTGAGGGAGAGGATTGTTGTTTTGGAAAATTCTAGCACAAGGCGTGGGATGGAGGAATCTTCCAAAGGGGAGGATGAGCATATTAATGTGAGTGATAAGGGATCCCATGATGGTGAATCTTTGGGTGTTGCTGAGGCCCTAACTAGTTTGAAGAAACAACTAGGTTTTGATACGTCTCTAGTTACTCCTACAAACTTAAACTTGTCATTTACAGCCATGTTGGAAGAAATTAAAAGAGGCGCTGAGACAGGTAATTTGGGCATTGACAAGCAAGATTTGAACGCTGACATGAGTAAATTGGGCGCTGACAAAGAAAATTTGAGCATTGACAGACCTGCAGATGAGGTCGATGTATTCCAGTCATCATCCATCATCAAAGAAGTTTCTTCACAGGTATTTCCATCTACCCTACCCATAATTGATCCACTAGATAAGGGTAAGGGAATCATGGTAGAAGTAGATGTTCCAAAGGATGCAGCATAGGTTGAGTTTGATAGAAGGTTGGCTGCACAAATTGTGGAATAAGAAAGAAAGAAGGTTGGTGAGTCACCTTTTGTTGTCACTTCAGAAGAACAAGAAGGGAGTGATGAAGCTAGTTCAGATCAAGTGTAATGATAATAGAACAACCAGAATGACTTGAGTATGGTGATGAATTGGCAAGAGAGAAGTTGAATGAGTTGAAATTGCAAGTAGATTTTGACATGCCAGAAGTTGTTCAGATGTACCATGCTTGGGAAGATAGGTGTATGAAGAATCCACATTTGACTATTTCAGATCAGATATGGGGTTTGGAGATTCTTCTAAGAGTACAAAAGGATTGTAAGGTAATTCTGAAACACAGAGCTAGCAATATTCTCTCATTGCTAAAAAGGGATAGAAGGGAGTTGTACTACATGCTACTTAGATGTCATGGAACAGGATGGACTTATAAGAAATTGATTGGATTGACATTTGAAGAGTTGGAGTTCAAAGCTTATCCTATTTAGGCAAGAGTGCAGGAAGAAAACACTCTAAGACTTCTTTCTGATGAAAGGAAAGAAGAACTTGCAGAAGAGATGGAGCTTAAGAAGGCAATGATTGTTCCCAGACCTTTGAAGAAGGGAGTCCCTCTTGAGTTTCCCAAAGATATGGATAGGTTAAATCCAAGTGAAGTTGTTATAAGAAGGAGTGTAACACCCCCAAATTTATACGATTCAGTACAGCGGAAGACTCGTTGGTGTTACGGGATAGCACATTACTCACATCATAGACAACGCATAAAAATCACGTCGTTTAATAATAAATCATTTCCATTCATAAACATTAAAGTTACATCGGTCCCAAGTCATATTAATTCATACAAAGTTTTACAAAGTGTTTGAATGGAAAATATTGTTTAAGTGCGGGCCATGAATTCTTGTTGTCTTCCCGAGAATTACCTTCAAGTACCTGAGATAAAACATGTTAAAAGAAAAGGTCAGCGATAACGCCGAGTGAATTCATAGAGTTTAATAAATTCCATCAATATAACTTTGGTATAAAATTAGTACCAAAAATCAATTCGTACAAATCATTGTAATAGGCCGTAAAGTAGCCAAAATCATTTTATGAAAATCTTTGTAATAGGCCATAAAATAGCCAAAGTCATTTTATATAAATCCTTATCGAAAATCATAATATAGGCATTTGCCTTAAAAATCGATATACGAATCATTATCGTTAAAAACACCATACAATACGTTTTTGCAACGTTGTATAGATTAAATAAAACCGTTATATGAGTATGGTTATGAAAACCAAAACACGAACATAATATCAATAGTATGACCCGGTATTGCTAGTCAGGCAATACTTCGTAGTTCGATGCGTCTAATAGTATTTCGTTAGTTTTGGATTATTACAAGCCGCATGACATTGTTACCTTACTAAACCAACACGGGTAGCTAACCCGATACCAATTTTGCCCATCTAAAGTAGCGTGTCGTCACAAAGGTCACGCTATTGAAAATCTTCTCATACATAAATTCGCTTACCAATCAATGTGGCACGACGGGGATCAACCGTCAAGGCGCGAACTGGGGTGATCGTCCCCAAATAGTACTATCAAATGCATAAGCGTCTACCAACTCCCGGTAGTTCACAATTCATGCTAATGGGACTTTTAGTGACATAACCTAACTTTAATAATCCATTTAATTTCATCTATCGGGTCCATTAATCATTTATCGGGTCATACAATCGGGTCATTCAATCATTCGGGTCCAAAAACAATAAGCAAACAATCGGGACAAATGGTGTCCTATTTTATAAAACTAACATGTTATCTCCCTCGCGGGTTTATAAAACATTTATAAAAACATTTAAAAGAGTGCGAGGCTATGAACTCACGTTGATATGGGAAGGCGGGTGATCGGCAATTCGGACGTACGGTACGTGCTTCAATCACGGAAACCTAGACAAATAATAGTCGTCTTAGACCTTTGTCCAATGACTTTATAAAAATATCAATTATGTATAAATATGATGATTATATATATATGATGATCAAGTGGGTTTACATATTCTCGTTTACTCATTTTTGTGTTATATGTCGATAACTTTTATACTAGTTTTCTCGTCTTACCCATTTACGTGTTTTAGGTCCAATAAGCCTATTATAAGTTCTTAACTTGTATTAATCCTTTTTGTACTTATATTATTAGTACATACACTTTCAAGTTGGGCCCAAATGGGTTAAGCCCAATAAGTTCTTTTTATGGGTGTTTATCTCATTAAGTCCAATTATTAGTCTAATAGGTTTAGTTAGCTCGTAAATGTCCGTAATTCTTATAGTTAGGGTTTTATTGGTTTTTACTTGTCTTAGTTACTTATACATAAATATATAACTTTTATAAATTTTACATTAGACGGGTTTGGTCGTCTAAGTTTTATTTGACGAAAAACGTTAATTTCACGGCGATAGCCGAAAAAGTCGTAAAAATCAAGTTTATAGTTTTTATTACTTATAAATATTATTTTTACCACCATTTATATAAATTACCCATTTAATTAACCTTTTATACATTTATATAAATAAGTTTTATAAGTGGGTTTACATTTTACATTTTATACATTATAAAGTGAGTGCTTATATAATAATAATAAACATTATTTCCAAAATCTGATTTTTAACTTCATATTCACCATATTTACCATATCTAGAGTTCTACAATGACTTAGAAGCTCATTTTTGGATGACAACTTCTTCATAATATGTGCTACATATAACTTAGTTATAGCTACTGCCTATTTTGAGTCTAAGTTGCCTTAACAGTCCTTACAAAACTGCTTATTCAGATTGTACCACCTAACTTGTTTTGATCATATCTCACTCATTATTTTGATTCCATTGCATGGACAACTCTCACATGTGTATAACATCATCTACTTACTGTAAATAGATCAAACCATGCAATTTTATCAGTTCATCATTTAGTTATCTACTGTTTTTATACAGCCAACTAATTAGTCATGATTTTAGCTTCATTTCTTATAGTTATCATCATTTTTAAGCATGTTTATCAACACTTGATCCCCACACAACATTTTTATAAGAGAAAAATGTAGAGGATGATCTTCTTTACCAATCCAAGTGGATTTCTTGTTTTAGGAAGGCAAGAACTTGATGAACACAACAAGTATCTCCAAGACCATCAAATATCAAGATCATATGTTGGAAAATCAGCCCTAGGACACAAGCAAATCACCTCCAAAGTTGTTTATATGGCCACCAAATGATCAAGGCTTCAAGGAAACACCTTAATAGGACTAGTAAACATGTGGTTTGTAGCTAGAAAAGATCAATGATGGTGTTTGTTGCTTGATTTGGGACGGCACAAGGGTGAAGGTTGAGAGAGTTTTAGAGTGAATTGCATGGATGGAAATGTGAAGAATGAAACTATTTGCTAGTTTATGTTTAGTGGTAAAATGAGTTGGCTTAAAGTGTAAGCACAAGCTTACACTTGTGTAACTTAGCCAAAACTTGATGCCACCTATGTGTGGTGTGTCATCTTGCCGTCCCATATAAGCTAGTGGGATGGGGCAAAGTGTTTTGTCCCATCTCACTAGTTTACGGGTATTTCTCGATTCTAGTTTTCTCGATTTGCGTGCCCTCGGGTCGTTTTACGAAAAACGTTTTTATAAATTATGAATCACCGTCACAAAACGAATCCAATAAAAATTGTCTCATCAAAAACGGAGTTCGAAAACGTAAATATGTAATCCTAGGGTTTCCGGTTTAGTCGTAAAGGACGTAAAAATAAAATCGTAAGTCCTAATCTCTTCTCGTAAATTTGTGAGTTTATGAACCAACACAAATTTAAAACTCCAAAATAATATTCTCAGATAAATTTATTTTCTGAAATGTCGGACTGTCACCAAAGACGGTGTATGTAAACGTAAGCACGTAACGTAGAATCCTCCGGTTTAAACGTAGTCGATGCTACTTCAAGACATAAATCCAAATTTCTTCCCAAAAATAAGTGAGTTCATATTGTAACATTAAAATAATGTTTTCAAATAATATTTGAGAATAAAATATCAATCGTAAATTGACGGATTGTCACAGCATTTACCCCTAAACAGGATCTTTGTCCTCAAAGATCATCTTACTACTCGCTTCTTATAGAGTTAAAGCCATGTGGGTATTTCCTCCACATTCGGTCTTTTCTCACAAGTGCAATTCATTATAATACGCGAGTTTCATCAGACATAACTACAGGAATAAGATCAGGCTTAATGTTGACTTACTTTCTCTATCCATGATGTTCACGGGTTTTTGATGAATACAACTTTTCGCCGATCTAAGCTCTATTAAGAATAATCAGAATTTCACTTGATAGATATTCCATCAAGTTCGATTTACGAAACATAATTCGCGCAGTTCTTGAAGTCCTAGGGTAGATCCAGCTTATATGCCTTTCAAGCCAATCTTTTATATCATCTCAATGGTCCCATACAACGGGGACTTATATCCCATGATTTGTCAGATCATGTATTCATTTTTTTCCAAGGTTAAAATTTTTGGCATAACTTCGCTACCCATTTGGCACTTCAAGAAATACATTTCATATTCACATAACCTCCTGTCCACTATCGGCAGTTAATAATCAAATCCTAATTTCAACAATCATTTCAGATCTCGCGGGTCGGGTATTTTGCAAGGATAGGTTCGCCATCATAGGAAACCTTAAACCTAAAAGACACGTCCAACTCACAATGGGTGTATGTCGGGTGTCTTCATCTCAACTCCTGCTTACAGATTCTCTAATATAGATTCTAACAAGATTCGATCTCAATCCTAATACGACGATTATCAAGGATAATCTCTCCAAAGGAAAACGATTATACGGTCTGTTACCAAAGGTCAATCATTCAAACATAAAACAGCACTTCTATTACTCTGTATCGTTACTTTACCTCGTCCCTTCGATTTGGGATGGTACATAGTACTCTCATCAAGGTTCGTTCTTAATGACTTCTGAGCAAATCTCTAGAAATTCGATGCGAAGCGAGGATCTTGATATAGATGATCGATACAGGCACGCTATGTTTACATAACTCTTTTTGCATTTATCATTAACGAGAATGATATTAGCAGATTTGGTCAGTCTGACGACGATGACCCAAATCGAATCAAATTCAGATGATAACCTTTGCAATAGCTAGACGTTTACTAATATATGAGGCGATGTCTGCCTTCATAATTGCCATCAGTATATCTTCTTCAGACAAAGATGCTTTTAGTCATAAATGACATAAATAGAATACTTATACATACAAATTCCAACATAACTATATCTCACAATCTTCCATATTTAGACAATCACATGTGGTCTTTTATACATTTAATGTCATTGTCTTCTCAATTCTAATGGTTCACATTAGCCGTGAACCCCCTTTTTTTTTTCTATATTATCCTTTTTACAAACATCGTTTATTTTATATTGTTTGGCAATTTATTCTGCACCTTCATTATTAAGGAACACGTCCTAACTGGTTCTTTATCTTTTATACATAATGCGTCGGTATCTATATTCACTTCACATGATGTTATAATTATCATGTTCCCAATTTACTCAGATATTCTTTCTATATTAAGCGTCAGAAATTACGTTCACTTTCCTCATGAAATAAATATCATAACTGTATTTATTCAAAATTCTTTCTTCATATCTTCTATGTTTTTGTTTCGTCTTATCTATCATTTTTATCATTTTTTCTCAATCCAGCGTTTTAAGCGTCGATAATTATTATATGTAAATTTAACAATAATTATTAAATTTTTATGAAATGTAAACGTAAAAATTTTAAATTTCTTAGTTCGACCAATTATATAAAATGTTCAAAATAAATTTGAATTTAATTAACAAGATTTTTGTTGATTTATCGAAAATATTTAATAAGATTCGTAAATGTTCGTAAAACCTTTGTTTATACTTTGGTCAAAGTTTTCTTAGTTTGAAAAGCGTAAATTATCGTTTCAATTTTCAAGTCATGTTTTAAATGGTTTCCTCAATCCCTCTTAAGTTATCTTGAGGTATACATAAACATTTACCCCTAAACAGAAGTTTAGTTAAATGGTTTGTGTATAAGGGAATAATCCCTTAAAATTATTTGTTAAAACATTCGTCAAAACATATTTCCATTTTCTTTTTAGTATAACTCAAAGTCTTAAAAGGGCTCTTAATTTTTGAAGAGTCTATATGCATACATCTTATCATTATTAATCCAACGGTCATTTTATGTAAAGGATTAAGTCCTTAATCACATGTTAAATATTTAAGGTATAGGTTTTCATTGTTTAGCCAATTCAGGGCAATTTATAACTAATTATTAACTCATTCTTATTCTTATAAACAAACAAATGGTCCTTAATAATCACGAGCATGAATTTATCAAATTACAGCCTACACACGTGATTCACCAAATTTATGAATACTACATGTGTATTAGTCAACCCAAACGACATCACGTGAATCTCATAATGTTCATTACAAGCACCGGATGTAGTGATTGGGATAGATAATCTCTTTCGCAGATGCG
Source organism: Glebionis coronaria (assembly GCA_025667525.1). NCBI lineage: Eukaryota > Viridiplantae > Streptophyta > Magnoliopsida > Asterales > Asteraceae > Glebionis > Glebionis coronaria. Next base: position 387,013 of record JANFOE010001288.1, on the reverse strand, counting down.
AAGTTGATGATAACCATGCTATGGATCAAATTTGCTAGAACCTTGTAAATGATCGAACAATTCTTCCATTTCGAGTTATGGATATCGTTTTCGATTGTCAATTTACTCAGTCACAGTAATCTATAAATATAAGGAAAGATAACACCATAGCTCTTCAGGATGACAGGCTTGGTATAATAAAATCTTTCTCCGACAACTTTCTCAGTTGTACGGTAATTCCTTTAATTTAGATGGTGCTGACGTACAATGCACAAGCCACAAGTGCAACACCAGGAATATAATCAATACCAATTTCAACTTGCCTTAATGGCAAAAGTCTAGGTAATTCATCAATAAATACCTCCTAAAGTTTCAAATAACAAAATTATCTTTTCAATAATTTCATATTAGCTTCTTTCTAGATTATAATATCTATGACTAATTCACAACCATTCATGGTAATATTTCAAGTTTAAATGCAGGATGTGGTCGTCCATCAAGAATTATTTAGATCACTTTTGATAATCAACATCTTATCTTTTCGGGGAATTCTACTCGAGTTCCCATCAATTTAGACAATGTCGTCATGTCATAATCAATCAATCCATTTTACTGGCATTACTAACTTTTCAGTTTTATTGCCGTCGATAAGATGTGAACTTCTCAAAAGGCTAATAATAACTAATAATCCTTCATAAGTTCAAGGATATCAGGAGACATAACTAACCTTAAAAGAGTAAGGTCAACGCAAAATCTATGCGAGAGAATTTCAAATAAGATATAGACGAAAACACTTAACGAATATGAATATATTCCATGTTTACATAATTTGAGTACGCATTCGAAAGCTCCTCGGATCGTTACCCAGGTCATTCAAATGAAATCAAATCATAAGAAATGATAAGAACGTCAATACATCCAGTCGGGTATCAACACTCGGTAATCGGATACTTTTTCCTAAGAATCTTACTACGGGAGAATTGGACAAGAACGGAATATCAATTGTCAAATAAGACAAATTCCACGGATGAGTAAATTCGACTCCGAAAAATAGATGCTACAGGCACATATGTAGGTGTCCCTAACACTATGTCCTCATTTTTCACTTCTTGCAGATCTCCTAAATTTTAATCTTTCACAATCTTCAAAGAAAATTTAGTGTTTATTAATCAGTTTTTATGGTGACTACTAATCAGTCTTGCATAGTCCATTCCAAATTGTATGTAGGCGCGCAACTATATACAATTTCAAGATTAACGATGCAATACTCAGTTCGTCAAAATTTTATCACCATGTTTATAATAAAATCATTTTCATGCTTAACTCTCAAATAAGAATCAAGAATATATTTACAAAGATTTTCTTTGTTATGAAAACAGTTAAGTTTTCCAAGGTACTTTATAAACAACTTCTTTTTGATAACAATCACTTATAAATCTCACCTTGAATAATCCTTTTAGTGATGAAAATTCAATTTTCTCAAAGGATACCGTTTTAACTTTATAAAAACAATGTGTGATCTGCAGAAAAGTGATGAAGGCTTGTTCACCAAGAATTTACTACGATATAATAGGAAATGAGCTTTAGCCAAATAATCATGAGGTTCATGACCTCGATGGCACTCACGAAGAATGATTCACAACGTAACTCAAATCAAGATGAGTACTTGTTCAAGGGTTGCATCACTAATGCGAACATTAGAATGAAGCAAGAAAAGATAGATAACATCGATACATGTAGAATTTAGCAATCAATGGTAGTCTTTTTCATTAATCACAAACAAGTCAAATTGTACCGTAACACATTACATGTCATTATGTCATACAATTCTCAAAACTCATCCTACCAACTGATATCTCAGTTAAGTTAGGGATTTTTAAAAGATACCATAATGAATACTAATCTACAAGAGTCATTAGGTGTCCTGCCTGTCTCGGAAGATCCATCGGTCTCAATTCATAAGAAGATTTCTTTAATTTATTTCTCGGACACTGGGCATCCTCGTTAGTGGACAATGGCCTATGAACAACCTTTAACACAAACTAACAATCATTTAAAACCTTATAATTCAATCACAGGACTTAACGACTTATATTAACAATCTCATATTCCATACAGGTTAAATTTTACATTATTCAAGTTTTCAATCAACTTATACTCAATGCGATATCCTACCTCATATTCCAATACTTTCAATCTTATTTATAAATCTTAAAAGGGCAATAAAAGCTCGATATGAATCAACAGTTAATTTCCAATCCTATTAGCTCTTACAACAACAATTATCAAATGAGTCACTAGTATGAAATGACTCATACATTCAATTAGACTTCTCGGAAAGGTATTAGTGGCATGAGGCTTTTGGGTAATGGTTCCAATAACAGCCTCAAGTGCAACATTCACCCTTTCGATTTCAATTTAAGAATTGGATGACAACGAATCAGATGACATCTTTCTAGGTGGTAGCGTTTTGTCAAACTCCACTCTATAAGAAAAGATCGTCAAGACATCGATATCAGATTTAATCTCGCCAATTCTTCTTCAATATCACAATCAACTAATATCTACATTTCTACGAATATCAACCATTTGTTGGGATCATAAACGTCCACAACTTGGTTTAGATCTAGGATAGCTAGAATTCCTACGAGAATAGCTTCGATTAATTTACTAGGGGATTTAGGGTTTCTTGTGACAATCGACGTCGTATAAATACCTCGTATAAGAATCAAAATAGTCATCAAACAATCATGTAATAAAATTACATCATATATATATAATCCAAGTTATATATATATTTAAAATAACACTTCTCAGTCTTGGCCTTGTCGGTAACTCGGGAATTCTTCGGCACCGTTATAGTCAAAAGATTTTTAGACATTTTTAGAAAAATGTTTATAGTTAAAAGATTTTGAAATGTTTTATTCAAAACCTTGGTTTTAAAAATCTTTCGTTCTCTATAACGAGAGCTCTGGTACCAAACTGTAACACCCCCAAATTTATACGATTCAGTACAGCGGAAGACTCGTTGGTGCTACGGGATAGCACATTACTCACATCATAGACAACGCATAAAAATCGCGTCGTTTAATAATAAATCATTTCCATTCATAAACATTAAAGTTACATCGGTCCCAAGTCATATTAATTCATACAAAGTTTTACAAAGTGTTTGAATGAAAAATATTGTTTAAGTGCGGGCCATGAATTCTTGTTGTCTTCCCGAGAATTACCTTCAAGTACCTGAGATAAAACATGTTAAAAGAAAAGGTCAGAGATAACGCCGAGTGAATTAATAGAGTTTAATAAATTCCATCAATATAACTTTGGTATAAAATTAGTACCAAAAATCAATTCGTACAAATCATTGTAATAGGCCGTAAAGTAGCCAAAATCATTTTATGCAAATATTTGTAATAGGCCATAAAATAGCCAAAGTCATTTTATATAAATCCTTATCGAAAATCATAATATAGGCATTTGCCTTAAAAATCGATATACGAATCATTATCGTTAAAAACACCATACAATACGTTTTTGCAACGTTGTATAGATTAAATAAAACCGTTATATGAGTATGGTTATGAAAACCAAAACACGAACATAATATCAATAGTATGACCCCGTATTGCTAGTCAGGCAATACTTCGTAATTCGATGCGTCTAATAGTATTTCGTTAGTTTTGGATTATTACAAGCCGCATGACATTGTTACCTTACTAAACCAACACGGGTAAATAACCCGATACCAATTTTGCCCATCTAAAGTAGCGTGTCGTCACAAAGGTCACGCTATTGAAAATCTTCTCATACATAAATTCGCTTACCAATCAATGTGGCACGACGGGGATCAACCGTCAAGGCGCGAACTGGGGTGATCGTCCCCAAATAGTACTATCAAATGCATAAGCGTCTACCAACTCCCGGTAGTTCACAATTCATGCTAATGGGACTTTTAGTGACATAACCTAACTTTAATAATCCATTTAATTTCATCTATCGGGTCCATTAATCATTTATCGGGTCATACAATCGGGTCATTCAATCATTCGGGTCCAAAATCAATAAACAAACAATCGGGACAAATGGTGTCCTATTTTATAAAACTAACATGTTATCTCCCTCGCGGGTTTATAAAACATTTATAAAAACATTTTAAAGAGTGCGAGGCTATGAACTCACGTTGATATGGGAAGGCGGGTGATCGGCAATTCGGACGTACGGTACGTGCTTCAATCACGGAAACCTAGACAAATAATACTCGTCTTAGACCTTTGTCCAATGACTTTATAAAAATATCAATTATGTATACATATGATGATTATATATATGATGATCAAGTGGGTTTACATATTCTCGTTTACTCATTTTTGTGTTATATGTCGATAACTTTTATACTAGTTTTCTCGTCTTACCCATTTACGTGTTTTAGGTCCAATAAGCCTATTATAAGTTCTTAACTTGTATTAATCCTTTTTGTACTTATATTATTAGTACATACACTTTCAAGTTGGGCCCAAATGGGTTAAGCCCAATAAGTTCTTTTTATGGGTGTTTATCTCATTAAGTCCAATTATTAGTCTAATAGGTTTAGTTAGCTCGTAAATGTCCGTAATTCTTATAGTTCGGGTTTTATCGGTTTTTACTTGTCTTAGTTACTTATACATCAGTATATAACTTTTATAAATTTTACATTAGACGGGTTTGGTCGTCTAAGTTTTATTTGACGAAAAACGTTAATTTCACGGCGATAGCCGAAAAAGTCGTAAAAATCAAGTTTATAGTTTTTATTACTTATAAATATTATTTTTACCACCATTTATATAAATTACCCATTTAATTAACCTTTTATACATTTATATAAATAAGTTTTATAAGTTAGTGGGTTTACATTTTACATTTTATACATTATAAAGTGAGTGCTTATATAATAATAATAAACATTATTTCCAAAATCTGATTTTTAACTTGATATTCACCATTTTTACCATATCTAGAGTTCTAAAATGACTTAGAAGCTCATTTTTGTATGACAACTTCTTCATAATATGTGCTACATATAACTTAGTTATAGCTACTGCCCATTTTGAGTCTAAGTTGCCTTAACAGTCCCTACAAAACTGCTTATTCAGATTGTACCACCTAACTTGTTTTGATCATATCTCAATCATTATTTTGATTCCATTGCATGGCCAACTCTCACATGTGTATAACATCATCTACTTACTGTAAATAGATCAAACCATGCAATTTTATCAGTTCATCATTTAGTTATCTACTGTTTTTATACAGCCAACTAATTAGTCATGATTTTAGCTTCATTTCTTATAGTTATCATCATTTTTAAGCATGTTTATCAACACTTGATCCCCACACAACATTTTTATCATCATATATACATCATATACATATACAAAATGAAAGAAAATACATTTGTTCTTTACAAAATAATAAGAGAAAAATGTAGAGGATGATCTTCTTTACCAATCCAAGTGGATTTCTTGTTTTAGGAAGGCAAGAACTTGATGAACACAACAAGTATCTCCAAGACCATCAAATATCAAGATCATATGTTGGAAAATCAGCCCTAGGACACAAGCAAATCACCTCCAAAGTTGTTTATATGGCCACCAAATGATCAAGGCTTCAAGGAAACACCTTAATAGGACTAGTAAACATGTGGTTTGTAGCTAGAAAAGATCAATGATGGTGTTTGTTGCTTGATTTGGGACGACACAAGGGTGAAGGTTGAGAGAGTTTTAGAGTGAATTGCATGGATGGAAATGTGAAGAATGAAACCATTTGCTAGTTTATGTTTAGTGGTAAAATGAGTTGGCTTAAAGTGTAAGCACAAGCTTACACTTGTGTAACTTAGCCAAAACTTGATGCCACCTATGTGTGGTGTGTCATCTTGCCGTCCCATATAAGCTAGTGGGATGGGGAAAAGTGTTTTGTCCCATCTCACTAGTTTACGGGTATTTCTCGATTCTAGTTTTCTCGATTTGCGTGCCCTCGGGTCGTTTTACGAAAAACATTTTTATAAATTATGAATCACCGTCACAAAACGAATCCAATAAAAATTGTCTCATCAAAAACGGAGTTCGAAAACGTAAATATGTAATCCTAGGGTTTCCGGTTTAGTCGTAAAGGACGTAAAAATAAAATCGTAAGTCCTAATCTCTTCTCGTAAATTTGTGAGTTTATGAACCAACACAAATTTAAAACTCCAAAATAATATTCTCAGATAAATTTATTTTCTGAAATGTCGGACTGTCACCAAAGATGGTGTATGTAAACGTAAGCACGTAACGTAGAATCCTCCGGTTTAAACGTAGTCGATGCTACTTCAAGACGTAAATCCAAATTTCTTCCCAAAAATAAGTGAGTTCATATTGTAACATTAAAATAATGTTTTCAAATAATATTTGAGAATAAAATATTAATCGTAAATTGACGGATTGTCACAAGAAGCCTCAAGCTCTCACCATTGGAAGCTTCAGATATGGTACAAGTGTTACCTCTTGATTCCAGAAACCCTATTATAAGCTATGAAGAAGATGAATGTGGGTTTTGGAAGATTGGCAGGTATGGGAAAGAGGTTCACACTTTTACCACTCATATATCTTTGTTTGAAAATTTTAATAGAGAAGACTTGGTAGACCTTTGGAGGTTGTTAGAAGTCAAGTATGAGACTGAAGATCCTACTTTAGTCAATGCAATAAAACTGTGGTCAACATTCAAGAGAATGTGTGGACCAAGAGATGAAGATCCTGCTGTTTGGAAGGATCTTGAAGATGACCTCAGTGGTCTTCAATGGCGTTTGTATTCAGCTGCTGGTGTATATTACTTGAGTTCTACAAAGTTTGCTGAGTATCTTCTTGCAGATGCTCAGTATTCCATGTCCAATGAAGTCTTGGAGAAGATGAAGACAACACAGCTGGAGATTGATTATTCAAGTGACGTGGCCAAAGATTTGAACAGACATATTTATTACCAATATGAACAAGTTTTTAATATTCCTCCTAGTTCTTAATGTTTATTCAGAAACTTGATTACTAGAGTAGATATCAAGTTTAGGGGAGGATTGTTGGGAATAAAATATAGCCAGTCTACTTGAGCGCTGACAAGAGTAAAACAAGCGTTGATAGGAAGAAAACAAACGTTGACAGATCAAGCGTTGACAAGAAGAAGTCAAGCGTTGATACATTGAAGACAAGCACTGATGGAAAGATTTAGTCTACGCGTATATTGTTTCTAGTTTGTTTCTAGTAAAGATAAGTTCAACATTGTATTTTCTATAATTATCTTTACCTAGAATAGTTGATACGTAGACTCTTGTACAAGGATTCTTATATCTATAAAAGAAGACCTTTAGGTTATTGTTCAATATAAGTTTTCATACGTTAAACACTTTCATTGTAAGCAAGTTTGTTATCATTAATCAAGTGAAAGTTTGTTTACATCTTTGTGTGTTCTTGTTTAAGTGTTAATTCCACATAACACTTAGATTACTATATACATATACAAAGGTTTCTCTACGTGTATAACTTGATCTAATCTCGTATACATAAAGCTAAATCGATCTAAGTTTGGGATCAACAACCCAGGATATGATGAAACGCACCCGACTCAACTTAACACGAACTAAAAATAAAATTCTCGAAAAATTCTAATATCGACAAAGAGACAATAAAACATAAAAATTGGGCATCCGTCGGGATCGTAGTCTTCGTCGGCTTTCTCAAATCGTCAATCGTTAAGATTACGACCTTAAATGTCGGTTTCAACTTAAACAGTCAAATATATAATAAACAAAATTTCTTAAAAATTTCAAAAATATTCGTAATTTAGGGTAAAGTAAGTGACCTCGGGTTCTGGGTATCACACCTTGAATTCTTGAACTTCTAACCGAGTATATTCAAAGAAGTATTTGTTTATGAATTCTCGATCATAGTGTACAGAGACATGTGTATCAATGAATTGCTGAAACTGATATTCGAGAACCAAAACGGCATCTATGGATTCAACCTCTTGAAATTCGTCGTTGGCAAGTTGTTGTTCAAGGTGATATGCATTGAGTAGAATTGTGCGTGTGAGTGTCTCAATATCTTGACCAATGAGTGACATGAATACCCGTTTAAATCCAAGGTCGACGCGAGTGCCTGTTAAGTCGTCATTTGAAAGAGCTTGAAGGTGTGACTCGAGTGATCTAAAGTATGTCATGCATCGTTCTTTTGCAACCGACATCTTGGATTTGAGTGCATGCACATCTTGTGTTACAGAATCCATAATGGGTAATCTCAATTAATGAAGTGACTTCGAATCTTAAGTAGACGTGGTGTGATTGGGTTGTGGTTAAAATTCCAAAAATTCTGATTTTTTTCTCAGTTCGACAATAAATTCTCCAGTCCGATATAATGGTAAGCGAGAAAAAATTTTCGAATTTCCAAATTTTGAAATCGAGCTAGAAATAGCCAAAAACTAGTAAGGGAAAATTTTGAAAAAGGAAAAACTTTGACGAAAAATAAAACCTAAAAAATTCGAATTTTGGTCCGAAAATTTGAAATTTGGGTCGAAATTTTTTTCGTATCGCCAAAATTTGAAATCGAAGCTTAAATGGCCCAAAAATGGTCTAGGAAAAATTAATTAATTTTTTTGGAAAAGATGTTGGATTCTATTTCTTCAAATATTTCAGAATCCAACTTTGAGAATTCAGAAAACAAAATCCGGAATCCAACACTATAATTCCAGAATCACTCTAAATTCGGAATACTAGAAGAATGATGTCTAAATGAAAGAATCCGGAATCCTAATCAGATAAAAGATTTCGGAATAAAGAATCCGGAATCCAAAATGTAAGAAGATTTCGGAATGTGATATGAATTTTGGAGTATAATGAGAATTCGGAATATGGCAAAATCCGGAATCCAAAATGTCAAAATCCGGAATATGGAAAAATCCGGAATCCAAGCTTCACCAAATCCGGAATAATACAAATCCGGAATAATTCTTGTTGACAGTATTTCGAATGTGGATCAAATGAATATTTCAGAATAATACCTTGTAACAAGATTCGGAATTTCCACAAGATTTTGGAATATACCCAGTATTCCGAAATTAAAGGTGAGTTCGAATTAAAATCGACTTTGACGAATTTTTACCCCAAAATCAAGCCAAAAGATCAAAACTTTGTGTGTTTATCACCAAAACAAGTATCACAAATCCCTACCACAACTATGTAGGAGATTTCTATGAAGATTAGACTACGAAAACACACATTTTTTTTGAGATGTGAGTCGTTGATCTTCAAAACCCACGAAATCTATCAAAACCACAAGCTTCAATCACCTATCTACTATAGGCTCTGAGACCAATTGTTGTCCCTTATTTTGTGATGACAATATAAGAAATAAGATAGAAAAGATAGATAAATTCTAGAGAGAGAAAGTAGAGAGATTGGTTGGAAACTTTGGGAGGATTAGATTAGAAGAGAGAAATTACAAATGACCAACACCCTTCCTAACATGCTAGGAAGGGTATTTATAGCCGTGACTTACATGTAGGCTTTATGGGCTATATTGTTTGGGTCGGGCTCAAATAATTGCTTAGTACCTTGAAAGAGGCCTTTTAAGCTAGACATCAAGCTCGTATTGTCACGACTATTCAACTACCTGTTACAACGTTCTAATAATCAATACATAATAAACCTATGACTGATCACTTTTGTTTGACTCAATATTTTGAGGCTAACAAAGATATTGTTCAAAGTTGAACTTCCATAGTTCAAAGTTCTCAGGGTCTAGAATGTGAATTTTGAGATGGTGATTTGAGGATGAATGCGGAGTTTCTATTGATCTAAGGCTTAAGCTTTCTACAAACATGGTGTTTTGACGATTTTAGGGTTTTGTGCGAATTAGGGTTTTGTGTTCTTTTGATCAAAGTTCCTAAACAAGCTATGATACCACTTGTTGATCCCAAACTTGGATCAATTTAGCTTTGTATTAACGAGAATAAATCAAGTGTAATACGTAGAGAAACTTTGTGTTGAAAAACAATCTAAGTACTACGCGGAATTAATACTTAGATCAAAGAACAAACAGTATACCAAACTTTCGACTTTGATTATCACAAACAGCGTACAAATACTATTGAAAGTGTTATTGAATACTACACCAAAAGGCCTCCTTTTATACACATAAGGAGACTTGAACATTAGGCTACGTATCAACTATATTAGGAAGATATCAAAAGATAAACATAAGAAAATACAATATTTGTATACATCTTCCTAACTTATACAAACGTGTTGACTTTAACAACTAACAACTCTTGACAGTGGCTTGATTCTTCTTGTCTGCGTCTAGTTTGTCGGTGGCTTGTTTACTCTGGTCAGTGGCTTGATTCCATTTGTCAGCGGCTAGAAGACTTAGTGAATTTTATTCCCAACTGCGATATGCCTTGTTTGTCGCAAAGTGATGTAGAGTTTTTACTACCCTTTAGGAAAAGAGAGCAAAGTAGGGAAAGTATTAAGTGTCTGTTTAGGAAAACCAAGCACTAATGACCAATGTGGTTCAAAGTTCGTTTCCCAAGGAGGCTAGTGTGTTGTGTAGAGAGAGGATTAACTTTGTGATTATATTAGTTATAAGAAAAGAAAATAGAAATGAGATAAGAAAAGAATGACGGTTACGATGTCTAATTAAACTAAGACGAAAGGGTCGTACACGTAAAACCGTAAAAAGTGACAAAATTAAAAATTTACTCTAAAAAATTCCTAGAAAGTTGCAATAAATCCTAAATAATGTAATTAGAGTTTACAAAAAATCAAAAATCACCCAAACCTTTTATTTAATTAAATAATAATTTTTTAATGCTAATTAAAGCCCAAAAAATCAATTTAATTAACAAAAAGCCCAAAATGATAATTTTTTCAATTTTAAACCTCTAAAATGACCTAACTTAATTTAAAACTATTTTTAAAAATTTTAAAATTAATTAAAACTATTTAAAAATAATTAAAAACTATTAAAACTTAAAATAATTATAAAAATTAATCTAATGACAATAAAAATATTCTAAAAATTGTTAAATTCCTATCTTAATGTATTTAACCTAAGAAAAATATAAAAACTTGAAAATATAAATTTTAATTTTTAATAATAAAATAATAATAAAATAATAATCCAAAATTTATAAAAAAATTCTAAAAACTTGCAAACTAGCTTAATTTAACCTAATAAACACATAAATGAAGTTAAAATTACAAAAATACCCCTAATGGGCCTTCAAATGGGCCAAAGTACAAAACAGACCCTTACAGGGCCAAAATAAGCCCAATAAGAAAAATGTTTATAAAAATGGTCCAAAAGCTCCTATCTGACTCAAAATTTGATTCTGAACACAATTTTTCAAAGGCCCAAAAGCTGAAAATGTGAAATAAGCTGGCTTATATCAAACAAATTATTCTTAATGGGCTTTTTGGCCCATTAAGCTATAAGCTGATGCCATAAGCTCAAATTAGACACACAAGCTTCTTTTGAGTTACTTAAGACTTCTGTAAAAAGAAATTTGAAAAAAGTCCAAGGAATAAGCCTGAAAATGCAATAAGCAATCTACACAAAATGACAAAATAGTTGTTTTCGAGTTCTAGGCTATCCCAAGAGCTGATTCAAGTTTCAAAAGCTTTTAAATGACTTAACTAAGCTTAATCAACAAAAAGTTTTCAAATAAGTTCACTCAATAAGCTGAAATAAGCAAATAAGCACTTCTTTAAAAGTCAACTTTAAGAGTTTTCTAGCAAAAAGTCAAAGTCAAAGTCTGATAAGCTCTAGTTCAATCAATGGGTCAAATAATGAAGATTGATCACAAAAAGTAAGTTGTTGCAGGTCTGGATAAGCCAATATGGCTTATTAATAAGCTAACTGAAAAATTGCACTAGTAGGGGCTAGTTTTGGATGTTGAGCAGTGGAAACTTTTTCCACTGCTTGACTTGTTTGACTTTTATCTTTAGTGACTTTTTTGGAGATTTGTAACACCCCCAAATTTACACAATTCAATACAGCGGAAGACTCGTTGGTGTTACGGGATAGCACATTACTCACATCATAGACAACGCATAAAAATCGCGTCGTTTAATAATAAAGCATTTCCATTCATAAATTTCAAATTTACATAGGTCCAAAGTCATTGTATTGCATACATGTTTTTACAAAGCATTTGAATGGAAATAGTTATTTAAGTGCGGGCCATGAATTCTTGTTGTCTTCCCGAGAATTACCTTCAAGTACCTGAGATAAAACATGTTAAAAGAAAAGGTCAGCGATAACGCCGAGTGAATTCATAGAGTTAAATAAAACCATCAATATATCATCGGTATATATTTATTACCGAAAATCATTTTTGTACACATCTTTATAGTAGACCATAAAATAGGCCAAAAACATTTTATACAAATCCTTGTCAAAATCACAATATAGGCTTTCGCCTTCAAAACCATTATACGAACCAATGTCGTAAAAATATCATACAATACGTTTTATAACGTTGTATAAAGTTAAATAAAACTGTTATATGAATATGGTTATGTAAAACCAAAACGCGAACATAATATCAATAATAAGACCCCGTATTGCTAGTCAGGCAATATATCGTAACTCAGTGCGTATAGCAGTATTTCGTTATTTTTGGATTATTAAAAGCCGCATGACATTGTTACCTTACTAAACCAAACAACGGGTAGCTAACCCAAAACTCAATTTGCCCATCTAAGTTAGCGTGTCGTCACAAAAATCACGCTATGGAAATCTTCTCATACATAAATTCGCTTACCAATCAATGTGGCACGACGAGGATCAACCGTCAAGGCGCGAACTGGGGTGATCGTCCCCAAATAGTACTATTATATGCATAAGCGTCTACCAAATCCCGGTAGTTCACAATTCATGCTAATGGGACTTTTAGTGACATAACCTAACTTTAATAATCCATTTTATTTCATACATCGGGTCATTTAATCATTCATCGGGTCATACAATCATTCGGGTCCAAATCAATAAACAAACAATCGGGACAAATGGTGTCCTGTTTTATCAAAACTAACATGTTATCTCCCTCGCGGGTTTATAAAACATTTCATAAAAACATTTAAAAGAGTGCGAGGCTATGAACTCACGTTGATTGGAAAAGGCGGTTATCGGCGATACGGATGTACGGTACGTGCTTCAATCACGGAAACCTAGAAAAATAATACTCGTCTTAGACTCTTGTCCAATGACTTTATAAAAATAAAAATTATGTATACATATGCTGATTTTATATATATGATGATCAAGTGGGTTTATACATTCTCATTTACTCATTTTTGTGTTATGTATTGGTAACTTTTATACTAGTTTCACTACTTTATCTTGTTTATATGTTTTAGGCCCAATAAGCCTATTACAAGCCCAATACTTTTCATTAGCCCAATTATACTTTTAATATCAGTATTATACTTTACATGTTGGGCCCAAGTGGGTTAAGCCCAATAAGTAAATGTTTAGCCCATTTAGTTGGATTAATAGCCCAATAATGCTAATTTAGCCCGTTAATGTCCGTATGTTATATAGTTCGGGTTTTATCGGTTTTTACTTGTATTAAGTACTTATATATCAGTATATGACTTTTAAAAAGTTTACATTAGACGGGTCCGACCGTCTAAGTTTTAGTTGACGCAAAACGTTAATTTTACGGTATTAGCCGAAAAGACGTAAAAATCATGTTTATAGTTTTTATAACTTATAAAACTTACCAAACTACCATTTTTATATAATGTCCATTTATTTATCCTTATACATATTTATATAAATGAGATATATAAGTTAGTGGGTTTTAATTTCACATTTTATACTATATTATTTTGAGTGCTTATATAATACTATTAAACTTTAATTTCACAAAATTTGATTTTTAGTTTCACTTTCACCATTTTTATCATATCTTGAGTTATACAAGGAGATAGAACCTCAAATTTTTATGACAGAAACTACATGATATGTGCTTCATTTTATTCATTTAGCTACTGATGAATCAACCTCAAAATATTTTAATAAATTCTTTCAAAACAGTATAGGCAGATTTGCACTCTCATCTTGTTTTGATCATATCTCACTCATTTTTATGATTCCATTGTATGGCCAACTCTCACATTTGTATAACACCTAATACTTACTTTAAATTGATTCCACTATGCCATTTTATCAGTTTAGCATTTGGTTACTTACTGTTTTTATACAGCCTTCATATTTTAGCAAGATTTTAACCTTGTTACCTATGGTTTTCCATCTTTTTAACCATATTTATGAACACTTGATCCCCACACAACATTTTTATCATCATATGTTCATCATATACATATACAATAGGAGAGAAAATACAAGATTACATAATCAAAATAATAAGAGGATTGGTGGTCTTGAAGATTGATCAACACCAATCTTCAAGACCACCAATACTTGTGAACTTCTTGTAGAAATCAGCCCTTGGACATCACGAAATCACTTCCTTGGATGTTAGAATCACCTCCAATATTCATGGCTTCAAAGGAGCATCATCATATGTGTTTATAACACAAATTTTATGGCTAGATTTGATCAAAAATTGATCAAAATGGTATTTTAGAGAGAGAGTGGACAAAAATGGGGAGAGAAGGAGAGAGTGGTTTGCATGTATTAGTTTAGGAGAAGTGGTTTTGGTGTTGGATGGTTTTGGTGCTAAGTTAGCTAACTTAGTTAAGTTAGACAAGTGTAGCTTTTAAGCTACATGTTTGACACATCATGGTATGTGTTAGAGCCCATTTGGCCGTCCCATGTAGTGGGGTGGGCAAGTGTAAAACTTGTCCCATCCAACTAATTTACGGGTACTCCTCGATTCTATTTTCCTCGATGTGTGTGCCCTCAAGTCGTTTTACGAAAAACGTTTTTATAAATTATGAATCAACGGCACAAAACGAATCTAATAAAAATTGTTTCATCAAAAACGGAGTTCAAAAACGTAAATACGTAATCCTAAGGTTTCCGGTTTAGTCGTAAAGGACGTTAAATTATTCAAGTAAGTCCTAATCTCTTCTCGTATATTAGTGAGTTTATGAACCAACACAAATTTAAAATCCCAAAATAATATTCACGGATAAATTTATTTTCTGAAATGTCGGACTGTCACCAAAATGGTGTATGTAAACTTAAGCACGTAACGTAGAATCCTCCGGTTTAGACGTAGTCGATGCTACTTCAAGACGTAAATCCAAATTTCTTCCCAGAAATGAGTGAGTTCATAATAGAACATTAAAATAATGTTTTTAAATAATACTTGATAATAAAATATCAACCATAAATTGACGGATTGTCACAGTATTTACCCCTAAACAGGATCTTTGTCCTCAAAGATCAATTTATCTTACTACTCGCTTCTTATAGAGTTAGAGCCATGTGGGTATTTCCTCCACATTCGGTCTTTTCTCACAAGTGTAGTTCATTACAATACGCGAGTTTCATCAAACATAACTATGGGAATAAGATCAGGCTTAATGTTGACTTACTTTCTCTATCCATGATGTTCACGGGTTTTTGATGAATGCAACTTTTCGCCGATCTAAACTTCATTAAGGAATGGTCAGATTTTCACTTGATAGACATTTATCAAGTTCGATATACGAAACATAATTCACGCATCCCTTGAAGTCCTAGGGTAGATCCAGCTTATATGCCTTTCAAACCAACTTTTACGTCATCTCTATGGTCCCATACTACGGGGACTTATTTCCCATGATCTTTCAGATCATCTATTCGTTTTTACAAAGTAAATTTTTTTGGCATAACTTCGCTACCCATCCGGCACTTCAAGATCTACATTTAATATTCACATAACCTCCTGCCTACTACCGACAGTCAATAATTAGATCCTAATTTCAACAACCATTTCAGGTCTCGCGGGTCGGGTATTTTGTAAGGTTAGGTTTGTCATCATAGGAAACCTTAAACCTAAAAGACATGTCCAACTCACAATGGGTGTATGTCGGTTGTCTTCCTCCCAACTCCTGCTTACAGATGCTCTAATATTTAGATCCTAACAAGATTCGATCTCGATCCTAATACGATAGTTATCAATGATTATATCTCCAAAGGAAAACGGTTATACGTTTTATTACCAAAGGTCAATCATTCAAGCATAAAATAGCACTTCTAGTATTTTGTATCGTTACTTTACCTCGTCCCTTCGATTGGGGTGGTAAACAGTACTCTCATCAAGGTTCGTTCCCAATGACTTCTGAGCAAATCTCTAGAAATTCGATATGAAGCGAGGATCTTGATAGAGATGATCGATACAGGCACACTATGTTTACGCAACTCTTTTAAATGCAAAAAGTCAATTTCTTCATCGGGAATCTATCATTAACCGGAATGATATTAGCATATTTGGTCAGTCTGTCGACGATGACCCAAATCGAATCAAATTCAGATAATGACCTTTGCAATAGTTAGACGTTTACTAATGTATGAGGCGATGACTGCCTTCATAAATTGCCATCAGTACAACTTCTTCAGATAAGATACATTAAATCTGAAAATGTCATGAATAGAATACTTAATTCAACACGACTAAATCTCAAAATCCTCTATATTTAGGCAACCTCAAGTGGCCTTTTATACATTTAACGCCATCGGCTTCTCAATTCTAATGGTTCACATTAGCCGCGAACCCCTTTTATTATCTATATTATCCTTCTTACAAACATTAGTTATTTTTAAATTTTTCGGCAATTTATTTTGTACCATCATTACCAAGGAACACATCCTAATTGGTTCTTTATCCTTTTTACATAATGCGTCGGTATCTAAATTCACCTTTCCTGATGAAATAATTATCATGACCACAATTCACTCAGAAATTATTTCTTTATATATTCTTAGTTTTAGTCTTGTCTCAACTATTATCTTTATCAGTTTTGCTCAATCCGACGTTTAAAGCGTCGTTAAATATTTCAAGTAATTAAATCATAAATATTCATTTTTTATGAAACGTAAACGTAAAATTTTAAATTTCTTAGTTCGACCAATTATATGAAAAAGGTTCAAAATAAATTTGAATTTAATTAACAAGATTTTTGTTGATTTATCGAAAATAATTAATAAGGTTCGTAAATTTTTGAAAAATCTTTGGTTATACTTTGGTCAAAATTTTCTTAGTTGAAAAGCAAAAATTGTCGTTCTAAATTTCAAGTCATGGTTTCCTCAATCCCTCTTAGGTTGTCTTGAGGTATACACAAACATTTACCCCTAAACAGGAGTTTAGTTAAATGTTTTGGGTATAAGGGAATAATCCCTTAAAAATACTTTTGATAAAACATTTTTCAAAACATATTTGCACTTTCTTTTTAGTGTAACTCAAAGTCTTAAATGACTTCTAATTTTTGAAGAGTCAATATATATACCTTACCATCATTAATCAAATGGTCATTTTATGTAAAGGATCAATCCTTAAATCACATGTCAAATATTCAAGGTACAGATTTTCGTTGTTCGGCCAATTTAGGGCAGTCTATAAATAATTATTAACTCATTCTTATTCTTATAAACAAACAGATGGTTCTTTAGTGATCACGAGCATGAATTTATCAAATTATAGTCTACACACATGATTCACCAAATTTATGGATGCTACATGTGCATTGGTCAATCCAAATGACATCACGTGAAACTTATAATGTTCATTAGAAGTTCTGGATGTAGTGATTGGAATAGATAATCTTTTTCACGGACGCGAAGTTGATGATAACCATGCCATGGATCAAATCTTTAAAACATATGCTAGAACTTTTTAAATTATCGAACAAATCTATCATCTTGGGTAGTGGATATAGATTTCTATCATCAATTTACCTAGTTCACGGTAATCCAACAAATATAAGGAATGATAACACCATAGCTCTTCATGATGACGAGCTTGGTAGAATAAAAGCATTCTTCGGCAACTCTCTCAGTTGTACGGTAATTCTTTTAATTCAGATAGTGCTAACGTACAGTGCTCATGCCACAGGTGCAACACCGAGAATATAATCAGTACCAAATTCAACTTGCCCTAATGGCGAAAGTCTAGGTAATTCACCAACAAATACCTCCCAAAGTTTCAGATAATGGAAACATCTTTTAATAAATTTTCTTTCTAGATTATAATATCTATGACTAATTCATAACCATTCACGGTATAAATTCAAGTCTAAATGCAGGATATGGTCATCCATCAAGAATTATTTAGATCACTTTTGATAATCAACATCTTATCTTTTAGGGGAATTCTACTCAAGTTCCCATCAATTTAGACAATGTCGTCGTGTCATAATTAATCAATCCACTCTACTGGCACTACCAACTTTCCAATTTTATTGCCATCGATAAGATGTGAACTTCTCAAAAGACTAATAATAACTCATAATCCTTCACAAATTCAAGGATATCTGGAGACATAACAAGCCTTAAAAGAGTAAAGTCAACGCATAATCTATGCGAGAGAATTTCAAATCAGATGCAGACGAAAACATTTAACGAATATGAATATATCCTATGTTTTCATAATTTTAGTACGCATTCGAAAGCTCCTCGGATCGTTACCCAGGTCATTCAAATGAAATCAAATCAAAAGAAATGATAGGAACGTCGATACATCCAGTCGGGTATCAACACTCGGTAATCAGATACTTCTCCTAAGAATCTCACCAAGGGAGAATTGGACAAGAAAGAATTGTCAATTGTCAAATAAGACAATTTCCACAGATGAGTAAATTCGACTCAGAAGAATAAATGGTAGGGGCACATATGTAGGTGTCTCTAACAATATGTCCCTATTTTGCACTTATTGCAGATCTCATAAAATTTAATCTCTCATAACTTCAAAGATAATTTAGTGTTTATTAATATTTCATGGTCACTACTAATCAGCCTTGCATGGTCCCTTCCAAATTGTATGTAGGCGCGCAACTATATACAATTTCAAGATTAACGATGCAATACTTAGTTCGTCAGAAAAAAAAATTTGTCATCATGTTTAAAATATATGTTCATGCTTAATTCAAAATGAATTTACAGATATGTTCTTTATCATGGAAACAATTAAGTTTTCCAAGGTATTTCATAAATAACTTTACTTCGATAACGATTACTCATAAATCTCACTTTGAATAATCCATATAGTGATGAAAATCAAATTTTTCTCAAGGAATACTGTTTTATCTTATAAAAACAATGATTGATCTGCAAAAAGAGTGATGAAAAGTTGTTCACCAAGAACTAACTACAATATAATAGGAAATGAGCTTAGCCAAATAATCATGAGGTTAATGACCTTGATGGCACTAAAAAAGAATAATCCACAACGTAACTCAAATCGAGATGAGTACTTGTTCAATGGTTGCATCACTAATGCGAACATTAGGATGAAGCAAGGAAAGATAGATAACATCGATACATGTAGAATTTAGCAATCAAAGGTAGTCTTTTCATTAATCACAAACAAGTCAAAATAGTACCGTAACACATTACGTGTCACTATGTCATACCATTCCAAGAACCTCATCCTACCAACTGATGTCTCAGTTAAGTTAGGGATTATTTTTAAAAGATACCACAATGAATACTAATCTACAAGAGTCATTAGGTGTTCCACATGTCCCGAAAGATCCATCGGTCCCAATTCAGAAGAAGATTTCTTCAATTTATTTATTGGACACTGTGCATCCTCGTCAGTGGACAATGGCCTAGGAACAACACTTAACACGAATTAACAAACAATTAAAACCTTATAATTCAATCACAACGACTTCCTCTTAACAATCTCATATTCCATACAAGTTAAATTTTATTTTTATTCAAGTTTCAGCCAAATCATACTCAATGCGATATCCTACTTCATTCTCCAATACTTTCAACCTTTTTCTTAGACCTTAATAGGGCAATAAAATTTCAATATGAACAACACTTAATTTCCAATCCTATAGCTCTTACAACAATAGTTATCAAATGAGTCACTAGTATGAAATGCCTCACACATTCAATTAGACTTCTCGAAAAGGTATTAGTGGCATGAGGCTTTTGGGTAAAGGCTCCAATGATAGCCTCAAGTGCAACTGATAGGTGTGTAAACACCAATCCTTTTACCACTTAATTCGGGCTAAAACAAGACCAAAACACGTATTTAATATCATTTGTTTGGAATTATACGTGGTTTTTGTGTTTATTGTGTTTTCAGAGACAAGCGGATAAATATTGAAGAAAACATGGGATTGCACGGGTTTTACTGAAGAAAAAGGCTCAAGATAAAGTCTATCGTCCAAGAGATGCAAAAGATTTGAAGTCACTGGGCCTATTCGAAGATTTATCGAAGAAAAGGACCAAAGATGGAAGATTTATATAAGTCGAAGAAACTCAAGTCTATTAAACGAAGAAATTAAAAGACGAGTTGAATTTAATCGACAACAAATCCCGAATCAGAATCGAAAACGGAAACTTTTCTGAAAAGACGAAAAGACACGAAGAACGGGAGAAAGCCCACTCACCAACCAAAGGAAACACCTATAAATAGGCCATCCCACACACATTTTTAGAGTTAGCTAGTTTTTCTTTCTTCCTCCTTTTCTTTCTCCTGGTTCGTTTAACACCATCACCACTAGGGTGATTGGTGATTTTTATTATTAGTTCTTTGATCTTGTAATTTTAATCCTTGTTTCATCTTGTTAAAACATTAATCATTCAATTCAAAGTTCTTGTTTAATCTTTCATTTCATCTTGTTCATCTCCATTTTTATCTTCAAGTTCTTAAGTTTTATTTTTCTTGATTTGATCTTCAAAAGTTGTTTGGATTTGTGTTTTTATTAGTGGGATTTGTTGCTTATATTGTCTAAATGATTTGTGTTTAAATTGGTAAAACCTTTTTAAGTGTTTGATTTGATTTTGATTAAAAACCTGTGTTCCGTGTTCTTAGTTACTGTTTCTGTATCTGGGTTTCCAAAGTTCCGAACCAAGACAAAAAGTTCCGAATGAAGACTTCATTCGGAAACTTCCGAACCAAACACTAAGTTCCGGATCAGTGACTTCCGAATCAACCTTCATCCGGAAGGTTCCGACTCAGGCCATAAGTTCCGAACCAGTTCTTCATTCGGAAGTTTAAAACTTCCGAACCAGTGACTTCCGGACGAAACAAAAGTTCCGAATCAGCTCAGACTTCCGAATCAAGGAGAAGTTCCGAATGAACATTCATTCGGAAAGTTCCGGATGAGTATGTTCCGAATGAGCAAGTTCCGGATGAGTGAATAGTGTCTTCCGAATCAGTTAGTTCCGAATCAATTATTTTTGAGTATTTTAATGCTATTGTTTTACTGTTGATTAATTTACTGTTTCTCTACTCATATTTCACAGTTTATTTGTTAACTTTAATTTTAATTTGATTCTATTTTGAACTTTAAATTTTCAGCCAAGTTTTTGTTAATCTTAATTAGAGTAATTGCCCTTGATTTAAACCTTCATTTCCACTTTTTAGAATAGAAAACCAAACCCCTTTATTTAGTAACCAAGAACAATCATTCCACTTAAGGCCTAGATCAATTCGAGAGGATACCGAGAATTCTGAACCTAGTAAAACCAATGTATCAAATGGCGCCGCTGCCGGCTCTTCTCGTTAAGATCAAAAGTTTTTTGTAGAACTTGGATTTTGGGATCCGTTCCCCGTGAACGTTACTTTTTCCTAAAAATTTTCAAAAACACTAAAAAATATAAAATTTTCAAAAATCCTAAAAATTAAAAAACCATAAAAACCAAAAATATTTTTGCCTTGTTTCTCTTTGTTCGTTCTTTTGCAGGTGTATGCGCACTCGATCCACGTCTTATCAAGAGCCCGAGCCTCTCGATAACTTAGACATGGCTGGTGTCCAAAACAACAATAACATACCACCTCCGAACAACAATAATAACAACAACAACCCGCCTTTCAACAACATGAATAACAACAACAATGAGCCCCTTCCGGATAATCGCCCAATGATCGAATTGCTGCAAGCTCATGTTGATGGCAACACGGATCCAATTGTCATTCCTCCAATTGCCGCCAACAATTTCGAGCTCAAGTCAGGCTTTATCCAGATGGTCTCAGCTCAACCGTTCTTGGGACGCACCATTGATGACCCACACGACCATATCAAGAGATTTCTACAACTCACCAACACGGTCAAGTTCAATGGGGTTCCACAGGAGGTCATAAGGTTACAACTTTTTCCCTTTTCTTTAGAGGGACAAGCCCGGCATTGGCTTGCTAAGGAACCGCCACAGAGTATTCTCTCGTGGACGGATTTGGAAACAAAGTTTATCAACTACTTTTTTCCACCCTCTCGTACTACCGCTTTGCGGAATGAGATTATAAACTTTGAACAAAAGTACGATGAGTCATTTAGTGAATCTTGGGATCGTTTTAAAGATCTTTTAAGAAAATGCCCACAACATGGTTTTACCAAAGTTCATCAAATAAATACTTTTTACAATGGTTTACGCATGAGTGACCAAGATTCACTGAATAGTGCCTCAGGGGGTAATTTATTGGCTAAGACTTCCAATGCTGCTTGGGATATCATTGAGAACAAGTCTCGTGTGCAAACCAAGAGCGTTAGGACCAATGTTGCTAGTGCTAGCACTAATGACAGCGACAAGCGATTAGACAAAATCACCACGCTTCTTGAATCGCTTGTCACACATACCGTCAGCAACAACAACAGCAACAACGCCAAGAACGCACAAGTCAACGCTGTCAGCCAACCTTGTGAGATATGCGGTGGTCCCCATTCTTACACAACTTGTACTGCCACCCAAGATTACCCTGCTGAGAATGTGAATGCGGCATATGGCACCTACCAACAACCAGCTTATCAAGCAAAACCCCAAGGTGATCGTAACTTGCTTAGCTATCGCAGCACCAACTATCTTTCCCCACCTGGTTTTCCTCCAACCAACCCAAACCAACAACAAAACCTTAATCGCCCTCCTCAACAACAACAACAACCTCGACAACCATACATCCCACCTCACAAGCAACAACAACCACCTCAAAGAAACAATCAAGTCTACCAACAACCTGCTTACCAACCACCTGTATACAATGCTCCTCCCAACCAACCCACCGCTCTTCACCAAGAAGTGGAAACTTATATGAGGACTAACGATGCGATAGTGGGAAATCTTCAGAGAGAAGTGCTCAACCTGAAAGGCGACCTGGTCAAGCAAGGAAATGAATTGCGAGCTGATATGCGAAACACGTTGGATAGTCAGACGAATGACTTGAGGAACATGATGGCTAGTTTCTTCCAAAGTAGTCAACCCTCTTCTTCGGGTACTCTTCCGAGTAACACCGTTGCGAACCCAAGAGGGGAGATGAAAGCAATCACTACTAGAAGTGGTAAAGGTACCAAGGAACCCGAGCTTCCTATACCGCCACCGGTGGTTGTGACTAAGGAGAACGAGTCGCCTGCTCCTATTCCTCCTCCTTCCCCAATTTCTCCACCTCTTCTTTCTACCCCTCCTCCACCCGTGGTTGTGAGTGATCCTATACTCCCAAAGCCTTCCTCTTCTTCCAATATACTTTATCCTTCTAGGTTGAGGAAAGAGAAGCAAAAGAGCAAGGATGATATTCAGGTTTCTAACTTTCTGAAAATGTTTAAACAACTGAATTTTAATATCTCCTTCGCTGAGGCTCTCGCTCACATGCCCAAGTACGCGAAAATGTTTAAAGACCTTCTGAGCGACAAGGAAAAGCTCCTCGACATTGCCAACACCCAACTTAATGAGAACTGCTCCGCAGTGCTCTTAAGGAAATTGCCAATCAAGCTTGGTGATCCGGGTCGTTTTCTTATCCCTTGCAATTTCCCGGGAGTAGAGAATTGCATGGCCCTAGCCGATCTAGGTGCCAGTATTAATCTCATGCCTCTAAGTGTTTGGAAGCAATTATCTCTCCCAGAGCTAGTCCCCACTAAAATGACTTTGGAATTGGCCAACCGTACGGTTGCTTATCCAGTGGGGATAGCCGAAGATGTTATCGTAGGAGTCGACAAATTCACCTTCCCTGCTGATTTTGTTGTCGTCGACTACGAGATGGACCCCCGTGTGCCACTTATTGTTGGTCGTCCATTCTTGAGGACCGGTCGCACTCTTATTGATGTTGAAACCGGAGAGCTTATCATGAGAGTGGGTGACGACAAAGTAGTCTTCAACATGGGAAAGTTGTCTAAACAGCCTTACTCATATGAGAGCGTTAATTGTATTGACGTTCTTGATGAGGCTTGTGAAGAACACTTTAATGATGCTTGCAAAAGTATTCCTTCCTCTCTTCCCAATGTTGAGACCGTGTCCTCTATTGATTCATCGTTGTCTCTATTTGGAGATGGTGATTTATTCTGGAACAATCTTGAAGATGCCATGGGAGATGCGAATTTAGCTACTAATGATTCTCCCACCGAGGGGGATGAAGACATGAGTTTCTTTGACAATCTTCTCACCGAAGACAAACCTTCGCCTCCGTCTCCCACGGTTATTGCTATCGATGCCAAGACTTTGAAAACGCCTCCCGTCGAAAATCCTCCGGATTTGGAACTTAAGGAGTTGCCGCCTCATCTCGAGTATGTGTTCCTTGACGACAACAAGAAGTCGCCCGTCATTATTGCAAAGGATTTGAAAGATGCAGAGAAGACTCGCCTCGTTGCTGTGTTGAAAGCTCACAAGAAGGCTATTGCGTGGAAAATCTCGGATATTCGTGGAATTGATCCTCACTTCTGCACGCACAAAATTCTCATGGAGGACGACTATAAGCCCACTATTCAAAGCCAACGAAGGGTGAATCCAAAAATACATGAAGTCATCAAAACAGAGGTTATCAAACTTCTTGATGCGGGTATGATTTACCCTATTTCGGATTCACCGTGGGTTAGTCCAATCCATTGTGTGCCCAAGAAGGGCGGAATAACCGTTGTTCCCAATGAACACAACGAGTTGATTCCCACTCGTCTCGTTACTGGGTGGAGAGTTTGTATAGACTACCGCAAACTCAATGATGCCACGAGAAAGGATCATTTCCCTCTACCTTTCATGGACCAAATGCTTGAACGATTAGCCGGTAATGAATATTACTGCTTTTTGGATGGTTTCTCGGGTTATTTTCAAATACCCATCGATCCCCAAGATCAAGAGAAGACTACATTCACTTGTCCCTACGGCACTTTCGCTTACAAAAGAATGCCTTTTGGCTTATGTAATGCGCCCGGGACTTTCCAAAGGTGTATGTTAGCTATCTTCCATGACATGGTTGAACAAACCATGGAAGTCTTCATGGATGATTTCTCGGTCTTCGGGGATTCCTTCTCTGCTTGCCTTGCCAATTTAGAACGTATGCTAAAGCGGTGCGAAGACACTCGCCTTGTTCTAAATTGGGAAAAATGCCATTTTATGGTAAAAGAAGGCGTCGTGCTTGGACATAAAATTTCGAAAGCCGGTCTTGAAGTAGACCGTGCTAAAGTTGATGTTATAGCAAAGTTGCCTCCACCTTCCACTGTGAAGGGTGTGAGAAGTTTCTTGGGTCATGCGGGCTTCTACCGTCGATTTATCAAAGATTTTTCTCAAATCGCTCGCCCGATGACCCACCTCTTGGAAAAAGATACTCCTTTTATCTTTTCCAAAGAGTGCCTTGAAGCCTTTAACTCACTTAAGGATAAGCTAACTAAGGCACCCGTCTTGGTTACCCCTAATTGGGAACTTCCCTTTGAGTTGATGTGCGATGCTAGCGATTTTGCTATTGGAGCGGTTCTTGGACAAAGAGTGAACAAACACTTCCAACCGATCCATTATGCTAGCAAGACAATGACAGGGGCACAATTGCATTATACGACAACCGAAAAGGAGCTTTTAGCTGTTGTCTACGCTTTTGAAAAATTCCGCCCCTATCTTGTCCTTTCCACCACCATTGTGTACACCGATCATTCCGCGTTGAAGTACTTGTTGACAAAGCAAGATTCCAAACCAAGACTTCTTCGTTGGGTTTTGCTGCTCCAGGAATTTAAAATCGACATCCGTGATAAAAAAGGAGCAGAAAACTTAGCCGCGGACCATCTTAGTAGACTTGAGGATCCTTACCAAGGGGATCATCCGCCCAAAGAAATCAATGATTCTTTTCCCTTGGAGACCTTAATGTCTATAAACTCGAAGCCGAATGAAACCCCGTGGTTTGCGGACTTTGCAAACTACTTGGCGGGTGGAATTCTCAAGGAAGGGTTGACGTCTCAGCAAAAGAAGAAGTTCTTTACCGACATCAAGACTTACTTTTGGGACGACCCTTACCTATTCAAACAATGTGCTGATTTGATAATTCGCCGATGTGTTGATGGACCGGCAGCGTCGGACATCCTTGATGCTTGCCACAACGGACCCATCGGTGGTCACTTTGGTCCCAACTACACCGCTAAAAAAGTGTTTGATTCGGGATTTTATTGGCCCTCCATATATCGTGATGCTCACAATATGGTTAAGCGATGTGATGTTTGCCAAAAGCAAGGCAAAATCACACATAAAGACGAGATGCCTCAGAATTTCATTCAAGAGTGTGAAATTTTTGATGTTTGGGGTATCGACTTTATGGGGCCATTCCCTTCGTCTAAAGGAAACAAATACATCCTTGTAGCCGTCGACTACGTTTCAAAGTGGGTTGAAGCCAAAGCTTTGCCTACTAATGACGCAAGGGTGGTTTGTAACTTTTTGAAAGCTCTATTCGCTAGATTCGGTGTGCCTCGCGCCATTATTAGTGATCGTGGGACTCATTTCTGCAATGACCAATTTGCTCGAGTCATGGCTAAGTACGGTGTAAACCATCGTCTTTCCACAGCCTACCACCCACAAACTAATGGCCAGGCTGAAATATCCAACCGAGGGCTGAAGCGAATTTTGGAAAGAACCGTGGGAGAGCATCGTGCCGCATGGGCTGATAAACTCGATGATGCTTTGTGGGCTTTCCGTACTGCTTACAAGACCCCGATCGGCTGTACGCCTTATCGTCTTGTGTACGGGAAAGCGTGCCACCTCCCCATTGAGTTGGAGCACAAGGCTTATTGGGCCTTGAAGTGGGCTAATTTTGATATAAACAAAGCCGGTGACCTACGCAAGATCCAACTCAATGAGCTGAATGAACTCCGGAATGAGGCTTATGAAAATTCTTTGATCTATAAGGAAAGAACTAAGCTCATTCACGACTCCAAGATCAAAAACCGAGAGTTCCATGTTGGAGACAAAGTCTTACTTTTTAACTCTCGGTTGAAAATCTTTTCGGGCAAGCTCAAATCTCGTTGGTCCGGCCCATTCACCATCGCCCAAATTTTTCCATATGGTACTCTCGAGCTCGCTCAACCTAATGGACCAAATTTTAAGGTGAATGGCCAACGAGTGAAGTTGTACTTTGGTGAGGACACCTCTCAGGAGGTGATTCCATCCCTCACCACGTTCCCCATGAACTGAATTTGGGTCGAGTCAGGCTCGTGACTCGGTTATCAAAAAACAAGCGCTCCTCGGGAGGCAGCCCGAGTATCTATCCTTGTATGTTTTAATCCCCTAAGTGTAGGGGGAGCCTTGTATATGCGTTTGTCTTTGTGGTGATGTGATTACAGGGATATGTGCACTCTTGGAATCTTTGAAGAACCGTGCTCCCGTGTTTATCCGAAATCCGGTTCTATCTCTCAACTATCGTGATTCAATTTTCTTCATACTCACATTTGAAATTGATCACGTTAGTCGTCTCTTCCTTAACTTGAGTTAACCAACGTGCACAATGTCATAAGTGTAGGGGAGACTTCTCCCACATGCTTAAACATTGAGGACAATGTTTATCTTAAGTGTAGGGGGGACTTCTATCGAAGTTTTAAGTGGACTTTTCCATGAAAATGCCTTCAATTAACCGGAAAATCCTATTTTTCAACATTTTTCAAATTTTTTATTAACTTTGGCCATTTAGTTGTAATTTTAAAATTTTTAGCGTTGCTTTCATATGTATATATTCCACAATAAAGTCAAAAATATTAATAAAGTGGTGTAGCTAGTTTAGAAGTTTTTGACATATTAGGCCCGTTGCGTTTATTTTGACTCAACCCGAATAGACTTATCCAAGTTTATTCTAGCTAGTATCCTTAACCATGTAGACCTTAATTGGTTTATTAGGCTAAGTATCCACGAGTCTCATTACTTGAGATTTTAAATTGTGGAGGACGAGAAATGATAGAGTCAATTATAAGTCGGTATTCTTGCGCAAGCTCACTTGGTGTAATTATTTGCCTATTCTCCCATCACTTGCTAATAATTTATCTGCAATAAGTAAGGTCTTACGATTTGAAAAGTTACTTAGCTTCTAGCCCAAGATCGTTTAAAAGTTGCTCGGTAATGATAAGAGTTCATAGCCAAGGCATAACTTATGAAGCGGGGCGCGAAGATTGGCGAGTCCGAAAAGGCCCTAACAAGGCATGAGGATTCAATTTTATTGCTAAAGATCCAAAGTGATGTGAAAAGCATTATTCCTAAAGTCAATATGAAGGATCAAGACTCACGACGAAAAGCAATCAACTCCCATAAAGATCATGGAGAAGTCTATCCGAAAAGACCCTAACAAGGTATGAGGATAAATAGATCCAAGTCCGAAAAGGAGGCGGATCGTTGTATCTCAAAATCCCAATTAGAGATTGAAGAAATAATCATGAAGTCGTGGTCAACAAAGTTGGAGTACCCCTCAAAAGTCTCCAAGTGAAGAAACTCTATTATGATGAGAAGACCATTATCTCAAGAACGTCTCTCGAAGATATGAAGTATGAAGTACATGCCAAATATCGGCCCGAGAAAGGTCTCAAATCGTGAACCAAGTTATGCCAAGATATGAACTTTTTGATATCCCGAGAAGCAGTTTTAAGAGATTTTGTCCTTTAGCTAACTATTGATCAAATCGTCCTACTTTGCTTTCAGCCCTAATAAACTATCGAAATAAGTCCAAAAATGCATCTTAATGATCATTCTAAGACAAAAATAAAATATAAGAGATACACCTAGGAATAAGGGAGTTTAAGCATTTAATTAAGCCATGTGTGTAAGTGTTTGAATTGCTAACTTATAATAACAATGATCTCGTTTTTAAGCTTAGTTTGGGGAACGTGAAACTTGAGGGTGATAAATCTTCGCAGCACCAAAGTCCTAATGTAAGTCATCGATTTCTCTACAAGTTATTTCCATGTAGCTATTTTCAAGTGAAAATGGTTTTCTATCCTTTTGTTATCTTTGAAGTTTTATTTCTTTAATTTTTGTTTAGTAGAATTTTAAATAAGGCCAAGGTTGATTAATTATGAGAAAAGTGTAAACTTGCTTTATCACTAAGCATTGCATGAGGGCATGGCAATGGTTAAGTGTAGGGGATTTGATAGGTGTGTAAACACCCATCCTTTTACCACTTAATTCGGGCTAAAACAAGACCAAAACACGTATTTAATATCATTTGTTTGGAATTATACGTGGTTTTTGTGTTTATTGTGTTTTCAGAGACAAGCGGATAAATATTGAAGAAAACATGGGATTGCACGGGTTTTACTGAAGAAAAAGGCTCAAGATAAAGTCTATCGTCCAAGAGATGCAAAAGATTTGAAGTCACTGGGCCTATTCGAAGATTTATCGAAGAAAAGGACCAAAGATGGAAGATTTATATAAGTCGAAGAAACTCAAGTCTATTAAACGAAGAAATTAAAAGACGAGTTGAATTTAATCGACAACAAATCCCGAATCAGAATCGAAAACGGAAACTTTTCTGAAAAGACGAAAAGACACGAAGAACGGGAGAAAGCCCACTCACCAACCAAAGGAAACACCTATAAATAGGCCATCCCACACACATTTTTAGAGTTAGCTAGTTTTTCTTTCTTCCTCCTTTTCTTTCTCCTGGTTCGTTTAACACCATCACCACTAGGGTGATTGGTGATTTTTATTATTAGTTCTTTGATCTTGTAATTTTAATCCTTGTTTCATCTTGTCAAAACATTAATCATTCAATTCAAAGTTCTTGTTTAATCTTTCATTTCATCTTGTTCATCTCCATTTTTATCTTCAAGTTCTTAAGTTTTATTTTTCTTGATTTGATCTTCAAAAGTTGTTTGGATTTGTGTTTTTATTAGTGGGATTTGTTGCTTATATTGTCTAAATGATTTGTGTTTAAATTGGTAAAACCTTTTTAAGTGTTTGATTTGATTTTGATTAAAAACCTGTGTTCCGTGTTCTTAGTTACTGTTTCTGTATCTGGGTTCCACAGTTCCGAACCAAGACAAAAAGTTCCGAATGAAGACTTCATTCGGAAACTTCCGAACCAAACACTAAGTTCCGGATCAGTGACTTCCGAATCAACCTTCATCCGGAAGGTTCCGACTCAGGCCATAAGTTCCGAACCAGTTCTTCATTCGGAAGTTTAAAACTTCCGAACCAGTGACTTCCGGACGAAACAAAAGTTCCGAATCAGCTCAGACTTCCGAATCAAGGAGAAGTTCCGAATGAACATTCATTCAGAAAGTTCCGGATGAGTATGTTCCGAATGAGCAAGTTCCGGATGAGTGAATAGTGTCTTCCGAATCAGTTAGTTCCGAATCAATTATTTTTGAGTATTTTAATGCTATTGTTTTACTGTTGATTAATTTACTGTTTCTCTACTCATATTTCATAGTTTATTTGTTAACTTTAATTTTAATTTGATTCTATTTTGAACTTTAAATTTTCAGCCAAGTTTTTGTTAATCTTAATTAGAGTAATTGCCCTTGATTTAAACCTTCATTTCCACTTTTTAGAATAGAAAACCAAACCCCTTTATTTAGTAACCAAGAACAATCATTCCACTTAAGGCCTAGATCAATTCGAGAGGATACCGAGAATTCTGAACCTAGTAAAACCACTGTATCAACAACATTCACCCTTTCGATTTCAAATTTAAGAATTGGGTGACAACGAATCAGATGGCATCTTTCTAGGTGGTAACGTTTTGTCAAACTCCACTCTATAAGGAAAGATCGTCATGACATCGATATCAAATTTAATCTTGCCAATTCTTCTTCAAAATCACAATCAACTAATATCTACATTTCTACGAATATCAACCATTTTGTTGGGATCATAAATATCCACAACTTGGTTTAGATCTGGAATAGCTAGATTTCCTACAGGAATAGCTTCAATTAATTTGCTAGGGGAGTTAGGGTTTCTTGTGACAATCTACGTCGTATAAATATCTCGTATACGTATTGAAATAATCATCAAACAATCATGTAATCAAATTACAACATACATATATAATCCAAGTTATATATATACTAAAATAACACTTCTCAGTCTGGCCTTGTCAGTAACTCGGGAATTCTTCGGCACCGTTATAGTCAAAAGATTTTTAGACATTTTGAGAAAAATGTTTATAGTTAAAAGATTTTGAAATGTTTTATTCAAAACCTTGGATTTAAAAATCTTTCGTTCTCTATAACGAGAGCTCTGGTACCAAACTGTAACACCCCCAAATTTACACAATTCAATACAGCGGAAGACTCGTTGGTGTTACGGGATAGCACATTACTCACATCATAGACAACGCATAAAAATAGCGTCGTTTAATAATAAAGCATTTCCATTCATAAATATCAAATTTACATAGGTCCCAAGTCATTGTATTTCATACAGGTTTTTACAAAGCATTTGAATGGAAATAGTTATTTAAGTGCGGGCCATGAGTTATTGTTGTCTTCCCGAGAATTACCTTCAAGTACCTGAGATAAAACATGTTAAAAGAAAAGGTCAGCGATAACGCCGAGTGAATTCATAGAGTTTAATAAAACCATCAATATATCATCGGTATATAATTATTACCGAAAATCATTTTTGTACACATCTTTATAGTAGACCATACAATAAGCCAAAAATATTTTATACAAATCCTTTTCAAAATCACAATATAGGCTTTCGTCTTCAAAACCATTATACGAACCAATGTCGTAAAAATATCATACAATACGTTGTATAAAGTTAAATAAAACCGTTATATGAATATGGTTATGTAAAACCAAAACACGAACATAATATCAATAATAAGACCCTGTATTGCTAGTCAGGCAATATATCGTAATTCAGTGCGTATAGTAGTATTTCGTTATTTTTGGATTATTACAAGCCGCATGACATTGTTACCTTACTAAACCAAACAACGGGTAGCTAACCCAAAACTCATTTCCCATCTAAGTTAGCGTGTCGTCACAAAAATCACGCTATGGAAATCTTCTCATACATAAATTCGCTTACCAATCAATGTGGCACGACGAGGATCAACCGTCAAGGCGCGAACTGGGGTGATCGTCCCCAAATAGTACTATTATATGCATAAGCGTCTGCCAAATCCCGGTAGTTCACAATTCATGCTAATGGGACTTTTAGTGACATAACCTAACTTTAATAATTCATTTTTTTTCATACATCGGGTCATTTAATCATTCATCGGGTCATACAATCATTCGGGTCCAAATCAATAAATAAATAATCGGGAAAAATGGTGTCCTATTTTATCAAAACAAACATGTTATCTCCCTCGCGGGTTTATAAAACATTTCATAAAAACATTTAAAAGAGTGCGAGGCTATGAACTCACGTAGATTGGGAAAGGCGGTTATCGGCGATACGGATGTACGGTACGTGCTTCAATCACGGAAACCTAGACAAATAATACTCGTCTTAGACTCTTGTCCAATGACTTTATAAAAATAACAATTATGTATACATATGCTTATTTTATATATATGATGATCAAGTGGGTTTATACATTCTCATTTACTCATTTTTGTGTTATTTATTGGTAACTTTTATACTAGTTTCACTAGTTTATCTTGTTTATATGTTTAGGCCCAATAAGCCTATTACAAGCCCAATACTTTTCATTAGCCCAATTATACTTTTAATATCAGTATTATACTTTACATGTTGGTCCCAAGTGGTTTAAGCCCAATAAGTAAATTTATAAGTGCTTAGCCCATTTAGTTGGATTAATAGCCCAATAATGCTAATTTAGCTCGTTAATGTCCGTATGTTATATAGTTCTGATTTTATCGGTTTTTACTTGTATTAAGTACTTATATCAGTATATGACTTTTAAAAAGTTTACATTGGACGGGTCCGACCGTCTAAGTTTTAGTTGACGCAAAACGTTAATTTTACGGTATTAGCCGAAAAGACGTAAAAATCATGTTTATAGTTTTTATAGCTTATAAAACTTACCAAACTACCATTTTTATATAATGTCCATTTATTTATCCTTATACATATTTATATAAATGAAATATATAAGTTAGTGGGTTTTAATTTCACATTTTATACTATATTATTTTGAGTGCTTATATAATACTATTAAACTTTAATTTCACAAAATCTGATTTTTAGTTTCACTTTCACCATTTTTATCATATCTTGAGTTCTACAAGGAGATAGAACCTCAAATTTTTATGACAGAAACTACATGATGTGTGCTTCATTGTATGGCTAACTCTCACATGTGTATAACACCTAATACTTACTGTAAATTGATTCCACTATGCCATTTTATCAGTTTATCATTTGGTTACTTACTGTTTTTATACAGCCTTCATATTTTAGCAAGATTTTAACCTTGTTACCTATGGTTTTCCATCTTTTTAACCATATTTATCAACACTTGTTCCCCACACAACATTTTTATCATCATATACATATACAATAGGAAAGAAAATACAAGATTACATAATCAAAATAATAAGAGGATAGGAAGGACAATCTTTATACCACCAAGATTAACTAGTTTATGATCAAGGCTTGGATTTTTTATGGCAAAACTTGTGATAAATCAACACCAATCTTCAAGACCACCAATACTTGCAAACTTCTTGTAGAAATCAGCCCTTGGACATCACCAAATCACTTCCTTGGATGTTAGAATCACCTCCAATCTTCAAGGCTTCAAAGGAGCATCATCATATGTGTTTATAACACAAAGTTTATGGCTAGATTTGATCAAAAATTGATCAAAATGGTATTTTAGAGAGAGAGTGGACGAAAATGGGGAGAGAAGGAGAGAGTGGTTTGCATGTATGAGTTTAGGAGAAGTGGTTTTGGTGTTGGAAGGTTTTGGTGCTAAGTTAGCTAACTTAGTTAAGTTAGACAAGTGTAGCTTTTAAGCTACATGTTTGACACATCATGGTATGTGTTGGAGCCCATTTGGCCGTCCCATGTAGTGGGGTGGGCAAGTGTAAAACTTGTCCCATCCCACTAATTTACGGGTACTCCTCGATTCTATTTTCCTTGATTTACGTGCGCTCGAGTTGTTTTACGAAAAACGTTTTTATAAGTTATGAATCAACGACACAAAACGAATCTAATAAAAATTGTTTCATCAAAAACGGAGTTCAAAAACGTAAATACGTAATCCTAAGGTTTCCGGTTTAGTCGTAAAGGACGTTAAATTATTCACGTAAGTCCTAATCTCTTCTCGTAAATTAGTGAGTTTATGAACCAACACAAATTTAAAATCCCAAAATAATATTCACGGATAAATTTATTTTCTGAAATGTCGGACTGTCACCAAAACGGTGTATGTAAACGTAAGCACGTAACGTAGAATCCTCCGGTTTAGACGTAGTCGATGCTACTTCAAGACGTAAATCCAAATTTCTTCCCAGAAATGAGTGAGTTCATAATATAACATTAAAATAATGTTCTATATAATACTTGAGAATAAAATATCAACCATAAATTGACGGATTGTCACACGATTCAAGTTAAACAAAGGCACCCAAATGATCAGTGGATCATAAGGAGTCAATAACAACAAAGAAATCACAATCACTAACAGCCAATTAGTACAGTTAAATCAAAACATCACCAGATCTAGCACAGACATGAACAAATAAGCAGTTATGGTTCAATAAGCACTTATAGCACAATTCAGCCAGCCAAACTTCACCAAATGCATACACAAGCAATAATAAACTTAAATGAACAAGTTTAAACAAGTTTCATGCAATGGTACAAAGTATTGATCAAGATTCAAGCACAATAAGTTACTGATAAACACTAACACAAGCAGATTTTTACTTTGCTGATTCAATTGACCAACAAGCCAAATTCAAACACTCAGATCTCTAAGATATGTTATGATAACTTTGATTTAACAGCTTATATCCCTAAACATGCATATACTCTAAGTATTACCAAGATTTTAGGTCAAAAATAGTCAAACTCAATAAGTTATAGCACAATCTTTGATTCAATGGTTTAAGCCCAATAACTTGCAGCAAATAGCACTCAACCAAGTAGATAACATATACAAAGCACAAACAACACTTTTCAAAAACACAATAACACACTATGATCTCAAACAAGTAATCCCAAACACCCTTTTAACTTTTCAAATCACAATTTTCAAATCAAAAGTGTTATCCAAGACCACCCAAGCCCAAATCAACACAATAACAGATATAATATGCAGATTAGAACAAGATTAGACCATAAAATTAGCAAGAACACATGCAACTCACAAATTCACCAAAAATCAAGATTTTAACATATTTTGGGTAGAATGGTGTGTACCTCATGGATGTACATCCACACCCACAAATTTTGAGCTTATGTGCTAGCAAGAACAAGCACAAGCTTCCACAAACAACCCTGCTAAGATTCAACAAGGTTAGAAGCACAATATCAAAAACAGAAAGGTGAAAAAGCCTTGATTTATGCAACTCTTGTACCCCACACTTGATTATCCCCAAGTTATAGGCTTCACCACACCTTGATAACACAATATCAGGATACTATGATCAGCTTTATAGCCCAAGAATTCCAAGGTGTACCAAGAAACTTAGCAAAATATCAAGCTTGAAGGAAAATGTGCAAACTTTTGCACACTCCTTTGAAAATAGGTTTTAAGATTAAAGATTAGTAAACAAGTAACAATAATAATCAGGAAATAACAATGGCACTTAAGTTTTCTTCAAAGATTCAAACTCATTTCATTAAACTGAATATGGATTTACAGAACTTTAAACAAAGGAAAATTCAAGAGCAAATTGTAAATGAAAGCCTAAATGCCTTTATATAGGCTACAAGTGACCTAAAATGCTGAATAAAATCATAACCCTAATGATGTAGAAGCCCAAAAATGCCCTTGTGAAGTTTTGAGCATTGAAGATCATGTGACAAATTCTTGGCTTGTTGTGGAGCTGGCAAAGGTGAAAAGATGATTAAGGGTCCAAGTTAAGCTTAAGTTCCAAGCTATGATGTGGGGCATCGGATGTGGAAGAGGTTTTGGCAGTATCTTCAAAACCATGTGAAGGAGGGAACTCATGTGACTTGTTGAGTGACGTGGCCAAGGTTTTTAGGTGTGGGATGTGATTAAGGTAAGGTTAATCACTAATCTGGAAGGTTTTAACACCTAATTATTTGTAATTGGGAAAAACCCAAATCTTGTGATGAACATGAAGAACATGTTTTTGATCTGTTTTTTGTGTATAAAATTTGTGTTAGGCGCGTAATTTAACTAACTAAATAATTAATTAGTTAAATGGTGAGTGGGATGGTGATGTGGAGCCAAGGAGTGTTGTGATTGGTGGATTTCAAGTAGTGCGACACGTGTCAAAAGCCCATATGTCTAGGTAAGTATTCATGTCTGCCAGGTTTAGTCCCTTATCTCCCAAACTTCTTTCACATGCAAATAAACAAGCTAAATCCGGATTCCCTTTGTTGTAGAAGTTTTGGTTTTCACACTTTTGCCCCAAAAAGTTTTGTAAAGTGAATTCAGGGGTATTTCTTGCCAATTCTTGATTCTTGAAGGACTGATTTGGTATTTTATTCAAGGATTATGGTCTTGACTTGTTTGTTTGACTTCTTGGAGGACTGAATTTGACAAGTCTTGATTAATGAGGAACCATTTTTGCCCTTTCTTTAAAGTCAAGGGTCCTTTTTGCAATTTAACATTTTTGAAGGACCAAACTTGTAATTTCTTGTAACTCTAAGTTCTTCATGGTATGTTTGACTTTGAGGAGGATTAATATTGACATTTTATTTTTGATGAGGGACTAAAATTGCCAATTCTTCAAAGTAGAGGGCCCTTTTTGCAATATTGACAAACTTTAGGGACCAATTTTGTAATTATGAAGATACAAGGGTATAAAGTTTCAATTCTTCAATATTGGAGGACCCTTTTTCATAAATCTTCAAATCTTCAAGGGTTTTCTTGGAAAATCCTTCATTAGGGCTTGGTTCAATGTGCGGCTTCGTTTCCCGTGTTCGTTTTTGCATGATTCTTGTGATCTTTTGTCATTTTCTCAATATACGTACCTAAAATACACAAGCATATATTTGGGTATTTTCATGATATTTTATGCCTTTAAAGACCTTTTTGGACGATGAGACTATGTATAAAAGCAGTCCCATTACTCCCCCATACTAAACAATTGTCGTGCCCTCACGCAATGCTAGAATAAAGTATCGTAGTAGCTCCTAAATTCATTTTTATTCACTTTATTGAATGATAAACTAGCTACACTACTACTATTACTACTACTTGCGTTCTAGACATAATGTTTGATTTTCATCGCAAAATGGGACGTTTAGATTCATAGAATAAGAACACGTGAATGCTTCGTTAGAAATAATTTCATCGTCCTCAATTTTCACCCCAATTCCATGCCAAGCGTGCAACGAGATCATTGTCATTATAAGTTATTAATGCTAACACTACTTGATAGGTGTGTAAACACCCATCCTTTTTACCACTTAATTACAATAATAACCGAGCCAAAACGTGTATTTTATGTCTTTTATGTCGGAATTATGCGTGGTTTGTGTTTTTGTTGTGATTTAGGACGAAAAGGTGAAAAGTGGAGAAAACACGGGCATTCACGGGCTTTTATTGAAGAAAAAGATGAAAGACGAAGTCAAGAAGTCAAGAGTGCAAAACGAACGGAAGTCCAAGACCAATTCTGAAGATTTATCGAAGAAAAAATCAAAAGACGAAAGTTTACTAAAAGTCGAAGAACACAAGTCTTATTTATTGAAGAATTAAAAGACGAGTCCAAAGAAATCCCGAGCCAAAAGTCATTAAAGTCCAACATTTAAGAAGATTAAAAGGCTTAAGGACTAATGGTGCAATTAACAAAAGATTAAGAAGAGAAGGACCTAAGCTTGCAATTAAGAAGAAATGAAGGAGGGGAGGAAGCTTCCTAAGTACTCCTTAACCTCCCCTATATATAGATTAGGATCTTAATCATTTCATTTTGTTGGCTAATAGTGACAATTAGTTCTTCCATTTTACTTATCTTGTCATTTACTTTTCATGTCCATTTAAATACCTTGTCTTGCACCTTAATTACCTTTAATTTCAAGTAAGTTTCCATTTACTTTTCTTGTCAATCTTTACTTTTTCTTGTTAATCTCTTATCTACCTTTCTTTATTTGATCTTAATCTTTATGTTGATTTGTTCATGTTCATGTTCTTGATTTTTATTGATTTATTTAAGTGGGATTTGATTATTTTGATTAGTTTTGTTAGTTTGATTGTTTTGGATTGATTGTTTATGATTAATAGTTGTTTATTGATTAGTTTGATTTAATCTTGTGGTTGATTTTGCTTAAGTTTGATTAGATTCGTGTGAATATCTTGTTCCCTGTTCTTCGGGGTGTTCGTTACTGTTCTTCCCAGTTATTCCGAGTGAAGGATTGTGAAGAAAATATTCCGAATCAAAGGCATCATCCGGAATAAGTGACATATTCCGGATCAAAGTGTTATATTCGGAATAACAAAACATTCCGGATCAAAGGTTAGCAAAAGGTTCATCCGGAATATCCATTATTCCGGATAAGGGAATTATTCCGGATAGACAGGACATTCCGGATAGACCAAACATTCCGGATCAAGGAGATATTCCGGATAAAGTGCTTCCATCCGGAATAAGTGACATACTCCGAGTAAGGTGTTCTATTCGGAATATTATTCCGGATCAAGAATTATTCCGAATCAAGACCAACATTCCGAATAGAGAAGATTATTCTAGATAGGTGACATATTCCGAGTAAGCAATTTATTCCGGATCAAGGTTTGGGGTTATTATTCCGAGTGAAGAAAAACATTCCGAACGAAGGTGACATTCCGGATGAATGTTTATTCCGAATAAGGGTATTATTCCGGATGAGCTATTTTTCAGGTTTCTTTAATTCCAGTTTTTAATTTTCTTCTTTTAATTTCCAAGCTTTATTTTTCCCGCCTTTTTCCTTAGTCGCACTTTAAGTTTATTTGCATTAGATTTATTTTAGCCTTGCCTTAGTTTTAAGTTTTAGTTGCGTTTTAA
Source organism: Glebionis coronaria (assembly GCA_025667525.1). Lineage (NCBI taxonomy): Eukaryota > Viridiplantae > Streptophyta > Magnoliopsida > Asterales > Asteraceae > Glebionis > Glebionis coronaria. The sequence goes on along the minus strand of JANFOE010001288.1, from coordinate 347,580 downwards.
GTTTGCCTTAGATAGATTTAAGTTTGCGTTATTTACGTTTATTGCCTTTTAATTTTAGTCACGCTTTTAAATACTTGCTATTTATTTTAAATTAGACTTAGATTTACATTACTGCACTTTTACTTTAAAGTTTTGCACTTTTATTTTAAAAACACCAAAAATATTTGTTTCACCAAAAACAATAGAGTCATACTTTAAGCCGGATATCAATTCGTTAAGATACCGAGAATACGAACTTTAATTTTTATACGGGCAAAAGCCGCGTATCAAATGGCGCCGCTGCCGGCTCTTTACGTAAAGATTAACGGTTTTCTGTGAGAGACGCGTTGCTTTTTGGGATCCGTTCACTTGTGAGCGTTATTTTCTTGCACAAAAATTCAAAAAAAAACCATAAAAATTAAAAATTGTTAAAAAATCCAAAAAAATTAAAATTTTGAAAAATCCAAAAAGATTTTATCTTTATTGTGTCTATATATTGTCTTTGTGTTTGGTTTCTTTTTCTTTTGCCTTTGTAGGTGTATGCGTACTATATCTTCTAATTATCAAGAGCCCGAGACTCGAGAAGATTTAGCTATGTCAGGTGTTAACAACAATAATAATCCACCGCACCTCAACAATAATAACAACAATGTTCTTCCACAGCCCGATCTTCGGACAATGGAGGAGCTTTGTCAACCTACCATGTTTGGACGAGGAGGACCGATTGCGCCGATGCAAATCACGGCTCCGGAGTTTTCGTTGAAGCACCACATGATTCAGTAAGTGCAAACTAATCCATTCACCGGAATGCCTGATGATGATGCCAACAAACACCTCAACAAGTTCATTACAATCACCCAAAGCATGAAGTTGCCTGGTCCCACAATGGATGTTCTTCGCCTACAACTCTTCCCACATACTTTATCACATCATGCCGAGAAATGGTTTGATCGTCTCCTGAAGAATTCTATTCATACTTGGGATGACATGACTCAACGCTTTTTGTCGCGCTACTTTCCACCATCCATGGTCACGAGCCTTCGCAATCAAATCAGTGGTTTCATGCAAGACCCCGATGAATCTCTTTTTGATTCTTGGGAAAGATATAATATCTTGATTGATCGTTGTCCAAACCACAACATGCTCCCTGTGACATTAATTGATACTTTCTACAACGGTTTGACTTTTCGTGATCGTGATACGATTAATGCAGCCGCCGGTAGCACATTTATGAAAAGGAGACCCGAGGAGTGTAAAGAGCTAATTGAGAACATGACTACTCATCACAAAAACTGGGATTCCTCAGCTTCTTCAAGGAACAACCCGAGAGTCAATGTTTCTTCTACTTCAGCAAACCCTGACATGACCGAATTCACCCGCATGATGACCGAAATGAACAAAAGTATCTTGCTTCTCGCTTCAAACCAACAACAACAAATTAAAGCGGTAGCACCTTCTTGTGAAACATGCGGCGGTCCTCACTCATACACCGATTGTCCTTCTACATAAGGAAATCCGGAAAATGTGTATGCAACTTATGGTACTTATTCACCGGAAAATTACCAAGCTCGACCTCAAGGGGGTAGAAATTTGCTGAGTTACCGGTCAAACAACTACCTTTCACCCGGTTTTTCTCCTCAAAACCAAAACCCCACCAACAACTACAATAGAAGCAACCAAATCCCACCAAGAGCTTCTAATCCTTATCACCCACCCGCTCAACAAACCCCACCCATTAATCCCGATGTTGAAGCCATAATGAGAACCCAAGGTGAGCAAATCAAGAATCTGTAGAGCCAAATTATCAATCTGAAAGGAGATATCACAAAGCAAGGAAATGACATCAGATCCAAGCTTCGAGATAATATCCAATCCTCCTTCAGTAATCAAACGAATGATTTGAAGAATATGCTTGCTAGTTTCTCGCCCGCCGCTCAACCTTCTACTTCGAGTTCTCTACCTTCTAACACCGTCACCAATCCGCGAGCGAATGTGAGTGCTATTACTACCCGTAGTGGAGTTACCATAGTAGGACCACCTATCCCACCCCCATCATCTACACCTCCTCCACCACCATTTATCCCTACTCCTCCTACACCTAGCATTAGTGCACCATTACCGTCTCCGCCTCGTCATGACGATGTCCCCAATAAGGACCCTTCACCATCTCAACCTTTACCTACACCTACACCTTCACCACCCAAACCTAATATCCCTTATCCTTCTCGCTTAGGCAAGACCAACGAGCTAACCAAGAATGACTGTCAAGTGTCGAGCTATGTGAAGATGCTATCTCAAATGAACATCAACATTAGCCTTGTTGAAGCACTTGTCCACATGCCGAAATTTGTCAAAGCATTCAAGGAATTGCTTAACAAGAAGGAGAAGTTGATTGAGCTCGCCAACACACGCTTAAATGAAAATTGTTCTGCAGTTATTCTTAAAGAACTTCCAGAAAAGCTTGGAGATCCCGGTCGTTTTGTGTTGCCTTGCCTTTTTAACAAAACTGAAGAATTTACTGCCCTTGCTGATCTCAGGGCTAGTATTAATATTATGCCTTTGAGTGTTTGGAAAACACTATCATTACCTGACCTTACTCCAACAAAGATGACTCTTGAACTTGCAAATCGCACTCTCGCTTACCCCGTTGGTATTACCGAAGACGTGTTCATTAAAGTTGGCACATTTACTTTCCCGGTCGATTTTGTCATTGTTGATTATGAAATGGACCCTCGTATTCCTTTAATACTTGGTCGGCCATTCTTGAGAACCGAACGAGCTCTAGTTGATGTTGCCGAAGGTTAGTTAATCTTACGAGTCGGGAATGATTCACAAGTTTTCAAAATGGGGAAGCTTACAAGCAAATCCTTTGGAAGAAAATCTGCGAATATGATTAATGTGCTTGTTGATTTTGTCGTCTACAACAATCCTCTATTCGATTCGTGCATTGATAATCCACTTTTTCAAGATGATGTGGATGATTCTCTATCCAATTTGGAACCTTCTCCCACTTATGATTCTCCACCGATCTTTGATGCTTATGATGATGATTCTAGCTCAGATACGGATGATTTTGATGATTGTACTTCCGAGTATCCTGACCTGCCCACATATGATGATTTTGATGAGGCCGATACTCTTTCGAGTGATTCTTCACATGATGAAGATCCTCCGCCATCACTTGATCCTACTTTGGATGATTACTCATTTGAGGAGGATTTCTCTGCTTTTCTTAATACTTACTTCCCTCATGAGAGTGATGCTCCTCCTTTGGACTTTGAAGATTATCGTCTTGATCCTACTTTGGATTTGAAGAAAATTCTTTCAAAGGAGAAGCAACCGGTCGACACCAACATCCGCAGCACATATGATTTAACACCTCTTTGTCCACCTTCTGAGGACGAGGTTGTGCATCTTCTTCGCGGATCATCTTCACATTCTGCTGAGCCTGAGTGCTATTTTCCCTTAAAGGAAAAGGTGTTCGACCCCGGTATCAATATTCTGTAGCCATCTCAGTATCCACCTGATGAAATAAAAGGAAATATCTTTGGAACTTATGCAAATCTGCTTGCACCACTTCACCTTTGCTTCTACCGTGCTCTGTCTTTGCTTAAGGGAACCTTGCCTACTCTTCTTTGGCTTGCCTTGTTCGCCTTAAGCCTCTGCTATTTGATGGATGAACACTATGTCTTTGATCCTGGTGGATATGTTTCATGCTACTTCCTTTGCTAATCAAGGTCGAGTCAGGCTCACGACTCGGTAAACAAAAATCAAGCGCTTCTTGGGAGGCAACCCATGTATCTATCTTTTCGCTTTCTTTATCCTAAGTGTAGGGGAGACCCGTTGGTGTTTGCTATTTCCTTCTTCTTATAATCAGTGATTCGAGCTTCAATGATACACTCTTGATGATTTTTGACGACCCGTGATTCCGTGTTCCCTTCTTCTCGGTTCTATCCTAAACTCTTTTGATTCACTATTTTATATTTTCCAATATTAAAATAGGAATCTCTTTAGTTGTCCTTTCCTTAGCAAGATTTAAAAAAAGTGCACAATGTCCTAAGTGTAGGGGAGTTTACTCCCACATGCTTAAACATTGAGGAAAATGTTTATATTAAGTGTAGGGGGGACTTCTATCGAAGTTAAGTGGCCTTTTCCTTGTATTTGTCCTTATTTTAACCGGAAAAATCAATTTTTCGACATTTTTCAAAAATTTTGATCTATTTTGGCCTATTAGTTTTTCCCTTTGTATAGTTATTTTCTTTCCTTATTAGAATAAATCTTTAATAAAGTGGTTTTAATTTTCAAACGTTGTGAATCTTTTGACTCAACCCGAGTTTACTTATCTAAGTTACTCTAGCTAGTATCCTTAATGTGTTTATGTCAAGTTTTGCTAGGCTTTTATATAGGGAGCTATAAAACGCGAAAGTCTTAACTCTCACGGGTTAAGAACAAGAACTTTTCGCAAGTTCCTATAATTGATCCTATACAATCGTTTATCAAGGGAACTTTAAAACGCGATTTCTAAAATTTGAAAAAGTCTAAGAGTTTGCAAGATCCTATAGGTAACTCGAAAACCCAAAACTTTGAGTTAATAGGCTAAGCATCCACGAGTCTCATTCCTTGAGATTTTAAATTGTGGAGAACGAGAGATGATAGAGCCAATTATAAGTTCGGTATTCTTTCGTGAATTTATGTGAGTTAATTATAAGCCTATTCTCCCATCGCTTGCTAATAAATTTATCTGCAATAAATAAGGTTGTAAGATTTGAAAAGTTACTTAGCTTCTAGCCCAAGATCGTTTAAAAGTTGCTCGGTATGGATTAGAGTTCATAGCCAAGGCATAACTTATTGAAGCGGGATGCGAAGATTGGCGAGTCCAAAAAGGTCCTAACAAGACATGAGGGCTATATTTTGTTGCTAAAGATCCAAAGTGATGTGAAGAATCATTTATCAAAGATCAATATGAAGGATCGAGACACACGATGAAAAGCAAAAACTCACCAAAAGTCATGGAGAAGTCTATCCGAAAAGACCCTAGCAAGGTATGAGGATAAATAAAGCCAAGTCCAAAAAGGAGGCGGATCGTTGTATATCAAAGTCCAAAATAATGATTGGAGAAAAATGAAGAAGTCGTGGTCCAAATATGAAGAATCTCTCAAAACTTCAAGTGAAGAAATTCCTCTTATGAAGAGAAGACCATAATTTCATGAACGTCTCTCAAGATTTGAAGTATGAAGTCGCTGCCAAATATCGGTCCGAGAAAGGTCTCAAATCGCGAAGCGAGTTATGCCAAGATATGAACTTTATGAGGTCCCGAGAAGCAGTTTTAAAAGATTTTGTCCTTTAGCTAACTATTGATTAAATCGTTCACTTTATTTTCGGACTAAATAACTATCGAAATAAGTCAACAATGCATCCTCGTGATCATTCAAGACAACAATAAAATATAAGAGATACGCCTAGGAATAAGGGAGTCTAAGTGAGTAATTGGCCCACATGAGTTCGCGTTAGTTTGCTAACTTATAATAACAATGATCTCGTTTTTAAGCTTGGTTTGGAGAAAGTGAAAACTTAAGGATGATGATTATTCATGACATTTCCAAAACCCAAGGTATGCTTTTTGATTTCTTTACTTTGAATGTTTGTAATTATCTATCTCTTTAATAAAGGCTAATGTGGATTGATTATGATGAAAAGTGTAAACGTGCTTTGTAACTAATGCATTGCATGAAGACATTGCAATGGTCAAGTGTAGGGGATTTGATAGGTGTGTAAACACCCATCCTTTTTACCACTTAATTACAATAATAACCGAGCTAAAACGTGTATTTTATGTCTTTTATGTCGAAATTATGCGTGGTTTGTATTTTTGTTGTGATTTAGGACGAAAAGGTGAAAAGTGGAGAAAACACGGGCATTCACGGGCTTTTATTGAAGAAAAAGATGAAAGACGAAGTCATGAAGTCAAGAGTGCAAAAAGAACGGAAGTCCAAGACCAATTCTGAAGATATATCGAAGAAAAAGTCAAAAGATGGAAGTTTACTAAAAGCCGAAGAACTAAAGTCTTATTTATTGAAGAATTAAAAGACGAGTCCAAAGAAATCCCGAGCCAAAAGTCATTAAAGTCCAAGATTTAAGAAGATTAAAAGGCTTAAGGACTAATGGTGCAATTAACAAAAGATTAAGAAGAGAAGGACCTAACCTTGCAATTAAGAAGAAATGAAGGAGGGGAGGAAGCTTCCTAAGCACTCCTTAACCTCCCCTATATATAGATTAGGATCTTAATCATTTCATTTTGTTGGCTAATAGTGACAATTAGTTCTTCCATTTTACTTATCTTGTCATTTACTTTTCATGTCCATTTAAATACCTTGTCTTGCACCTTAATTACCTTTAATTTCAAGTAAGTTTCCATTTACTTTTCTTGTCAATCTTTACTTTTTCTTGTTAATATCTTATCTACCTTTCTTTATTGGATCTTAATCTTTATGTTGATTTGTTCATGTTCATGTTCTTGATTTTTATTGATTTATTTAAGTGGGATTTGATTATTTTGATTAGTTGTTAGTTTGATTGTTTTGGATTGATTGTTTATGATTAATAGTTGTTTATTGATTAGTTTGATTTAATCTTGTGGTTGATTTTGCTTAAGTTTGATTAGATTCGTGTGAATATCTTGTTCCCTGTTCTACGGGGAGTTCGTTACTGTTCTTCCCAGTTATTCCGAGTGAAGGATTGTGAAGAAAATATTCCGAATCAAAGGCACTCATCCGGAATAAGTGACATATTCCGGATCAAAGTGTTCTATTCGGAATAACCAAACATTCCGGATCAAAGGTTAGCAAAAGGTTCATCCGGAATATCCATTATTCCGGATAAGGGAATTATTCCGGATAGACAGGACATTCCAGATAGACCAAACATTCCGGATCAAGGAGATATTCCGGATAAAGAGCTTCCATCCGGAATAAGTGACATATTCCGAGTAAGGTGTTCTATTCGGAATATTATTCCGGATCAAGAATTATTCCGAATCAAGACCAACATTCCGACTAGAGAAGATTATTCCGGATAGGTGACATATTCCGAGTAAGCAATTTATTCCGGATCAAGGTTTTGGGTTAATATTCCGAGTGAAGAAAAACATTCCGAACGAAGGTGACATTCCGGATGAATGTTTATTCCGAATAAGGGTATTATTCCGGATGAGCTATTTTTCAGGTTTCTTTAATTCCAGTTTTTAATTTTCTGCTTTTAATTTCCAAGCTTTATTTTTCCCGCCTTTTTCCTTAGTCGCACTTTAAGTTTATTTGCCTTAGATTTATTTTAGCCTTGCCTTAGTTTTAAGTTTTAGTTGCGTTTTAAGTTTGCCTTAGATAGATATAAGTTTGCGTTATTTACGTTTATTGCCTTTTAATTTTAGTCACGCTTTTAAATACTTGCCATTTATTTTAAATTAGACTTAGATTTACATTACTACACTTTTACTTTAAAGTTTTGCACTTTTATTTTAAAAACACCAAAAATATTTGTTTCACCAAAAACAATAGAGTCATACTTTAAGCCGGAAATCAATTTGTTAAGATACCGAGAATACGAACTTTAATTTTTATACGGGCAAAAGCCGCGTATCACTACTCCTATGCCCTAATCACGTACTTATCCTCCCATTATCCTAAGTTGTATCTCTTGTATTTTATTTTGTCTTGAATGTTTCACAAGGATACATTGTTTGACTTATGCGATAATAGAGATTTAGGTCTAAAAAGAGAGTCATAACGGTGTAACCAAGACCATCAAATCAATAACCCCTCTTAATAGACAACGATGTCAAAAAATTAAGTCAACAAGAAGAATCGATAAACACGGTTTTATAACGGTTTTAAACATGAGACTTATTACCAAGAATTTTATATGCCCCCTAACGGAAGGGCCTTATTATCATTGGTTTACCTCCATCTTTTATTCAACTTCGCGATGAAGCTTTTATTATGACTTCGGTCTTGCCTTGCCTTTTATTATCCACCTCATCGGTGGTTTTATTAACCAAAGACGTATATCCTCACGCTAAGGCAAATTTTGGATCTTTAAAGCTTCAAAGATTAAGGCTTGATTCACTTTCAATTTTGCATAGATTTTTCTGCCTTGTGGGCTTCAAATTGTTTGCTTGATTTAGGTGAGCACTTGAAATCTTATCATTGGATGAAGCTTTCGATTATTCGGGTGCCAATACTTCAAAACCGTGATGCTGGCGATACCTTAATGTCTTCCCAATTTAATTACACGGAAGCTACTAGAAAAGACTAGAAACCCAACAATCAAGACTAAACCGCTAAGTCAATATTTATTAAGCAAAAAAAAATATTTACAAGCGAAGGGAGAATAAGGAAACAACGAGAACACATGAGTTTTTGAAAGAATACGAGTACTCTACTTTTAACATAGTAACTTAAAATTAACTTTATCATTTCTCGTCCTCATTTAAGAGACTTAGTCTAGTGTGAAGTTAAGGAATCAAAGCTAAGTGCTCAACACGCACGGTCGAGTAAAAAATTACTCTTATTCTCGCCATCGGAAAATCTACATTCGTGTCTTCAAACACTTATAAATCATGAGAAAAAATTTAAAATTTGGCCATTTTTTAGCCTTATTTTGCAACAAAACGATAAACAAAAAGATAAACTTTGGAAAGCGTGAAGGTTTGGAAAGGCAAGTATCTATTCACCCCCCATACTAAAGTTAAACATTGTCCTCAATGTTTCGAGTCTAGGGGTGCAAACACCCCTATACTAGAGACGTAGTTGAATGCCTAATCTAGCATGGAAAGGGTGTAACCATTAAATTTAAAGCCGTTATGAAGTGTGCTATAAACCTAAGGTTAGAACATCAAAGGATATATCATGGATATTGAGAAATTCTTCCAAGCAAACGATCAAGTGCTCCCATAAAACGAACACGAGAGGCTCCAATCGTGAAGATCATGATCATCTAAAATCCACAATTCACAAACAACCACGGAACAAAGGTTGGAAGGGCATAAATCCCCACACGTTACTACATTAGAAAGCGATAATATGTACATAGGATAAGCATGGGACTCCCCCACGAGACACCTCGTTTTTTATTACCGAGTCATGAGCTCAACTCGATCCCCTCAATACTAATTATCATTGGGGAAGGTGATTTGGTCGAGGTAGTTCAAGGATGTAACTTCCCCGCCAAAGTAGTGCTTCAACCTATGTCCATTCACCTTGAAATTGGGTCCATCATTTTGAGCTAGCTCGATGGTCCCATATGGAAAAACTTGAGTCACGGTGAATGGACCGGACCAACGGGATTTCAACTTACCGGAAAAGATTTTCAAACGAGAATTAAAAAGCAAAACTTGATCCCCAATGTTAAAAACCCGGTTTTAATTTTAGAATCATGCAACTTTTTAGTCTTTTCTTTATAAATCAATGAATTTTCATAAGCAATATCTCTTAATTCATCCAATTCATTTAATTGCATTTGTGGTGTTTTCTCGCGGTCTCCATGTCATCATTACAATGCTTTAGGGCCCAATAAGCCTTGTGTTCCAATTCAATTGGCAAGTGCCATTTTTTCCCATACACAAGCTTATAGGGAGTGCACCCAATGGGCATCTTATGAGCGGTCCTAAAGGCCCATAAAGCATCGTCCAACTTATCCGACCACGATTGTCGGTATTCCCCAATAGATCTCTCCAAGATCCTCTTCAACGCTCGGTTTGAAACCTCGACTTTCCCACTCGTTTGTGGGTGATAAGCCGTATAAAGCCGATGTGTAACCCCATATTTCCTTAGGACCCTTTCGAATTGGTCGTTACAAAAATGGGTTCCACGATCGCTTATGATCGCACGAGGGGTTCCAAACCGAGAAAACAAGCTTTTCAAAAACTTTACTACCTCACGAGCATCATTGGTGGGCAAAGCCTTAGCTTCCACCCACTTAGATAGGTAGTCAACCGCAACAAGGATGTACTTATTACCACGAGATGATGGGAACGGCCCCATAAAGTCAATACCCCAAACGTCAAAGATCTCACACACTTGGTTGATATTTTGTGGCATTTCATCTTTTTGTGAAACTTTTCCTTGTCGTTGGCATGAGTCACATGACTTCACAAGCTCATGTGCATCTCGGTAAATAGTAGGCCAAAAGAAACCGGAATCAAATACCTTCTTAGCCGTAAGATTAGCATCGTGGTGACCACCCATGGGTCCCTCGTAACAAGCTCTAAGGATGTTAGAAGCTTCGGTACCAAAGACACAACGTCGTCGAATGATTTGATCCGCACAAGTTCGAAACAAGTAAGGGTCGTTCCAAAAGTAGAACTTAACGTCACGAAATAATTTTCGTTTTTCTTGAGTCGTCATACCCTTGATGATGAAGTTGCCCGCATGGTAATTTGTGATGTCCACAAACCATGGGGTGGAAGAATCAAGCTTAGAATTCACTACACCAAGTGTCTCGAGCGGAAATGTTTCGGTGATTTCCTTGGGCTCGTAAACACTTTGGTGAGGATCTTCCAAACGAGAAAGATGATCGGCCGCTAGATTCTCGGCTTCTTTTTTGTCAACAATTTTGTGATCAAATTCTTGAAAGAGGAGAATCCAACGAAGTAATCTCGGCTTTTCATCTTGTTTAGCCATAAGATACTTAATAGCCGAATGATCCGTATACACTATACATTCGTCAAGACGAGATAAGGTCGAAATTTCTCAAATGCATACACCACGGCAAGGAACTCCTTCTCCGTTGTAGTGTATTTTAGTTGAGCCTTGGTCATTGTCTTGCTAGCATAGTGAATAGGCAAGAAGTGTTTTTCATGACGTTGCCCCAATACGGCCCCAATAGCGTAGTCACTAGCATCACACATGAGCTCAAAGGGGAGGTTCCAATTGGGAGCAACAAGAATGGGAGCTTCGATAAGTTTCCTATTAAGGATTTCAAAGGCTCGTACACAATCTTCGTCAAAGACAAAACATTCCTCTTTTTCAAGGAGATGTGTAATAGGTCGAGAGATCTTTGAAAAATCCTTGATGAATCGACGATAAAATCCCGCGTGGCCTAGGAAATTCCTAACTCCCTTAACGGTTTTGGGATGAGGTAATTTGGCGATGACGTCTACCTTAGCTTGATCTACCTCAATCCCCGCTTTCGAAACCTTGTGCCCTAAGACGATTCCACTTTTAACCATAAAATGACACTTTTCCCAATTAAGCACAAGGTTGGTTTCCTCACAACTCTTCAACATTCTCTCAAGATTCGACAAACACGAAGTGAACGAACTACCAAACACGGAAAAGTCATCCATGAAGACTTCCATCGTCTTCTCGATCATATCATGAAAAATAGCCATCATGCACCTTTGAAAGGTTCCCGGTGCATTACAAAGTCCGAATGGCATTCTACGATAGGCAAACGTTCCATATGGACACGTAAACGTAGTTTTTTCTTGATCACGAGGATCGATGGGAATTTGGAAGTAACCGGAAAAACCATCTAAAAAGCAATTTCCAGCAAGACGCTCCAACATTTGGTCCATGAAGGGCAAGGGAAAATGGTCTTTTCGAGTGGCGTCATTCAACTTACGATAGTCAATGCACACTCTCCATACGGTCACGAGTCTAGTGGGAATTAACTCGTTGACATCGTTTGGCACAACGGTCATTCCTCCCTTCGTAGGGACACAATGAATAGGACTCACCCAAGGGCTATCGGAAATAGGGTAAATCATTCCCGCGTCAAGGAGTTTTAGGACCTCCTTTTTGATGACGTCGTGAATTTTGGGGTTCACCCTCCTTTGACATTGGATTGCGGGCTTGTAATCCTTCTCCATTAAGATTTTGTGGGTACAAAATTTGGGATCGATCCCCTTAATGTCGGATAACTTCCACGCAATTTCCCCTTTGTGATCCTTTAGAACATCGACAAGTGCGGTTTTTTCATCATCCGAAAGTTCTTTCGAAATAATAACCGGCAACTTGTCGCCCTGCTCCAAAAAGACATATTCGAGATGAGGAGGTAAATCTTTCAACTCGAGGATAGGTGGTTCCTCAATTGAAGATTTGGGCTCGATACTCATAACCTCCTCGAGTGGAGGAATGGGAAATCGTTAAGAAAATCCTTGATAATCGAGAAGCCCTCATCATTGTCGAGGTCTTCGTTACAAGTACATAGAACATAGAATTCTTCCAACGTAAAACAACCACCTTCAAATGGAGTGAAGGTTGGTGTCGAGTTATCAAGGATGGGATCTAACATAGTGGGATTGCCACTATTTTCATCATCACCAAACCCTAGAACTTCTTGTGAAAATTCCTCGCAAACAACGTCAATCATATCAACGAGGTTTATGGTTGCAATGGAATAAACATGAGACATTTGAGAGTTTTAAGTTGCATTTATAACAAGTTCCTCGTCGTTGAAATGTAAGGCGATCTTTCTAGCATGAACATCGATCAAATCCATAGACGTATCTAAAAACGAACGACCTAAAATGAGAGGAACTTGAGGATCCGAGGGAATATCGACAACGATAAAGTATACCGTATAATAGAACTTTCTCACTTTCACAAAAACGTCTTCCGCCAATCTACATGCGGGAATAGTGGAATGGTCGGCCAACTCGATAGACATTAGTTAAGGAGTAAGATTAGGAAGGTTGAGCGACTTGAAGATTGCAAGTGGCATCAAGTTAATGCTACCACCAAGATCGGCCAAGGCTTATCATTCTTCCATATCTTGGATGCAACAAGGAATCAAGAATTTACCGGGACCACCGACTTTTTGAGGTATGCGATTAAGATAAACCGATGAACAACTAGACAATTGATGCAATTTCTCCTTGTTGTTCAACATACTCTTAAAGTTAGCGGCAAATCGAGGCATTAGGACCAAAGCATCGGCGAAACTCACATTAAAGTGCAAATCACGAAACATTTTCATAAAAAGCTCAAATTGATAATTATCGCGCTCTTGACGTTTATCCTTTCTAAGTCTCGATGGATAGGGCAAAGGTGGCGTGGGTTGAGGCATAGGCATAGCCTTTGGAATATCGGGTTCCAATGTTGGTAATGGGTCAACCGTAGGTGTGGCATGAGCGGTACTTCGTGGGATTTGGACATGCTCCTTTTCGACCACCACCTCGGGTTCTTCCTCAATTGCATCCTCCGTAGGAGCAATTGGTTGAGGAGTCAGTTCCTTAAGTGTCTGACCACTACGTGTGGTAATCACTTTCATCTCACCTTAGGGTTTGATACGGTGTAACTAGGAAGACTACTCGAAGATGGTTTGCACATAATAGCCTCAAAAATAGATGAAATTTGGTCCTCAAACATGGATTGCCTCTTCTCGGCTTTAATCATTTCTTGCTTGATTTCATGTTGCCCTTGTTCTATTTTTTTGTTAGTTTTGTTGTAACCTAGTTACATTTCCTTCCATTTTGTTTGTATGGATTTTAAGCTCATTTGCTAACTCATTTTTCAACTCTTTCTTCAAGTCGGTCTTAAACTCGGATCTTAGGCTAATGATTTCTCTTTGAATGTTTTCAAACCTAGCATCGTTTCCATTAGCATATTCAAAAAATTCATTTGAAAGATCTTTCAAAGTTTGCAAACTCTTGTTGTTGTTTTGAAAATCACTTTCATTTTTGTTTGAAACTTGATTATTAGCCCCTTGATTACCACAGTTTCCTTTGTTGTAATTGTTTTTGAAACCAACTTGATTGTTTAGATAGTTGTTGTTAGCATTTTGATTTGAACCAAAACCCGGTGGAGTCAATTGATTGGAGCGGGTAACTTGACCGTTTTGGTTTTAAGTTCTCGTGGTCGCGTAGGCACTCGAAGTGTTACCACCGTTGGTAATGCACTCGGAGAAATCATGACCTCCACCACAATACATACAAGAAGCCTCAACCGCTTTAGCCGTAGCGGGAGCACTTGGTTCTCCAACTTTGAATTCAATTAGAAGACCTTTAAGCTTATCAAAGATTTTGTTTTCAGTTCGGCTCAATTTGGCAATCATCGATGGTATTAGACAAAGAAGGTGAAGCCGAAGACGAATCCTTACGAACACTCAACGTGCTACGAGGACTATACACCTTAGATCTATTCTCAATTATCACCAAAGCTTCCTCAACCGTTTTACACAAAAAATTACCACCCGCGCCGACATTTAGATAATCCCTTTCATGATCATTAAGTCCATTGTAAAACGTGTCAATTTGATGCAAGTCGGAAAAACCGCGATGAGGACACTCATGTAACATTTCCTTAAACCTATTCCAAGCCGTTGAAAAACTCTCATTAAATTCTTGTGCAAATTTTGAAATCTCGTTTTTCAAATGCGTAGTCTTAGAGGGCGGAAAAAATTGGTTCACAAACTTTGAAACGAGATCCTTCCACGTCAATATAGAATTAGGTGGCTCTTTCTCTAACCAAATTTTAGCGGGCCCCGCTAAGGAATACGGAAAAATCATCATCTTAATCGAGTCATTAGGAACATCCTTAAATTTGCAAGTGGCGATAAGACGATTGAATTGGTGGATATGGTTGTGCGGGTTGTCCTTCTCATCACCACGGAATTTGTTGTTTTGGATCATCGACAACAAACCCGTTTTCACTTCAAAATTCTCCGCAAGGATAGCGGGAATCACAATAGCCTCTCCATAACCCTCGGTGGGTGCTTGAAGTAACTCCATCATAGTTCGATTCGCCATGGTTGGTTCCTCTCTTACAATGGGTTCCTCAATATGAGACTCCTCACTAGAAAGATTAGGAGTAGGTGTTGACTCCTTTCGGTTTTTTCGTTTACGTGCACGTCTTGCTTGATTACGAGTAAGCATAAACGTCGCGTACAACGTGGGGGTGAGCAAAGAAGATTCTTTTTGGTGTTTTGTATTTTTCCAATTTTTTTGTGGTTTTATCAAATGAAACCAAATCTCTTGATTAAAGAAGCCTCAAGGAATGAAAACGATCACGTGAAGTGAACGCCTTCGATGACTTTAGAACGTTGGTGGAACACCAAAACGTTCAAGCGGGTTTAATCAAATGAAACCAAGAAAGTATATATGATACTTAATTAATACTTTGGGCGGCAAAACCCTCGATTGGCTTTCAATCTCAAAATACTCACAAGTAAGCAGGGAAACGAGGCGGCGCGAAGCACTTAAGAGCTTTTTTCCTTAGGGTATATTTTATAATACCCGCCTTATACCCACCTTATAGTTTGTATTTTTCAAAATCGAGCTTCACGAAAGTATTTATCTATTTTTCCCTTTTCTTTCTTGTTTGAGATTCGAATACAATGATTGGGTAATGACCTCCCAAGTCAAGGTTGTGTTTTCACACTTTTGGAGTACTTGTGACTTTATTGTTCTACGTATACAATATATTATTAATATTCACACAAAAAACGAAAAACCGATAATACGTATTAGTAGAGTGCTACTAATACAAAAAGATATTATGGCTATATATAAAAACAACAATTGCCAAATCAAAACACAACACGCCTCCCCGGCAGCGGCGCTAAAATTAATGTAGAGTTTTTACTACCCTTTAGGAAAAGAGAGCAAAATAGGGAAAGTATTAAGTGTCGGTTTAGGAAAACCAAGCACTAATGACCAATGTGGTTCAAAGTTCGTTTCCCAAGGAGGCTAGTGTGTTGTGTAGAGAGCGGATTAACTTTGTGATTATATTGGTTATGAGAAAAGAAAATAGAAATGAGATAAGAAAAGAATGCGGTTACGATGACTAATTAAACTAAAACGAAAGGGTCGTACACGTAAAACCGTAAAAAGTGACAAAATTAAAAATTTACTCAAAATTCCTAGAAAGTTGAAATAAATCCTAAATAATGTAATTAGAGTTTAAAAAAATCAAAATCACCCAAACCATTTATTTAATGAAATAATAATTTTTTAATGCTAATTAAAGCCCAAAAATCAATTTAATTAACAAAAAGCCCAAAATGAGATTTTTTTCAATTGTAAACCTCTAAAATGACCTAACTTAATTTAAAACTATTTTTGAAAATTTTAAAATTAATTAAAACTATTTAAAAACAATTAAAAACTATTAAAACTTAAAATAATTATAAAAATTAAACTAATGACAATAAAAATATTCTAAAAATTTTTAAATTCCTAACTTAATGTATTTAACCTAAGAAAAATATAAAAACTTGAAAAATCTAAATTTGAATTTTTAATAATAAAATAATAATAAAATAATATTAAAAATCCAAAATTTATAAAAAATTATAAAAACTTGCAAACTAGCTTAATTTAACCTAATAAACACAGAAGTGAAGTTGAAATTACAAAAATACCCCTAATGGGCCTTCAAATGGGTCAAAGTCCAAAACAGACCCTTATTAGGCCAAAATAAGCCCAATAAGAAAAATATTTATAAAAATAGTCCAAAAGCTCCTATCTGACTCAAAATTTGATTCTGAACACAATTTTTCAAAGGCCCAAAAGCTGAAAATGTGAAATAAGCTGGCTTATATCAAACAGCTTATTCTTAATGGGCTTTTTGGCCCATTAAGCTATAAGCTGATGCCATAAGCTCAAATTAGACACACAAGCTTCTTTTGAGTTACTTAAGACTTCTGTAAAAAGAAATTTGAAAAAATTCCAAGGAATAAGCCTGAAAATGCAATAAGCAATCTACACAAAACGACAAAATAGTCGTTTTCGAGTTCTAGGCTATCCCAAGAGCTGATTCAAGTTTCAAAAGCTTTTAAATGACTTAACTAGGCTTAATCAACAAAAAGTTTTCAAATAAGTTCACTCAATAAGCTGAAATAAGCAAATAAACACTTCTTTAAAAGTCAACTTTAAGAGTTTTCTAGCAAAAAGTCAAAGTTAAAGTCTGATAAGCTCCAGTTCAATCAAATGGGTCAAATAATGAAGATTGATCACAAAAAGTAAGTTGTTGCAGGTCTGGATAAGCCAATATGGCTTATTAATAAGCTAACTGAAAAATTGTACTAGCAGGGGCTAGTTTTGGATGTTGAGCAGTGGAAACTTTTTCCACTGCTTGACTTGTTTGACTTTTTATCTTTAGTGACTTTTTTGGAGATTCAAGTTACACAAAGGCACCCAAATGATCAGTGGATCATAAGGAGTCAATAACAACAAAGAAATCACAATCACTAACAGCCAATTAGTACAGTTAAATCAAAACATCACCAGATCTAGCACATACATGAACAAATAAGCAGTTATGGTTCAAAAAGCACTTATAGCACAATTCAGCCAGCCAAACTTCACCAAATGCATACACAAGCAATAATAAACTTGAATGAACAAGTCTAAACAGGTTTCATGCAATGGTACAAAGTATTGATCAAGATTCAAGCACAATAAGTTACTGATGAACACTAACACAAGCAGATTTTTACTTTGCTGATTCAATTGACCAACAAGCCAAATTTAAACACTCAGATCTCTAAGATATGTTATGATAGCTTTGATTTAACAACTTATATCCCTAAACATTCATATGCTTTAAGTATTACCAAGATTTTAGGTCAAAAACAGTCAAACTCAATAAGTTATAGCACAATCTTTGATTCAAGGGTTTAAGCCCAATAACTTGCATCAAATAGCACTCAACCAAGTAGATAACAGATACAAAGCACAAACAACACTTTTCAACAACACAATAACACACTATGATCTCAAACAGGTAATCCTAAACACCCTTTTAACTTTTCAAATCACAATTTTCAAATCAAAAGTGTTACCCAAGACCACCCAAGCCTAAATCAACACAATAACAGATATAATATGCAGATTAGAGCAAGATTTGACCATAAAATCAGCAATAACACAAGCAACTCACAAATTCACCAAAAATCAAGTTTTCAATAGATTTTAGGTAGAATGGTGTGTACCTCATGGATGTACATCCACACCCACGAATTTTGAGCTTATGTGCTAGCAAGAACAAGCACAAGCTTCCACAAACAACCCTGCTAAGATTCAACATGGTTAGAAGCACAATATCAAAAACATAAAGGTGAAAAAGCCTTGATTAATTCAACTCTTGTACCCCACATTTGATTATCCCCAAGTTATAGGCTTCACCACACCTTGATAACACAATATCAGGATGCTATGATCAGCTTTATAGCCCAAGAATTCCAAGGTGTACCAAGAAACTTAGCAAAATATCAAGCTTGAAGGAAAATGTGCAAACTTTTGCACACTCCTTTGAAAAAAGGTTTTAAGATTAAAGATTAGTAAACAAGTAACAATAATAATCAGGAAATAACAAAGGCACTTGAGTTTTCTTCAAAGATTGAAGCTCATTTCATTAAACTGAATATGGATTTACAGAACTTTGAACAAAGGAGAATTCAAGAGCAAATTGTAAATGAAAGCCTAAATGCCTTTATATAGGCTACAAGTGACCTAAAATGCTGAATAAAATCGTAACCCTAATGATGTAGAAGCCCAAAAATGCCCTTGTGAAGTTTTGAGCTTTGAAGATCATGTGACAAATTCTTGGTTTGTTGTGGAGCTGGCAAAGGTGAAAAGATGATCAAGGGTCCAAGTTAAGCTTAAGTTCCAAGCTATGATGTGGGGCGTTGGATGTGGCAGAGGTTTTGGCAGTATCTTCAAAACCATGTGAAGGAGGGAACTCATGTGACTTGTTAGGTGACGTGGCCAAGGTTTTTAGGTGTGGGATGTGATTAAGGTAAGGTTAATCACTAATCTGGAAGGTTTTAACACCTAATTATTTGTAATTAGGAAAAATCCAAATCTTGTGATGAACACGAAGAACATGTTTTTGATCTGTTTTTGTGTTTAAAGTTTTTGTTAGGCGCGTAATTTAACTAACTAAATAATTAATTAGTTAAATGGTGAGTGGGATGGTGATGTGGAGCCATGGAGTGTTGTGATTGGTGGATTTCAAGTAGTGGGGCACGTGTCACAAGCCCATAGGTCTAGGTAAGTATTCATGTCTGCCAGGTTTAGTCCCTTATCTCCCAAACTTCTTTCACTTGCAAATAAAGAAGCTAAATCCGGATTTCCTTTGTTGTAGAATTTTTGGTTTTCACACTTTTGCCCCAAAAAGTTTTGTAAACTGAATTCAGGGGTATTTCTTGCCAATTCTTGATTCTTGAAGGACTAATTTGGTATTTTCTTCAAGGATTATGGTCTTAACTTGTTTGTTTAACTTCTTGGAGGACTGAATTTGACAAGTCTTGATTAATGAGGGACCATTTTTGCCATTTCTTCAAAGTCAAGGGTCCTTTTTGCAATTTAACATTTTTGAAGGACCAAACTTGTAATTTCTTGTAACTTGAAGTTCTTCATGGTATGTTTGACTTTGAGGAGGATTAATATTGACATTTTAGTTTTGATGAAGGACTAAAATTGCCAATTCTTCAAAGTGGAGGGCCCTTTTTGCAATATTGACAAACTTTAGGGACCAATTTTGTAATTATGAAGATACAAGGGTATAAAGTGTCAATTCTTCAATATTGGATGACCCTTTTTCATAAATCTTCAAATCTTCAAGGGTTTTCTTGGAAAATCCTTCATTAGGGCTTGGTTCAATGTGCGGCTTCGTTTCTCGTGTTCGTTTTTGCATGATTCTTGTGATCTTTTGTCATTTTCTCAATATACGTACCTAAAATACACAAGCAACAAACAAAAGCATATATTTGGGTATTTTCATGATATTTTATGCATTTAAAGCCCTTTTTTGGACGATGAGACTATGTATAAAAACAGTCTCATCACAAAGCATATTTGAATTCTTTTAGGGAACACGCGGTTCATTGTAAAGAACTTTCGGGCTTCGAGTATCGACAAGATTGTGTTAGGGACATTTTTTTGACATATATAGGCGTGTCGGGATCTCCGCCAAGAGAGAGGCACTGATGAACTTCTTGACCGACCTATCAGATGGAAGATCCACACTCAAACCCGCTGACGTTTTGGTTTTTGGATGGGTTGAAGGTAAACATGCATGCGTTGATTTGATAGGAGTTTCTCCTCTGGTGGGGTTAAGCAATGGAAAAGTTACTATAAAATCCGTCTCATACAAAGTGACCAAGCACGAGAAAACGTGTGTTGAAAATCAACACGTGTGTATTCCTTTCATGTTTGATGTAGTTGGTTTCCTTACACTTGAGGCAGTGGAGCTATCATCACAAGTTCAGGATTGTAGTTGAAGATAGTACCTTTTTATCATCAAATAGAACCAAGTATTTGGCATCACATAGTTGACTGATGCTGATGAGGTTGTATTTTAATCCATTTACATATGTCACCCTCGTGCAAAAAATACCATTGCATTTTACTGAACCATATCCTTTAGTAGGGGTTGATGAGTTATCACGCAATACTACTTTAGGACGTGATCCCTCCTATAGATAACTGTTAGTACCAGTCATATGCCTTGAGCAACCACTGTCCATGTACCAAATAGGCTTTCTAAGATCACTCTATACAAGTTATGGAAATAGTCAGTTTTTTTAGAAACCCACCTTTGTTGGGTGGGAGTTGTTGGGAATAAAATGTAACCAATACACTTGGACGTTGACAAGAGCAATCTGGACGTTGATAAGAAGAAAGCAAGCGTTGACAGGACAAGCATTGACAGGAAGAAGTCAAGAGTTGATAAGAAGAAGTCAAGCACTAATAGAAGACTTAGTCTACACGTATTATGTTTCTAGTATGTTTCTAGTCAAGATATGTTCAAAAATGTATTCCTTATGTTTATCTTTACCTAAAATAGCTGATACGTAGACTCTTGTACAAGGCTCCTTAATCTATAAAAGGAGGCCTTTAGGTTCTAGTTTAATATACGTTTTAACACTTTCATTGTACGCAAGTTCGATTTATCGATCAAAGTGAAAGTTTGGTTTATCTTGTTTGTGTGCTCTTGTTTAAGTATTAATTCCGCATAATACTTGAATTGTTACATATACAACAAAGTTTCTCTACGTGTTAAACTTGATTTAATCTCGTTAACACAAAGCTAAACCGATCTAATTTTGGGATCAAACAAGTGGTATCAGAGCTTGTTGAGAAACTTTGATCTAAAGAACACAAAAACCCTAAATCGCCAAAAACCCTAATTTTCAAGAAACCATAAAACTAAAACTCCATGTCTACTCCAGAGTTAACCTCATCCTCCTCCTCAACCCCTAACATCAAGATTCCCATGCTAGACCCAGACAACTTTGAGGTGTGGAAGTTTAACTTTGAATAGTATCTTCAAATTCATGACCACGCCCTATGGGAAATTATTGAATATGGAAACACATTCAATAAGGCTGCCAAGATTGCAGATGCAATCTTGGTAAGATCAACTCCAGGCTCTACAGAAGGGGATCGAAAAGAAAAGCCTGAAGATGGAAGAGTTGTCTCAGTTGAGGACGTTGGAAAAAGAAGGAATGACATGAAAACCCTAAGCATTCTCAAACTCTCTTTGGGACAAGCCAATCAGCACAAGTATAGAGGCTATGATTCTGCAAAAGATCTATGGGCAGCCCTTGAAGTTGCTTATGGTGGTAATGTTAATACTGTACAAGAGAAAATGAAGCAACTCTTGCATGAGTATGCTGTTTTTAAAGCTCAACCCAATGAAAAGCTAAGTGGAGTGAGAAGCAGACTTCTTGACATTACAAGCAAGTTGTCCTTTATGGGAACAGTGCTTGGTGATGTTGATATCATCACCACTTTTCTTAAAAGTCTTGGTGATGCATGGAAGATTGAAGCAAGTTCTATGATTGCTAATAATACTCACAAAAACTCCACTTTTAATGATGTTTACAATAAACTAAGGCTTGTAGAGAATGAAATTCTTTTGGATCAAGGAAGCAAGTCTACCAATGGAAACATGGCCTTCTTCTCACACAGTGAAGTTCAATTTGATCAAAGGGAGTCATACATGCACCCCGTTACTGGATCGTCTTGTGTCAACGCTGGATCAAGCTTTGTCAGCGCCTCTCATTCAAACGCTGGCACATACAATGTTGACTCACCAAGAGTTAGACCTGCTGGTATTGATCTAGATACTGTGTGTGCATACATTTCATTGCCCAATGGTTCAGTGATTACATATGAGGACCTTGAGCAAATTAGTGATGAGCATTTGGAGGAGATGGACATAAAGTGGAATATGGCTCTTGCAAGTATAAGAGCAAATAGATGGAATCGAAGATTTAAGAAGAAGATGACTTTTAATGCTAAGGACACTGCTGGATTTGATAAATCCAAGGTTGAGTGTTATAATTGTCATCGAATGGGACACTTTATGAGAGAATGCAGATCTCCAAGAAGATCTGATGCTGGAAAACGCTCAAGCCAAATGATCAAGGATCAGGATTCCAAAGATATGGTTGCCATGCAAGACATTGATGGTGTTGGCTGGGATTGGAGCTATTTGGACAAGGATGAGGAAGAAAACAAAGATTTGGTAGCAGAAAAGGAAGAAGAAGAGCATGTTTACTATGCTCTCATGGCACACTCTTCATCTTCATCAGACAATGAGGTATATGATGATGCATTTTGTAGTAAGGGTTGTCGTCTAAACACTGAAAAACTTAACAAAGAAGTTTTAAAATTGACAACAGATGTGGTTAATGAAAGATGCAAGTTATCTAACTATCAACTTGCTCTTACTCAAACTGAAAAGACTGTAGTTGAGTATAAGAAAATGAAGTTTGACCTAAAAGATCAAATCAATATTTTAACTCATGATTTAAATGCTAGTGTTGAGGTTAGAAACATCATGGAGAGAGCCAATGGTGTTTTGTAGGCTAAGTTAGATGAGGCTGTCAAAAACAAAGATAATGTAGATCTTAAAATTCAGAGATTTGATAAAGCTTCACAACCCTAGAAAAATGTGTTAGTGAACAAAAGGATTCTAGGGATATGACTGGGATTGGGATGAAAGAGTATGCTGGTGTTCCACCACCTGCTGGGAACTTCTATGGTGTCCTTAGAAAGGACTTGTCTTGGACTGGTATACCAGAACTCCAAGAAGAGGAATTTATTCCTCCACCAAGAGTTCTAACCCCAGTAGAGGAATACAAGCAGAAGTTGACTGATTTGGACCAATGGAAGAAAGCCAACCCTACCTTGTTTGTTAAGGGTGGCATGCTTAGTGACAGCCCAAATGAGTCTACACCCATAAAATTGACCAATCCTACTACCGGTAAGACTGTTGACCTTGTCTTAAATGTTGATAGAAAACCTAGTATTAAATATGCATAAATGTATAGAAAACCTAGGTCACCAAAAAGCCAAATTAGTGATAATGGAACAGGTTTCTTTTCTTCTAGACCTAGAACTATGTCTAGAAAAGCTTGTTATTCTTGTGGAAGTTTTTCACATTTAACTTATAAGTGTGTCAATGCTTCAAAGGTCAACGCTGATAGAAAGTCAAACACTGTCAAACCCAAACCTTTTGTCCAACAAAGTCCACGATTTGTTAGGCCAGCCCCATTCTTTACTAAAGGGTCTAATACTTATGGACAAAGACCTTTTCAGAAGACCAATACGTGGTCTAACAGACAATGGGTTCCTGTAGCAAACCCTAGGTTCAACGCTGATAAGGGTAATTTCAACATTGACAAGAACAAATTAAACACTGACAGGAACGTTGTCAGACCAAATAATGGAATCTATTTGCAACCAAAGGGAAAGGGGTCTAAAGCTTCTTCTAGCTTGACATAGAGACCTAAACAAAACCAAAACCCTATTTCAGATGGGATTTCTATGACCTGTAACAGATGTCGTTATATTTCAAAGGTCATAACAAAACCAATTGGGGTTAACTGGGTGTTCAATCCAAAAAGGGATGAACAAGGGGTTGTCATAAGGACTAAGTCTATTCTTGTTGAACAACCAAATGAATCCAAGTCTGCTCAGGCTTGGGTTCCCAAAGAAAACTAATTTGTTTTCTTTATGTGCAGGGCATTCAAAAGCAGGTTAATGATTATGTCTATTGGGATAGTGGATGCTCTAGGCACATGACGGGGAAGGAAGATTATCTGAAAATTTTTATCCCCATTAAAGATGGTGACAAAGTGTACTTTGGAGGAGGATATGGGACTATCACTGGCAAAGGCACTCTTCTCACCAACAATTTGTGTTTTGAAAACGTGTTTCTGGTAAAAGAACTTGACTATAATTTGTTTAATGTATCACAGGTATGTGATAAAAAAGTAAGGTTCTTTTCACTGATACTGAATGCTTGGTGTTGAGCAAAGATTTTAAAATACCAGATGAGAAATTCATTGATTATAGAACACCTAGGCATAAGGACATTTATAATGTGAATCTTAATGGAATTAGGATGAATAATAATTTGTCATGTCTATATGCTAAGGCTTCAGTTGATGAGAGTAATCTTTGGCAAGAAGATTACGGCACATTAATTTTAAGAATATAAATAGACTTGTGAGACATGGTTTAGTTGATGGTTTTCCTGAAAAGGCTTTCCACAATGACCATTCTTGTGTTGCATGCCTTAAAAGCAAACAGCACAAGGTCTCATTTAAGTCTAAACCTGCGCATTCTAGTTCTAAACCTCTTCACTTACTGCATATGGACTTGTTTGGTCCAACTAATATAGAAAGCTTAAATGGTAAATCCTACTGTTTTATCATCACTGATGATTTTTCTAGATTTACTTGGAATTTCTTTTTAGCTTTGAAAAATGACACTGCTGATACTTTGATTAACTTTATTACCTAAAGTGAAAAGAAGTCTGGTAATGAGGTTAAGATGCTTAGAAGTGACAATGGCGGTGAGTTTAGAAATAAGTTATTAGATGAATTTTGTGCCAAGAAAGGGATTACTAGACATTTTAGTGTAGCTAGAACCCACAACAAAATGGGGTAGCTCAGAGAAAGAATAGAACCCTCATAGAAGCAGCAAGGACTATGTTGGTTGATGCTCACGTTCCCATTGCTTTTATGGCTGAGGCTGTGAATACAGCTTGTTATGTTCAGAATAGGGAACTAGTCAACAAGATTCATAACAAAACACCTATGAGTTACTTTGGGGCAGGAAACCTAATATTGGTTTTCTTAAACCTTTTGGATGTCATGTAGTTGTGTTGGACACTAGTGATGCCTTAAGTAAGTTTAGCGCTAAAGGTGATGAAGGCTACTTCATGGGTTATTCTGTGCAGAGTAGAGGATATAGAGTTTACCTTAAGAAAGAAAAACGTATACTTGAAAAGGTACATGTTAGGTTTTTAGAGAGTAAACCTAGTGATCCTGAAAGTGGTCCAAATTGGTTATTTGACTTGGAACCTCTATCTAGGACATTGAATTATATGCCTGTTACTAATCCAAACATTGTGAAGGTGACTTCAAATGTTGTGGAAGAACCAGTTGTTGATATTTCAGGTAAACATGTTGATGAAGAGGTTGGATCACAAGCAGACAAATCAGCACCCATACTTGAGTATGTTACCATTCCCATATGGACAGATGCATTTGCTGCTGCTGCTGCTGCTGGAAAGGAAAAAGGTGGTCCCCAAGTATCACCAGTTGAAAACATGCATGATCCTTCAGGCGCTGACAAAGGAAATTCTGGCGCTGACAAGACAAATTCAGGCGTTGATGGCTCAAACGTTGACAGCTTTGGTTTAGGCGTTGACAGATCTTTTGACCATCTTTTCTCTTCCAATAATTATGAACAAGGTGAACCTTCAAACCGCCATGGAGGGGTTCATTCAGATGATGATGGAAGAGAGTCTGAGGAGGATCTTGGTAATTTGGAAGATGAGATTGAGGACAACACAATTATTGAAGGAGGAGTGCTTACTTCTACAATCAAAAATCATCCTCCTTCTCTAATTATTGGTGATGTGATGACTCCTGTGCAAACTAGAAGGTCTCATCAGAATCATGGAGGATTTATTGCCAATATTCACAAGAAGGTTGATACCCCTCTTGTTCAAGCATGTTTGTTTTCCTGTTTTCTGTCACAACAGGAACCCAAGAAGATTTTTGATGCTCTCAAAGAACCAAGTTGGGTGGAAGCAATGCAGGATGAGCTTCAACAATTTGCTATTCAGGATGTTTGGGAACTGGTTGATTGTCCCAGACATGTCAGACCTATTGGGACAAGATGGGTTCATAGGAACAAAAAGGATGAGAGAGGCATTCTGGTCAGAAACAAAGCACGTTTAGTGGCACAAGGATATATACAAGAAGAAGGAATAGACTATGAGGAGGTCTTTGCACCTGTTGCAAGGATTGAGGCTATAAGGATTTTTCTAGCCTATGCCTCATGCATGGGATTTACAGTCTATCAAATGGATGTGAAGAGTGCTTTTCTTTATGGCACAATTGCAAAGGAGGTTTATGTCATGCAGCCTCCTGGTTTTGAAGATTCAGAACATCCAGACAAGGTGTATAGAGTGAAGAAAGCTATGTATTGACTTCATCAAGCCCCAAGAGCATGGTATGGCACATTGTCCACCTATCTGGTGGAAAATGGATTCAAAAGGGGCACCATAGACCAGACCTTGTTTACAAAGAAGACTGGTAAGGATTTCTTACTGTACATGTATATGTGGATGATATCAACTTTGGCTCTTCTAGTCCAAAGATGAGTGAAGAATTTTCCAAACTCATGACAGACAAGTGCAAGATGAGTGCAATGGGGGAGATGAACTTCTTTCTAGGGTTATAAGTATAGGAGAAAGAAGATGGTATCTTCATCTCTCAAGATAAATATGTAGCAGAAATCTTGAAGAAGTTTGGCTTTTCTCCACATGAGAAACGGGCTAGCATACCTATGGATAGGGAACACCCTTGGGGAAAAGTTGGAGATGGAAAAGAGGTGGATGTCAGGCATTATAGGTCAATGATTGGTTCATTGATGTATCTCACAGCTTTAAGACCTGACATTATGTTTGTTGTGTGTGCATGTGCACGCCATCAAGTGACTCCCAAAGAGTGTCATCTTCATGCTGTCAAGAGGATTTTTAGGTATCTTAGGTGTTATCCAGACCTGGGATTATGGCATCCAAAATATTGTCCATTGGAGCTTATTTCATATTCAGACAGTGATTATGGTGTTGACAAGTTTGATAGAAAATCCACAATTGTTGGATGCCAATTTCTTGGGAGTAGACTGATATCTTGGCAATGCAAGAAACAAACAGTGGTGGCCA
Organism: Glebionis coronaria; assembly: GCA_025667525.1. Taxonomy (NCBI): domain Eukaryota; kingdom Viridiplantae; phylum Streptophyta; class Magnoliopsida; order Asterales; family Asteraceae; genus Glebionis; species Glebionis coronaria. The sequence continues at coordinate 320,407 of JANFOE010001288.1, read as the reverse complement.
ATTCTACAACAGAAGCAGAGTATGTTGCTGTAGCTGCTTGTGGTGGACAAGTCTTATGGATTCAGAACCAACTGTTAGATTATAAGTATAATTTCATGCATACCAAGATTTTTGTAGACAATAACAGTACTTTATGCATTATTAAAAATCCTGTACATCACTCTAAAACAAAACACGTAGAAATTAGACATCATTTTATAAGAGATTGTTTTGAAAAAGGTTTAATACAACCAGATAGGGATGACATAGAGGAAAATGTGTCTGATTTATTAACTAAACCTTTTGATACTGGAAGATTTCAATACATGGTAACAAGTATTGGAATGATCAATCTTACTTAATATGTGTTTTGGGAACTTATTGTAAAAGTATGTACAGGATATGAATTTGTTATTGGTCTTTATACAAAATCAAATTTTCTACTTTATTTGTCTAACGCTGACAAAGGTTATTTTAACGTTGTCAAGTGTTAAATTGACATTGTCAGCAACATGTTAGTTTTGTGGTTTTTGATCTAATTATGCAGGCGTTGTTAGCTTTGTACAATTGGATACAGAGTTGCTTATGGATTCTTGGAGCATTATTGGAGCATGTTTCAGTTTATGGATGATAGTTGGAATATTTATATTCCTATCTTGACATAAATTTTTATTACATGCATATTATTGTTAGCAACTTATGTATCATAGTTTAAGGGGAGGTTTAGGAACCTTTTAGGACTTTTTAGGTATTCTTATAATACTCTTATCATAATTCTAGATTGTGTCCACTGGTGAGTATGAATTAGTTTAATTGTCATGAGGCACTGTAGCATGCAAAGTTGGTATACTATGCACGCTGCCAAGACTTTTTGGCCTAGAATTGGGAGTTGTCTATTGGGAGACTTGGGTATGATTTATATTGGGCTTACCTGGGAAGTTACAAAGGATTTTATGAGATAACTTCACTGTTAAGAACATTGGTTAGCAAGGGACGCTAGAGGACTGTTATGTCTATCTTGCTTAAGCAAGTGTGCATGATTGGACAGTGCTTGCCACCCTATAGTAATTTTTAGTTTATAGGTTATCTTCACTAGGATAAATCACTTTGTTAAGGTCCTTTTTCATTTTATTATTTTTATTTTTGAACGTTGACAGATTTATTTCCAAACATTCTTATGACCAAGTTAGACGTTGACGTTTCTTTTTTAATGTTGACAAGAATATAGTCGTTGAGCGTTGATGGGTTATTTTTGACCGTTGACACTCATTGGGTCCTACCCAGCTGTTATATTTGACGAAAATTGGGGCCGTAATTTTAGGAGTTGGTAACTTTTATATAATGAACAAGATAAGTTATTTTCTTTTCAAGATTTTTATCATTATATTTTGAAAATAACTGCCTCATTTTTTACCAATCACATGTGCCTACCTCTCCTATATATTTGGCTCCTTCTTTTTAAACAGGGTAATTTCATATTCTTGTCTAACAAATTTTTCTCCTATATTCATCTTTCATAATCTTTCACACAACTTTCTACATCAATAGCGCCTAAGTTTAAACCGAGTGACTTGGTGTTGGGATTCAGAAGTCAGCATAACATGGTTGCCTATTTAGAGGCTGATGATGCTCTGTTTACTCAATTCACTCAGATGGTGGCGTATTTGAATGCATCTCCTCTTCGGTATGCACTTTTTCATGCTCCTCTTATCCCTGTCACTCATATTAAACAGTTTTGGAACACTGTTAGTTCCTCAACGCTTAATAATGTGACTACATTAACTACTATTGTCCATGGGCGTCCATGGGTGGTCACTGAAGCCTTGGTTCACCAGGCTTTGCATCTTAATGATGCAGATGGTATAACCACTCTACCCATAGGTGAGATAGAACAGGACTTCAAGCTTTGGGGTATCCTTTCCCTAAAGAGGGTACTTTAAACAAATATAATAAACAGGAATTTCCCCCAGCTTGGAAGTACTTAATACATGTCATCCTTCAATGTTTAAGTCCCAAATGTACTGCACATAATGAAATTAACAGGTCTATTGCTAGTGCCATTGTGTGTATTGCTAATGGGCAAAAGTATAATTTTTCTAAACTGATTTTTGATGGCATGTGTAAAAACAAGGGTAGCAGATGACTCTGGCTTACCCACGATTTTTACAAATGATTTTTGATGACCAAAGGTATTGCACCAGAGATCATGATGATTTTTATGCGATCCGTGTGCAAAAGAAAGCTATTTTTAGTAAGATGAATTCACCACCTCACAGAGACTTACCTCTTACCCAAACCATGCTTGCTGTTATTGCAGCATCACAACCTCAACCTGACCCACAACCACAACTTGACCCATTACCTGAACCATCACCTTCACCTCAACATATGGAACTTGACCAAAATCCCTTCGATGCTGACACATTAAATGTTGGCGTTGATATGCCTAATCCAAACGTTGACACCTTTCTACAACAGACCCAAACACCCCTTAACCTTCAAACTACTACCTAATCCACATCATCTTCTTAACCCCCAGACTTTAGGATGGAAAAACGCCAAAGGACCATTGGAGTGTTCTCCTCTGGTGGTCCTAGCCATGTTACATAGAGAACCACCACCACAAGTGTGGTTAGTGATATGGGTGAGGCTAGGACTATTGGTACTCGCTTAGATGCAGGCCAAGCCAGTCCTAACATCATTAAGACCTCATCCATGCCCCATGACTCTATTTTGGGAGGTCAAATCCCCACTCTAGAGGAGGGTAGATTGGAACCATATACAATGTTGGAATTGACGGTTGTTTGCATTAGCTTGCAAAAGCAAAATGCAGACCTTGTACATACTATCTCTACCCAAGGCCTTGAACTCAAGCAATTAAGGGAGAGGATTGTTGTTTTGGAAACTGCTAACACTAGGAGAAGGCAGACACGAGTCCTTTCATCAGGGGAGGATTCTTACAAAGGGGAGGAAGTTGCTACAGAGCCAATTAATTTGAGTGACAAAGGTTCACATGAAGCTACTATAGAGCCAATTGATTTGAGTGGTAAAGGCTCACATGATGGAGAATATTTGGGTGTGGCTGAAGCTCTTATAGATTTGAAGAAGCAACCAGGTTTTGATGTCTCTTTGGTTACTCCTACAAATTTGAATTTGACCTTTACAGAAATGATGGAGCAGTTCACAAGAAGCGCTGGCAAGAGTAAGGTGAGCGTTGACTGTTGATCCCAAACTTAGATCGACTAAGCTTGTGTATACGAGATTAGATCAAGTTATACACGTAGAGAAACTTTGTTTATGTATAAAGTAATCTAAGTGTTATGCGGAATTAACACTTAAACAAGAACACACAAAGATGTAAACAAACTTTCACTTGATTGATAATAACGAACTTGCTTACAATGAAAGTGTTTAACGTATGAAAACTTATTATTAAAAATTAACCTAAAGGTCTTCTTTTATAGACATATGAAGCCTTGTACAAGAGTCTACGTATCAACTATTCTAGGTAAAGATAATTATAGAAAATACAATGTTGAACTTATCTTTACTAGAAACAAACTAGAAACAAAATACGTATAGACCATATCTTCCTATCAGTGCTTGTCTTCAACCTATCAACGCTTGACTTCTTCTTGTCAATGCTTGATCTGTCAGCGTTTGTTTTCTTCCTATCAACGCTTGTTTTCCTCTTGTCAGTGCTCAAGTGAACTGGCTACATTTTATCCCCAATAATCCTCTCCTAAACTTGATATCTACTCTAATGATCAAGTTTCTGAATAAAAATTAAGGACTAGGAGGAATCTTACAACGCTTATCATATTGGTAATAAGTATGTCTTATCAAATCTTTGGCCACATCACTTGAATAGTCTATCTCCAGCTGAGTTGTCTTCATTTTTTCCAAAACTTCTTTGGACATGGGATACTGAGCATCTACAAGAAGATACTCAGCAAACTTTGTAGAGCTCAAATAATAAACACCAGCAGCTGAATACAAACGCCATTGAAGACCACTGAGGTCATCTTCAAGATCCTTCCAAATAGCAGGATCTTCTTCTGTTGGTCCACACATTCTCTTGAATGTGGACCAAAGTTTTATTCCATTGACTGAAGTAGGAGCTTCAGTCTCATACTTGGCCTCTAACAACCTCCAAAGGTCTACCGAGTCTTCTCTATCAACACTTGCAAAGAGAGATATAAGTGTAGTAAAAGTGTGTACCTCTTTCCCATACCTGCTAATCTTCCAAAACCCACTTTCATCTTCTTCATAGCTAATAATAGGGTTTCTGGCATCAAGAGGTAACACTTGTACCATATCTGAAGCTTCCAATGGTGAGAGCTTGATGCTCCTTCTTATAACAGCTTCACTTGGATTCAATCTATCCATATCTTTAGGAAACTCAAGAGGAACTCCTTTCTTCAAAGGTCTAGGAACAATCATTGCCTTCTTAAGCTCCATCTCTTCTGCAAGTTCTTTCCTTTCATCTGAAAGAAGTCTTAGAGTGTTTTCTTCCTGCACTTTTGCCCAAATGGGATAAGCCTTGTACTCCAGTTTTTCAAAAGGCAAACCTAACAATTTCTTGTAGGTCCATCCTGTTCCATGACATCTGAGTAGCATGTAGTACAACTCCCTTCTATCCCTTTTCAGCATTGAGAGAATATTGCTAGCTTTGTGTTTCAAAATTACCTTGCAGTCTTTTTGTACTCTTAGAAGAATCTCCAAACCCCATATTTGGTCTGAAATAGTCAAATCTGGATTCTCCATACACCTATCTTCCCAAGCATGGTACATCTGAACAACTTTTGGCATATCAAAATCTACTTGCAATTTCAACTCATTCAGCTTCTCTTTTGCCAAATCATCACCATACTAAAGTCTTTCTGGTTGTTCTATTATCATCACACTTGAGTCTGAACTAGCTTCATCACTTCCTTCTTGTTCCTCTGAAGTGGCAACAAATGGTGATTCACCAACCTTCTTTCTTTCTTGTTCCACAATTTGTGCAGCCAACCTTCTATCAAACTCTACCTGTGCTGCATCCTTTGGAACTTCTACTTCTACCATTTTTCCTTTACCCTTATCTAGTGGATCAATGATTGGTAAGGATGATGGTAATACCTATGAAGATACTTCTTTAATGATAGACGATGACTGGAATACATCAACTTCATCTGCAGGTCTGTCAACGCTTAATTTGCTTATGTCAGCGCCCAAATTACTCATGTCAGCGTTCAAACCTTGCTTGTCAATGCCCAAATTACCTGTCTCAGCGCCTCTTGTAATTTTCTCCAACATAGCTGTAAAAGACAAGTCTAAATTTGTAGGAGTTACCAGAGATCTAACAAAACCTGGTTGCTTCTTCAAACTAGTTAGGGATTCAGCAACACCCAAAGATTCACCACCATGTGAGCCCTTATCACGCACATTAATCTGCTCATCCTCCCCTTTGGAAGATTCCTCCATTCCACGCCTTGTGCTAGCATTTTCCAAAATAACAATCCTCTCCCTCAATTTCTTGAGTTCAAGGCCTTGTGTACTGACAATATGTACTAAGTCTGCATTTTTCTTTTGCAAGCTAATGCATACAGCCGTCAATTCCATTAATGTCATTGGTTCCAATCTGCCCTCCTCTAAAATGGGTATTTGACCTCCCAAGTTAGATTCATGGGGCATGGATGAGGTCTTAAAGATGTTAGGACTGTCTTGGCCTGCATCTAAGCCAGAACCAATAGTCCCAGCCTCATCCATAGCACCAACCACACTTGTGGTGGTGGTTCTCTCTACTACATGGCTAGGACCACTAGAGGAGAACACTCCAGTAGTCCTTTGGCGTTTTTGCAACATATATTGTGGTGGGGTAGAAGATGATGTGGATTGGGTGGATGTGGGAAGGTTAAGGGGTGTTTGGGTCTGTGAAGGAATGGTGTCAACGTCTGGATTAGGTGTGTCAACACCAACATTTAATGTGTCAGCGTCAAAGGGTTCATGGTGAATTTTCATGTGTTGGGGTGAAGGCAAAGGTTCTGGTATTGGGTCAAGTTGGGGTTGTGGGTCTGGTTGGGGTTGTGCTGCTTCAAAAACAGCAATCATAGCTGGGGTGAGGGGTAAGTCACGGTGAGGGGATGAGTTTATCTTGGTAAAAATAGCTTTCTTTTGCACAGGGATCTCATAAAAATCATCATGATCCCTTGTGCAGTAATTTTGGACATCAAAAACCATTTGTAAAAATCTGGGATAAGCTAAAGTCATTTTACTCCCTTTGTTTTTACACATGCCCTCAAAAATCATTTTTGAATAATTAAGCTTTTGCCCAGTAGCAATGCACACAATAGCACTAGCAATGGATCTATTAATATCATTGTGTGCAGTACACTTGGGACTCAAACATTGTAAGAGGACATGTATGAGGTACTTCCAGGCTGGGGGAAACTCCTATTTATGATATTTGTTTAAAGTTCCCTCATCAAGGAAAGGATAACCCAAAGCCCTTAGTCCTTGTTCTATTTCATGAATGGGAAGGATGGTTATACCATCTGCATCATCAAGATGCAAAGCCTGGCGAACCAAGGCTTCAGTAACCACCCATGTACGCCCATGAACAATAAATGATAATGTAGTCACATTATTAACTGTTGAGGAACTAACAGTGTTCCAAAACTGCTTAATATGTGTGACAGAGATGAGAGGAGCATGAGAAAGAGCATACCTAATTGGGGATGCATTCAAATACGCCACCATCTGTGTGTATTGGGGAAACAAAGCATCATCAGCGTCCGAATATGCTATCATGTTGTGTTGACTCATGAATCCCAATACCAAATCACTTTATTTAAATTTTGGTGCCATTGTAGAAAGCTGTTTGTGAATGTTTAGAAAGATGAATTATAGGAGAAAATTGTTAGACAAGAATGATAGGTACCCTGTTTAAAAATAGGAGCCAAATATTTAGGAGAGATACAAGCATGTGATTGGTCAAAAATGAGGCAACTATTTTCAAAAGATCATGATGAAAATATTGAAAAGTAAATAAGTTATCTCATGCATTAATTAAAAGTTATCTGCTCCCAAAATTACGGCCCCAAAATTCATCAAAAATAACAACTGGGTAGGTCCCAATGGGTATCAACGGTCAGAAATAACCCATCAACGCCCAACGGCTATATTCTTGTCAACGTTTGCCAAAGCCATGTCAACGTCTAAATTGGTCATAACAACGCTTGGAAAAATACTTGTCAGCGTCCAAAAATAAAAGTAATAAAAAAGAAAAAGGACCTTAACAAAGTAATTTATCCTAGTGAAGATAACCTATAAGTTGATAATTATTATAGGGCGGCAAGCACTGTCCAGTTATGCACACTTGCTTATGCAAGATAGACATAACAGTCCTCTAGTGTCCCTTGCTAACCAAAACTCTTAACAACTAAGTTATCTCCTAAAATTCCTTGTTACTCCCAGGTAAAACCCATAATAAAATCATTCCCAAGTCTCCCAACAGACCACAACCAATTCTAGGCCAAAAATGTCTTGGCAGCATGCATAGTATATCAACTTTGCATGCTACAGTGCCTCATGATTTAGTAAAACTAACTCATATTCACCTGTGGACACAATATAGAATTGTGATAAGAGTATTATAAGAATACCCAAATGTCCTAAAGATGCCTAAAACCTCCCCTTAAACTGTGATACATATGTTGCCCAAAAATATGCATGAACATAAAAATTTATGTCAAGATAGGAATAGAAAATCCCAACCATAATACATAAATAAAAACATGCTCAAATGATTCTCCAAGGATCCATAAGCAACTCTGTATCCAATGGTACAATGCTAACACCACCTGCACATTTAGATTAAAAACTACAAAACTAACATTGTTGCTGACAACGCCCCGAAAACACTTGTCAGCGTTAAGGAAACCTTTGTCAGCGTTAGAAAAATATATTGCTGACAACGTCACAATAACACTTATCAGCGTTAAAGTAACCTTTGTCAGTGTTAGAAAAATATAGTGAAAAATCTAAAACCTCAAAAAGACCAATAACAATGCATTATCCTGTACATACTTTTACAATAAGACCCCAAAACACATATTATGTGAGATTGATCATTCCAATACTTGTTACCAAGTATTGAAACCTTCCAGCATCAAAAGGTCTAGTTAATAAATCTGACACATTTTCTTATGTGTCAACCCTATCTGGTTGTATTAAACCCTTTTCAAAACAATCCCTTATAAAATGATGTCTAATTTCTATGTGTTTTGTTTTAGAATGATGTACAGGATTCTAAATAATGCATAAAGTGCTGTTATTGTCAACAAATATCTTGGTATGCATGAAATTATACCCATAATCCAACAGTTGGTTCTGAATCCACAAGACTTTTCCACAACAAGCAGCTGCAGCTACATACTCTACTCCAGTTGTAGAATTGGCCACCACTGTTTGTTTCTTGCATCTAAGATATCAACCTACTCCCAAGAAACTGACATCCACCAGTTGTGGATTTTCTATCAAACTTATCACCTCCATAGTCACTGTCTAAATATGCAATAAGCTCCAATGGTGAATCCTTTGGGTACCACAAGCCAAGATCTAGATAACATCTAAGGTACCTAAAGATTCTCTTGACAACATAAAGGTGACATTCTTTGGGAGTCACTTGATGGCGTGCACAAGCACACACAGCAAACATGATGTTAGGTCTGAGGCTGTAAGATACATCAATGAACCAATCATTGATCTATAGTGCCTGACATCCACATCTTTCCCATCTCCAACTTTTCCCCAAGGGTGTTCTCTATCCATAGGAGTAGTAGCCCTCTTTTCATGTGGAGAAAAGCCAAACTTCTTCAAGATCTCTGCTACATACTTATCCTGAGAGATGAAGATATCATCTTCTTTCTGCTGAACTTGTAACCCTAGAAAGAAGTTCATCTCCCCCATTGCACTCATCTTGAATTTGTCTATCATAAGCTTGGAAAAGTCTTCACTCATCTTTGGATTGGTGGATCCAAAGATGATATCATCAACATAAACCTGAACAAGTAAGACATCCTTACCAGCCTTCTTTGTAAACAATGTCTGGTCTATGGTGCCCCTTTTGAATCTATTTTCCACCAAATAAGTGGACAATGTACCATACCATGCTCTTGGGGCTTGATGAAGTCCATACATAGCCTTCTTGACTCTACACCTTGTCTGGATTCTCTGGATCCTCAAAACTAGGAGGTTGCATAACATATACTTCCTCAACAATTGTACCATAGAGGAAAGAACTCTTCACATCCATTTGATAGACAGTGAAGCCCATGCAGGAAGCATAGGCTAGAAAGATCCTTATAGCTTCAATCCTTGCAACTGGTGCAAAGACCTCCTTATAGTCTATCCCTTCCTCTTGTGTATATCCCTGAGCCACTAAACGTGCCTTGTTTCTGAACATAATGCCTCTTTCATCTCTCTTGTTTCTTAGAACCCATCTTGTCCCAATAGGTCTGACATACCTGGGACAATCAACCAGCTCCCAAACATCTTGAATTGCAAATTGGTGAAGCTCATCCTGCATTGCTTCCACCCAACTTAGTTCTTTGAGAGCATCAAAGATTTTCTTGGGTTCCTATTGTGACAGAAAACAGGCAAACAAACATGTTTGAACAAGAGGGGTATCAACCTTCTTGTGTATATTGGCAATAAATCCACCAAGATTCTGATGAGATCTTCTAGTCTGAACAGGAGTCATGATATCACCAATGATTTGAGAAGTAGGGTGATTCTTCATAGTAGAAGTAAGAACTCCTCCTTCAACAAGTCTGTTGTCTTCAATCTCATTCTCCAAGTTGCCAATATCTTCTTCAGACTCTCTTCCATCAATATTTGTATGAACCTCTTCATGTATGCCTGAAGGTTCACCTTGTTCAAAATTGGAAGAGAAAATATGCTCAAAAGTGTTGTCAACGCCTGAACCAAGATTGTCAGCGTTTGGGTTATCAACGCCTGAAATGTTGTTCTCAACGTTTGAGCCATCAACGCCTGAATTTGTCCTGTCAGCGCCAGATTTGCCTTTTTCAGCGCCTGAAGGACCATGCATGTTGTTATCTGGTGGTACTTGGGGACCACCATTATCCTTTCCAGCAGCAGCAGCAGCAACAAAAGCATCTGTCCATATAGGAATTGTAACATACTCTTGTATGGGAGGTGCCTTGTCTGCTTGTGATCCAACCTCTTCATTAACCTGTGTACCTGAAACATCAACAACTTGTTCTTCCACAACATTTGAAGTTACCTTCACAATGTCTGGATTAGTAACAGGCATATAATTTAAAGTCCTAGATAGAGGTTCCAAGTCAAACAACCAATTTGGACCACTTTCAGGATCACTAGGTTTACTCTCTAAAAACCTAACATGTACTCTCTCAAGTATACGTTTTTCCTACTTAAGGTAAACCCTATATCCCTTGCTCTGCACTGAATAACCCATGAAATGGCCTTCATCACCTTTTGCACAAAATTTACCTAAGGCATCACTAGTATCAAGTACAACTACATGACAACCAAAAGGTTTAAGAAAACCAATATTAGGTTTCCTTCCCCAAAGTAACTCATAAGGTGTTTTGTTTTGTATCTTGTTGACCAATGCTCTATTCTGAACATAACAAGCTGTATTCACAGCCTCAGCCCAAAAAGCTATGGGAAAGTGAGTGATGTAGTGTTTTTGCAACCCTTTAGGAAAAGAGAGGCAAAGTAGTGGTAAGCGTTAAGTGTCGGTTTAGGAAAACTGAGCACTAATGACCAAACAAGTTTGTTTCCCAAGGAGGCACGTGTGTTGTGTAATGAATTGATGATTAATGTTTTTGATTATTAATAAGAAGAAAAGAGAAGAGAAAATGACGAAGACGAAAAAAAATAAAAAATTAACAAAAACTACTACTAGAAAGTTAAGACGTAGAAACGTAAAAACCACGAAAATTAAAATTTTAACCTAAAAATCCTAAAAATTACTAAAAATCCACAATAAAATTCTAAGAGTTTACAAAAAATCAAAACTTGCTAAAACCTTTTAATTAATTAAATAATGACTTTTTAATGCTAATTAAAGCCCTAAAAATCACTTTTAAATATTAAAAAGCCCTAAACAAGATTTTATAGTTTGTAAACCTCAAAAATGACCAAATTAAGCTAAAAGCTATTTTTAAAAATTTTAAAACCAAATTAAACTATTTTTAAACTCCCTAAAACTATTAAAATCTATTAAATCTTAAATTAATTCTAGAAAATAAATGAAAAGTCCTAAAAAGATTTGGAAAGTGACAAAGTTCCTAATTTAATGTCCTTAACCTAGGAAAAATGAAAAAAAAAGTTAAAAATTAAACTTTCTATTTTTACTAATAAAATAATATTAAAATATTCTAAAAAATTAAAAGTCTATAAATAAATTCTAAAAAATTACCAAAAATCCTAAATATTCTAACTAAGATAAAAATGCAAATTTAAGTTCCTAAAACCTCTTAATTAATTTTATATTAATTTTTAAAGTTTAATAAAAAACCTAAAATCAAATAAAATTAAAAATTAAAGTTTTTGAAAACTTTTTTGGATGTAAACCTCAAAAATATAAATTAAAACCTAAAAACTATTTTTTTGGATTTTTAAAATACTTTTTACTATTTTTAATTTACTTTCTAAAAATAAATCTAAAAATAATCCTAATAAATAAATAAATAAAGGGAAAAATAAATTTTTAAAACAGAAAAGTCCTAAACCTTAATTAAATCCTAGGAAAAATACTAGCTACCAAATAAGCTTAATGAATAAGCTGAAATAACCAAAATAAGCTACGGCTTATTTTAGATAAGCCAAAACAAAACCTGCTTAAGTAATTAATGAAATGGAACATAAACAATCAACACAAAAACGATTTTCAGTTGCACAAATCTTGCACACAACTCACCCAATCAACATATAAACAATCAAAAACCTTAAATCAACCTAAACTCTAGCAGGTTACAAGATCTGTTGGCTCAGTTTCACACAAAACAAGCAAAAAATGGCATACAAACTTTTGCTATATTTTTCAAACTTTTGTCATGCAAATGTGTTTAAAACCTCAACAAACAGAAAACCCTATGCAACCTACAACCTGTTTCTACCTAATGAATACCTATAACAGGTTTTCAAGTTCACAATTTCTCAAACTTGTGCTCTAAATCAACAATCCAAACACCCCTTTATAACTGAAATCAACAATTTTTCAAATCAAAGTTGTTTAAATCCAAACCAAATTGTCCCTAATCACCTACAACATGCATATAACATCAAATGCACTCAAATCAAACAAGTTAAACAACATATTGCACAACAATCATACAAATCACCAAGAATTCTAATTTTCTGAAAATGAAAAAGGTAAAAAGGGAATACCTTGTTGAGCCCACATCCAGGCTCAACCAAGGCTGTTTAGCCTTCTCCAATAGACCCGGGTCTATGCAGATCCTTGGTCAAACAATAATCTACAAACCTGCTAAGATTAAAATAAAAGATACACAAGCAATAATATGCTAAATCTGATTTTCTTTAAACCTCTCTTAAAAACTTTTCCAAGAAACTTGAAACCCTTAACAAGTTTTAAAACAAGTTCAATATTTCAGAAACTCAAGAATTTTTGGTCCACTTTCACTTCTCAAAAATTCAATAATTTTCTGAAAAATCTCAAACCTTTTCAAAACCAATTTTGAAAATCTTAAACACACAATTTGTTACACAAATGATAATGGAACTCAGATTTTTCTCAACAAAGATATACCAACTTTTAAAAAACAGTAAAAGGAATTACATTTAAATCAAAATACCAACTTTAATTTCTTTAAAAAGGAATTACAATTTTTTGGAGTAAAATCTGGAACAAGAGAAAAAGGCTAAACTAAGCTGCCTTTTATAGGCGTACAAGGAAGATTCTAGTATGCTAAACCCTAATTTATGAAATCTCCAAAAAGCCCTTTGGTCTTTGTCTTCAAAATCAGTCAACATGGCCTTCATGTGATGGATGTTGATGTGCCAGCTTGGATTTTTGATCTTGGCCGTTGGTTTACTCCTTTGGGACCAAGGAAAGCCTTGGGGACGTTTATCTGGTCGGTTTGTGTTTTTGAGGAAGAAAGTGACGTGCAGGGGAGGTCCCTACAGTTACATGGGCTTGTTGTAAAAAGAATCTGGGTTGGGGGATTGGTTTAGTGCAAGGTTAATCATCAATCTGGAAGCTATTAATAATTTCCCCTTTGTTTTAAGATTTTTAGGATTAGGGTTTATGGGGATGAATTAGGGGTGATTAGCAGGGTTTGATTTGGTTTGGGATTTAAAAAGGTGTTTCCCACGTTTTTATAACTGATTAGTTATAATCAGTTTTTTTTTAAAATTAAGTGGAGTGTGACGTGGTGGGTTGGACGAAGGTGATTGGTGGGATGGTTGAGTGGGGTGACGTGGAGGGTTGTGACTGGGTGTGGGAGTTTGGCTGTCTTGGCAGATAAGGCCCCCAAGGTTTCACATTTCTTCCATGTTGTAAATAATACCCATCAACGCCCAATTTGTACTTAACAACTTTTGGCATCTTGTCAAATTTGACACAAAAGCTTTCAAAACTTTATCCAAGGGTTTTAAATGTATTTCTTGGATTCTTCAAGGACTGGTCTTGTACAATCTTCAAACATGGAGGACCATACTTGTACATTTGACATTTGGAGGGTCAATTGTGACAAGTTCTTCAAAGATGAGGGACTAAAGTTGCCAATCTTCAATTCTTCAAGGGTCATTTTGCAAAATTTCCAAACTTGGGCCCGGTTCATTGTGCGGCTTCGTTTCCCGTGTTCGTTTTTGAATGATTCTTGTGATCTTTTGCCATTTCCTCAATATCCGTACCTAAAAATACACAAGTAACAAACACGAGCATATATTTGGCAGTTTTCATGATATTTTATGCATTTTAAGCCCGATTTGGACGATGAGACCATGTATAAAAGCAGTCTCATCACTCCCCCATACTAAATCATTGTCGTGCCCTCACGCAATGCTAGAATAAAGTATCGTAGCATCTCCAAAATTCAATTTTATTCACTTTATTGAATGATAAACTAGCTACACTACGACTATTACTACTACTTGTGTTTTAGACATAATGTATGATTTTCATCGCAAAATGAGACGTTTAGGTTCATAGAATAAGAACACGTGAATGCTTCGTTAGAAATAATTTCATCGTCCTCGATTTTCACTCCAATTCCATGCCAAGCGTGCAACGAGATCATTGTCATTATAAGTTAGTAATGCTAACACTACTCATATGCCTTGATCACGTACTTATCCTCCCATTATTCCTAAGTTGTATCTCTTATATTTTAATATGTCTTAATGTTCACGAGGATACATCATTGACTTATGCGATAATAGAGATTTAGGTCTAAAAATAGAGTCCTAACGGTGTAACTAAGACCATCAAATCAATAACCCCTCCTAATAGACAACGATGTTAAAAAATTAAGTTGACAAGAAGAATCGATAAACACGGTTTTATAACGGTTTTGAACATGAGACTTATTACCAAGACTTTTATACGCCCCCTAACGGAAGGGCCTTATTATCTTTGGTTTACCTCCATCTTTTATTCAACTTCGCCATGAAGCTTTTATTATGACTTCGGTCTTGCCTTGCCTTTTATTATCCGCCTCATCGGTGGTTTTATTAGCCAAAGACGTATATCCTCACGCTAAAGCGAATTTTGGATCTTTAAAGCTTCGAAGATTAAGGCTTGATTCACTTTCAATTTTGCATAGATTTTAGGCCTTGTGGGGCTTCAAATTGTTTGCTAGATTTAGGTGAGCACTTGAAATCTTATTATTGGGTGAAGCTTTCGATTATTCGGGTTGCCAATACTTCAAAACCGTGACGCTGGCGATACCTTAATGTCTTCCCAATTCAATTACACGGAAGCTACTAGAAAAGACTAGAAACCCAACAATCCTAACTAAACCGCTAAGTCAATATTTATTAAGCAAAAATATTTACAAGCGAAGGGAGAATAAGCAAACAACGAGAACACATGAGTTTTTGAAAGAATACGAGTACTCTACGTTTAGCATAGTAACTTATAATTAACTCTATCATTTCTCGTCCTCATTTAGGAGACTTAGCCTAATGTGTAGTTAAGGAATCAAAGCTAAGTGCTCAACACGCACGGTCGAGTCAAAAATTACTCTTATTCTCACCATCGGAAAACCTACATTCGTGTCTTAAACACTTATAAAACATGAGAAAATTTTTAAAATTTGGCCATTTTTAGCCTTATTTTGCAAGAAAAACGATAACAAAAAGATAAACTTTGGAAAGCGTGAAGGTTTGGCAAGGCAAGTATCTATTCACCCCCCATACTAAAGTTAAACATTGTCCTCAATGTTTCGAGTCTAGGGGTGCAAACACCCCCATACTAGAGACGTAGTCGAATGCCTAATCTAGCATGGAAAGGGTGTAACTGAAATGTGTATAAGGCAAGTTCGTTTTCTCAGTTCTTAACTAATAGAAAGTCCAATCAATATCAAATTTATAATTGTTTTTGGTTGTTCAAGCTTGCTTGGTAATCTATTGCTAATTCAAACAAAGCTATCTAAAAATGAAAAATATAGACCTACTTATACGTAAAACAAGTTGCAAATTCCAAATTTTTATTCAAGTAAAATATTAAAATGCAAAATGTAAAACTATAAGGACTGAAAATGTAATTTCTATAAAATGAAAATGCTTAAAATGTAAATCCTAAAAGTTATAAGGACTAAAAATGTAAAGCAGTTAACTATAAGGACTAAACTTGTAAAAGCTTTAACAAACTAACCAAATACTAACAAACTAACAAACTTTAAAACTGAAATTTAACAACTAACAAATTCCAGGGACTAACTTTTGTAAATTCCACAAAATTAGAAAGATTAGCTAGGTTTAGAACCTGAATAGAACTCTAGGGACTAAAATGCAATTAACTAAACTTTTTAAGTAAAAACGGGTACTAAGAAAGAATAAGCTCGTTTGAGCTTATTTCTCAACCAAATAAGCTGAAATCACTTGCAAAACTTCTAAAATCCAATTACAACTACGTGTGTTCAAGGAAATAAGCTAAAAGTTCAAGATAAGCAAAAGAGTGCTTATCAATAAGCTCAAAATAAGCTACAGCTTAATCCAAACATCCACAACTTGATTTTTTTATCAAAACTGATTAAGCACTTGATTTGAGGAAGGGGAAATCAAATTAGAACAATTTTCATCCAGAAATAAGCCAGATATCTGAAAATAAGCTCAAATGAGCTTATGTTGACCAAACGTTGACCAGATTTTTGAAAAAGCTCAAAATCTCAAAACTTCATATCCAACACTTACTAATCAGAATTGTGAAAGAAAACAGCTAGTTTTATGAAGTGAATTAAGAGATCTAGTGAAACAGTAAGCTACTTATATCAGAGAATGAAGAATGCTCAGGCCTTAACTAATAAGCTGTTTTCTTGCTTATTTCTTGATACTGTAGAATTTCCTCTTAAAGTCTGAAAGATTATGTTATAAGCTATAACTAGAAACTGGTTTGAGCAAATTTGATCTAGTAATGAAGGAGAAATGATCAAGTGAATTTGGCAAGTTTTGTAATGAAAACTGAATTCAAGTATGACCCAAACTTTTTATCAACCAATTGCCTTTTTGACTATTATACTGACTTACAAAAGGCTCAAAACTACTTGTTAACTCCTATTAAGTAGAAATGAACACTTAAACACCAATTAACAACACTTGAAAACTGGTTTACAACTAGTCCCAAACACACCTTTATCTGATTATGATCAAACTTTTACAAAGGATTTCTAAGTAATGATTAAGACTGAGTAAAGAGCTATAGCAAACTAGTTTAGGTGATCCAAATGAGATGTATTCCAGCTAAGAACAAGTAATAACCAGGACTAGAACTGCAAGTAACTGTTATACTAAAATAAGACTGAAAATGAGCAGAAACTATAAAAGGAGCTTAAAACAATGAACAATAAAGCAAGATTAAGCTACAAATGAACTCAAATCAATCAATCAACAACTTTATATCAAGGAAAACAGGCAGCCATCAAATTTATCTAGGAAATTGAGCATGCAAGTACTTGTTTAGAGGAACTTAAAAACAGAAGCCATGAAACCTATTGTAGAGATCCTTTGGGTAGAAGAGGAGCGCTGAGCTCTCTTGCCCTAGTGATACCACCACCTATCACTAGCTATCAACTCAAATCAACAATCAATTCAGCCACAAATCATCATTCTGCTATGAAACTTTCAAGAACTAGGAATGAACTGGAATTCTGATCAAACAGCAACAATTCTTCAACAAATTCAGTTATGATCAATGTATGATCATAACAAACTTCTATCAGCAACAAATGAATCACACAATAGCAGTGAAGTAGCAGGAATTGAAGAACAGAATTTGGCGGGAAAACTTGAATTTGAAATTTTATTGATGAAATCAGTTACAAATGGTAGTTACAAGGTTCTAACTAACTAACTGACTCAAGAGTTTGTCAGACTCTTGAGTAGTTAGGTGAAAAGGAGGGAAAAAGAGAAAAGTGAAATTGAGAGAACTATGTGTTTACAGAATTAAGCTACTCCTGAAAATGAAGAACAATCTAAGTATTTATAGGCTAGACTTGAGAGTTTGTTGGAGATGTGACGTGTTCGGGCCAATCACAGCTTGACACGTGGAGGAATTCTGCAAACCCACTTTGAAGGTGATGAACTCATTTGGGTGTTTTTGATCCATTGGATAATATGCTAATTAAGTTGCACCATTGGATTCCTCTCTTCAAGACGAGCAAGATTGGTGTTTTGATTTTCTTCTGAAATGCATTCTATCAAAAACGCGATCTGGAAATATTTCTTGTGAAGGAGAAGGACACGTGGCATCTTCTTATTGGTGGAGAAAATGTCACACGGATCACACTGTACAGATCCTGTATTAAATGAAGGCGGCGGAAGTGGGTAATTAATACTTAATCCGTGTGAAGTGAATCCCTGCTTCTCATTGGTTCTCTTCCTTTTGACATGGATTGATCTTTATTAACTTTCCAAACTTGGCAGAATAAGCCCCTTAACTTGGCAGATTTCTCTTTAAGGCTAGAAACTTCATTCCTTTGACAATTTTGGCCCTTCAACTTTGATTCTTCAACAAAATGACCCTTTGACTTGATTGACTTTGTAGTTTGACCAGGTTTGACTTGGATCTTGACTTTGCAGTATTTGCACTTTAAGTCCTTCAACTTTCACAAATTGTCAAGATAGGTCCTTGAACTTCAAAGTCTTGTCACTTTTGATCCTCTTTTGTCTTTTTCATCCATTTGAGCTTGGTTTTTCCTTGTTTGCTTGAAATTGTATCCTTTTACCTACATAAGATCACACAAACACAAACATACCACATAACACTGCTTTTTACAATATAAAAGGGTATTTTGCTTCATGTTTTAGGGTTATTTGTTGATAAAAGGATATGAGTTTAAGCTCATATCAAATTCCCCTACACTTGAGTATTGCCATGTCCTCATGCAATATTATCTTTCAAGGCTTAAAAATTTACATTCCCTCAATATTAATCCACCTTGGCCATATGAGATGCATCTACACTACTCTAAACTAGATGATGCATGATTTTGACTTTTAACAATGCTATGGATTAAAATACAATTCTATCTATATCTTTTTGATTTTTCTTGAAAAGGTTTTGATGGAAATAACTCATAAAGAATTCAATGACTTGGATTAGGGCTTGGATACCATGGACACTTATCACCCTCAAGTTTCACTTTCCCCATACCAAGCTAGTAAATGGAATCATTGCATTCACAAGTAAAAAGTGCATCAACTTATTCATGACAATTAAATATGGAACCGGTTATTAATTGAGCAAATTGCTTGAGGGCAAATTTGTCATTATTCAAGCGTGAAATATAAGAAATGTAAAATCCAAAAATAAGGAAGGACGGTTTTAATCCTAAGTAATCTTCTCATCCATTACTTGAAAAACCGCTCACAATTAATATAAGTCCGTATTAAGAATAATAAGTCATTCGCCTTATGTGTAAAATCCTCATGCCATGCTTTCATAAGTAACTACACACTCGCTAAGGAAAGAAAAATAAAACTCACGCAATAATTTACATCCGCATCTTTTTGAGATTTTGGATCTTCAACCCCGCAACCCGTCAAGGTAATATTGGATTGGAGCAATCTATTGAATCCCCGCAACCCGTCAAGGTAATATTGGAACTCAATAGTCACTATAATTAACACCACACTGCCCCTCTTGGGAGTCTTGCATTATTATTTTTTTTCTTTTCTTTTTTTTTTTTTTTTTTTTCTAGCCACTCATTTTTTTTCATAAGCCGCTCTTATTTTTCTTTATTCCTCACCAAAAAATTTGCAAAGAAGAAAAGGAAAAACACCCGCTAAATATGGAGCATGACACAAGTCTAGTACACATAAAACGTGCTAACTTAGAATCTTAAGACGTACTCATATCAACCATAAATGATTAGCCAAAAATGCATAAGAGATTACGAACCAATTAAAACCGTACTTGATTATTTATTAACAATTATATACAAGCGAAGAAAATAGAGGTAAAGAAAAGAAGGGTTTAGCCACAAGTAATTGCCATGAAGTCTATCTAGCCCTTTTACACTTGCTTCAACTCTATCATTTCCCATTCTCCACAAATTTAAAATTTCAAAGAATGAAATTGGTGGAAGCTTAGCCTAATAGACCAATGAAGGACTACATGGTTAAGGATACTAGCTAGAGAATGCTAAAATAAGCAAACTCGGGTTGAGTCAAAATATCCATGGCGGGCCTAATATGTCAAAGAAGTCTAAACTTGTTAAAACCATGTTTTATTTTATTTTTTTCCTTTTTATATATTTTTGATGAAAAATAAAAGAAGAAATATATACAATGCAAATGTGTTATGCAAATGAAAAATGATTGATGCAAAAATTATGAATGCATATTTTTGTTGGCCAAAGTAGATCAAAAATTTGAAAAATGTTGAAAATCCAATTTTCCATGTTATCATGCAAGACAATGACAAGTTCTAGGTAAGGTCACTTTGATAGAAGACCCCCCTACACTTAAGCTAAACATTGTCCTCAATGTTTAAGAGCATGGAAGTATAAAAACTTCCCCTACACTTATGACAATGAATAGACTTTGCTTAACCCAAGTTAAGGAAAGGACTACTATTAGTGAAATCAAGTTTAAGCACAACGTGTCAATGAAAAATCACTAAAGTAACGAAGTGAACCGGATACAAGGGCCTCCTCCATAAGCTCCAAAGCATGAGATGAGTGAGCAACCCTACAAACAAACATGAAGACAAAAGAAGGTCTCCCCTACACTTATCTCCAAATCTATGCCTTTATTTCTAACCTACAACACTCTAACCTAGTTATACGATGCTTGAGTTAATGAGTCTCTAGCTCGACTCATCCCTCAATGAATTAATTCATGGGGAAAATGGGGACCTCTTGGACCATTTCAACGGAAATGTCCTCCCCAAAGTAATGCTTAACACGGTGACCATTCACTTTAAAATTTGGACCATCGGGTTGGGACAACTCAAGAGTTCCATATGGAAACACTTGAGCAATAGTGAATGGACCGGACCATCTCGACTTAAGCTTGCCCGCAAAAAGCTTCAATCTTGAGTTAAAGAGGAGAACCGGCTCTCCAACTTTGAACTCACGATTCTTAATCTTAGCATCATGCAATTTCTTAGTCTTTTCCTTGTATAGCAAAGAATTCTCATAGGCATTGGCTCTCAACTCATCCATCTCATTGATTTGATCTTTCCTATGTGAACCGGCTTGGTTTAAATCAAAGTTAGCCCACTTGAGAGCCCAAGATGCCTTATGTTCTAACTCAAATGGGAGGTGGCACGCTTTTCCATAGACAAGCCTATAAGGAGTACAACCAATTGGTGTCTTAAAAGCCGTCCTAAACGCCCACAAAGCATCATCAAGCTTATCCGACCAAGAAGCTCTATGCTCTCCCACCGTTCTCTCTAAAATTCTCTTTAAACCACGATTTGTGACCTCGGTTTGACCATTTGTTTGAGGGTGATACGCGGTAGAAAGTCTATGATTCACTCCATATTTCTTCATAACTCTCGTGAATTGATCATTACAAAAGTGAGTACCACGATCACTTATGATGGCCCGAGGTACACCAAATCTAGCAAACAATTGTTTCAAGAACTTTACAACCACTCTAGCATCATTAGTAGGTAAGGCTTTAGCCTCCACCCACTTGGACACATAATCCACCGCCACAAGTATATACTTGTTTCCCTTAGAGGATGGAAAAGGTCCCATGAAATCTATTCCCCATACATCAAATATCTCACACTCTTGGATAAAATTTTGTGGCATCTCATCACGTTGTGTAATTTTTCCTTGTCTTTGACAAACATCACAAAATTTCACCATCTCTTGGGCATCCTTGTAAATGGAAGGCCAATAGTAACCCGAATCAAAGACTTTCTTGGCGGTGTAGTTAGGCCCAAAATGTCCACCCGTAGGTCCTTTATGACATGCCTCTAAGATTTTAAATGCCTCGGGCCCATCTACACACCGTCTAATGATTTGGTCCGCACATTGCCTAAAAAGATATGGATCATCCCAAAAGTAATACTTAACTTCCTTAAGAAACTTTTTCTTTTGTTGGTAAGTAAGACCCTTAATAAGCACATTGCCCACTTGATAGTTTGCAATATCCGCAAACCAAGGTGTGGCATCCTCTTGGGAAGAGATAGACATGAGCTCCTCTAATGGAAAGGATTCATTGATTTCTTGATGTGGGAAATCTCCTTGAAAAGGATGCTCAAGTCTACTCAAATGATCCGCCGCTAAATTCTCGGCCCCTTTTTTATCACGAATCTCTATCTTAAACTCTTGAAGCAACAAAACCCATCTCAAAAGCCTAGGCTTAGCATCTTGTTTTGTCATAAGATACTTGAGAGCGGAATGATCCGTATACACTATGGTCTTAGAAAGCACAAGGTATGGTCTAAACTTCTCAAAAGCATATACTATAGCAAGCAACTCTTTTTCCGTGGTAGTGTAATGAAGTTGTGCACCGGTCATGGTTTTACTCGCATAGTGTATAGGTTGGAAATGCTTATTAACTCTTTGTCCTAAGACGGCCCCCACCGCATAATCACTAGCGTCACACATAAGCTCAAAAGGTAATTCCCAATTTGGAGAAACCAAAACGGGAGCCTTTGTCAATTTTTCCTTAAGTGTCTCAAAAGATTCTAAACAAGCTTGGTCAAAAATGAAAGGAGACTCTTTCTCCAAGAGATGAGTCATCGGTCTAGCTATCTTAGAAAAATCTTGTATAAAGCGCCTATAAAAACCCGCATGACCTAAGAAACTCCTCACACCTTTAACCGAGGTGGGTGGGGGAAGCTTAGCAATCACATCAATTTTGGCACGATCAACTTCTAATCCCTTATTGGATATCTTGTGTCCTAAAACAATCCCCTCTTTCACCATAAAGTGACATTTCTCCCAATTAAGCACCAAACGTGTCTCCTCACAACGCTTAAGCATTCTCTCAAGATTGGTGAGGCAAGAGCTAAAGGAGTTCCCAAATACGGAAAAGTCATCCATAAAAACCTCCATGGTTTGCTCTATCATATCATGGAAAATTGCCATCATGCACCTTTGAAACGTCCCCGGTGCATTACATAGGCCAAAAGGCATCCTCTTGTAAGCAAATGTACCGTATGGACAAGTGAATGTGGTCTTTTCTTGATCCTTAGGGTCAATTGGGATTTGGAAATAACCCGAAAAGCCATCAAGAAAGCAATAGTACTCATTTCCCGCTAAGCGTTCAAGCATTTGATCCATAAAGGGAAGCGGGAAATGGTCTTTCCTAGTTGCCTCATTAAGTTTTCTATAATCAATGCAAACTCTCCAACCGGTTACAAGTCTCGTGGGAATAAGCTCATTGTTCTCATTAGGCACCACGGTGATTCCACCCTTCTTTGGAACACAATGAACCGGGCTAACCCATGGAGAGTCGGAAATGGGGTAAATCATACCCGCATCTAAGAGTTTAATCACTTCCTTCTTAATAACCTCATGAATTTTTGGGTTAACTCTCCTTTGGTTTTGAATGGCGGGTTTATAATCATCCTCCATAAGGATTTTGTGAGTACAAAAATGTGGATCAATTCCCCTTATGTCGGATATTTTCCATGCTAAAGCTTTCTTATGTTTCTTAAGGACTTCAATAAGTTGCTCCTTCTCATCCTCTTTCAATTCCTTAGCAATAATCACCGGTAATTGGTCTTTTCCTTCTAAGAAAGCATATTCTAAGTGGGATGGAAGTTCCTTAAGTTCAATGGGAGGTGGACTCTCTATGGAAGGTTTCACTATGGAAGGTTCCTCAATGGTAATCTCTTGTGGAATAGGGGAAGGAATAGGGTCCTCATTGAGCAACTTTTGGATTGTAAGAATATCTTCTTCCCAATTAATGGGAGAATCATCATCACCAAGAAAGTCGGACTCAAATTCCTCCAAGAGGAAATCACTCTCTCCAAAAGGTGTTAAAGAGGGAGCAATTGAGGCCACGGTTTCAACATGTGGAATCTCATCACTAGCATTCTTACAAGCATCATGAAAGTGTTCATTACACACTTCATCTAGCACATCCACAATGTTAATCGTCTCACAAGGTCTAGACTCCTTAACCCCTTTTCTATCACAAACTTTCCCTAACTTAAACACCACTTTCTCATCCTCTACTCTCATAATTAATTCTCCTTCCGCCACATCTATCAAGGTACGACCCGTTCTCAAAAACGGTCTACCAACAATCAAAGGCACTCTAGGATCCATGTCATAATCGACCACTACAAAGTCGGCCGGAAAGGTAAACTTATCCACACCTACAAACACATCTTCCGCGATACCTACGGGGTGAGCTATGGTTCGGTTGGCTAGTTCAAGAGTCATCCTAGTGGGGGTGAGCTCGGGAAGAGAGAGTTGTTTCCAAACCGATAAAGGCATGAGATTTATGCTTGCCCCTAAATCCGCCAAAGCCATGCAATTTTCAACACCGGGAAAATTACAAGGTATCAAGAAGCGCCCCGGATCTCCAAGTTTTGTTGGTAAGGTTTTAAGTAACACCGCGGAACAATTTTCATTAAGTGATGTGTTGGGCAAGTCAACCAATTTTTCTTTGTTTGAGAGCAAATCCTTGAACATCTTAGCAAACTTGGGCATATAAGCAAGAGCTTCCGCAAAGGATATGTTGATATTGAGTTGCTTGAACATCCTTAAGAAATTGGAGACTTGTATGTCATCTTTGTTCTTTAACTTGTCCTTTTTCAACCTTGAAGGGTATGGAAGAGTAGGTTTGGGTGTAGGTGGAATAGGTGTTGTAGTGGAAGATTTGTCTTTGTTAGCCTCTTCATTGGGAAGTGTGGAAGGTGAAGGAGAAGTATGAGGTGGTTGAGAAGGTGTGTTTGAGTGAATAGGAGCACTTTGAGGAGGTGGAGTAGAAGTAGAAGGCTTATCACAAGTAGGAGCACAAGTGGGTTGAACAATAGTAGGTTTAGGAGGTGAAGGATCCTTTGTTGTTGTACCACTCCTTGTTGTAATAGCATTGACATTGGCCCTAGGATTTGTTTGTGTGTTGGAAGGTAAAGCTCCTTGTGGTCTTTGAGTTACCGCCACTAAAACCCTATTGATTTGTTCCTCTATTGTACGTTTCACTTGGTCATTCATTCTCTTCTCAATGTCACGCATTTTCTTGTCAACATACTCTTGAGTCTCTTGCATCCCATATCCTTGAGTTTGATTTTGAGGGTAAGCTTGATTTGGTATTGGAGCATATGCTTGATTGGGAATAAATGGAAGTGGTTGATTAAATCCTTGTTGTGGTGGATAAAAGGTATTAGCTTGAGGTTGAAATTGATTGGGTGCCTTGTAATTATTTCCTTGGTATGGTTGTCTTTGCCCTTGATTCCTTGCTAAAATTTGAGGAGCATTTTGTGGAATTTGGGTGGGTGGTTGGGGTGGAAAGCCGGGTGGAGTAAGGTAATTTTGGGATTTGTAAGAAAGGTTATTTGGATTGATGTTAGGCTTGAAGTGTTCACGGTGTTCCTCTTGATAAGCATAACATTCCCCTTGATACCCTTGCACCTTGTCACATTGTTCATAAGAGTGAGGGCCTCCACAAGTAACACAAGAAATGGTGATGGCATTCACATTGTTTGAGGACTTGTTCAATGTCATGCTCTTAAAATCTTGAATCATGCCTTGAGTCATTTCTTGTCCTTGTTTGACTTGTTGAAGAATCTCTTGAAGAATTTGGAGTTCACAAGGGGTTTTAGAAGTATTTTGGATCACATGAACTCTTTCTTCAAATGGATCGTTTGTTTGAACCATTGCCTTAGTCTCAATAATGGTCAAAGCCTCTTGGTATGTCTTGAAATGAATACTCCCTCCCGCGGAAGCATTTAGTGAATCTTGGTGGTGAGGTTTAAGGCCATTGTAGAAGGTATTGATTTGGGTTAGATCATCCATTCCATGATTAGGGCATCGCCTCAACAACTCACTATACTCTTCCCAAGCATCACCAAAGGATTGACTAGGTTTTTGTGTAAAGCCCATAATCATATTTCTCAAAGCCATAGTCTTTTGTGGAGGAAAGAATTTGTTCAAAAACTTAGTGGTAAAACCATCCCATGTGGTGATACTATCGGGTGGTTGAGTGTCTAACCAATGCTTAGCACTCCCATCTAGTGAAAATGACACTAACAACAATCTAATGACATCCGGTGGAACCCCATTATGCTTAATGGTATTGCAAAGTGAAAGGAATCTCTTAAGATGAGCATGGGGATCCTCATTTTGTTTTCCATAGAAAGGTGATGCAGCAACCATATTGATCATAGATGTATGTAGCTCAAATGTGTTAGCGGGATAGTCGGGAATCTTAATGGCACTAACAAATCCATGAATGTTGGTTTGCATACGTTCAAACAAAGTACGGTTATCAACAGCCATAGCTCCTCGTGGTGGTGACAAAGCACGATTCTCGTGATCGGCTTGGTGGACGGTGGTGGTCTTACTCTTTCTCTTCTTCTTCCTTTTCGGAGGAAGAGGTTGTACACCAATCGGTATTTGTGCACGCCCGCGAGTGAGCATGCAACTCAATACGAGGAATGAGAGAGAAGCTCTCGTGTGACTTTGAAAAGAATAAGATTATCCTCTTCGAGTTTCGATATTAAATATCCACAAGAAAGTAACAATATATGTAATACTACTTTGGGTGCAAGACCCTCAATGAAGCTTTCCTTCTTAGAATACTCCCAAGTGAACGGGGGGTTAGGTGGCGCGAAGCACTTAAGTACCTATTGACCCTTAGATGGCATTTTATAGCACATCGCCTTTCTATTCACTTAAATGTTCGTATTCTTCGAATTATTGCTTATTGAGAGTATTTATCTATTCTTGCTTTATTTTGTTTGATCGATACGCGTGTCAAGGACCGGAGCGCCCCTCAACACGGTGTATTGCCTCGGCAATACTTATGGAAGATATGTAGATTGATTGTTCTTATACGTATACGTATTTACTTATAATAATATATGGAAAATATTTTTGTATTTATGAATTTTTTAAAAGAAAATACTATATGTACATAAAACCGAGAGAATCCAATAATATATATTTTTGGGTGCAATCTCTTAGGAAAAAGATTGCTTTTTGGATTTTTTAATTTTTTTGGTCAATTCTTTAGGAAAAGAATTGTTTTGTTAATGTTTTAGTTTTTATATATTTTTATATTTTTGATTTTTTATTTGTTTTTGATTTATGATACGTAAAAATAACGTTCACAAAGTGAACGGATCCCAAAAGCCAATGAAAACCGTCAATCGATAGTCTCTCGTGTAGTCAAAGAACCGGCAGCGGCGCCATTTGAAATGTGTATAATGCAAGTTCGTTTTCTCAGTTCTTAACTAATAGAAAGTCCAATCAATATCAAATTTATAATTGTTTTTGGTTGTTCAAGCTTGCTTGGTAATCTATTGCTAATTCAAACAAAGCTATCTAAAAATGAAAAATATAGACCTACTTATACGTAAAACAAGTTGCAAATTCCAAATTTTTATTCAAGTAAAATATTAAAATGCAAAATGTAAAACTATAAGGACTGAAAATGTAATTTCTATAAAATGAAAATGCTTAAAATGTAAATCCTAAAAGTTATAAGGACTAAAAATGTAAAGCAGTTAACTATAAGGACTAAACTTGTAAAAGCTTTAACAAACTAACCAAATACTAACAAACTAACAAACTTTAAAACTGAAATTTAACAACTAACAAATTCCAGGGACTAACTTTTGTAAATTCCACAAAATTAGAAAGATTAGCTAGGTTTAGAACCTGAATAGAACTCTAGGGACTAAAATGCAATTAACTAAACTTTTTAAGTAAAAACGGGTACTAAGAAAGAATAAGCTCGTTTGAGCTTATTTCTCAACCAAATAAGCTGAAATCACTTGCAAAACTTCTAAAATCCAATTACAACTACGTGTGTTCAAGGAAATAAGCTAAAAGTTCAAGATAAGCAAAAGAGTGCTTATCAATAAGCTCAAAATAAGCTACAGCTTAATCCAAACATCCACAACTTGATTTTTTTATCAAAACTGATTAAGCACTTGATTTGAGGAAGGGGAAATCAAATTAGAACAATTTTCATCCAGAAATAAGCCAGATATCTGAAAATAAGCTCAAATGAGCTTATGTTGACCAAACGTTGACCAGATTTTTGAAAAAGCTCAAAATCTCAAAACTTCATATCCAACACTTACTAATCAGAATTGTGAAAGAAAACAGCTAGTTTTATGAAGTGAATTAAGAGATCTAGTGAAACAGTAAGCTACTTATATCAGAGAATGAAGAATGCTCAGGCCTTAACTAATAAGCTGTTTTCTTGCTTATTTCTTGATACTGTAGAATTTCCTCTTAAAGTCTGAAAGATTATGTTATAAGCTATAACTAGAAACTGGTTTGAGCAAATTTGATCTAGTAATGAAGGAGAAATGATCAAGTGAATTTGGCAAGTTTTGTAATGAAAACTGAATTCAAGTATGACCCAAACTTTTTATCAACCAATTGCCTTTTTGACTATTATACTGACTTACAAAAGGCTCAAAACTACTTGTTAACTCCTATTAAGTAGAAATGAACACTTAAACACCAATTAACAACACTTGAAAACTGGTTTACAACTAGTCCCAAACACACCTTTATCTGATTATGATCAAACTTTTACAAAGGATTTTTAAGTAATGATTAAGACTGAGTAAAGAGCTATAGCAAACTAGTTTAGGTGATCCAAATGAGATGTATTCCAGCTAAGAACAAGTAATAACCAGGACTAGAACTGCAAGTAACTGTTATACTAAAATAAGACTGAAAATGAGCAGAAACTATAAAAGGAGCTTAAAACAATGAACAATAAAGCAAGATTAAGCTACAAATGAACTCAAATCAATCAATCAACAACTTTATATCAAGGAAAACAGGCAGCCATCAAATTTATCTAGGAAATTGAGCATGCAAGTACTTGTTTAGAGGAACTTAAAAACAGAAGCCATGAAACCTATTGTAGAGATCCTTTGGGTAGAAGAGGAGCGCTGAGCTCTCTTGCCCTAGTGATACCACCACCTATCACTAGCTATCAACTCAAATCAACAATCAATTCAGCCACAAATCATCATTCTGCTATGAAACTTTCAAGAACTAGGAATGAACTGGAATTCTGATCAAACAGCAACAATTCTTCAACAAATTCAGTTATGATCAATGTATGATCATAACAAACTTCTATCAGCAACAAATGAATCACACAATAGCAGTGAAGTAGCAGGAATTGAAGAACAGAATTTGGCGGGAAAACTTGAATTTGAAATTTTATTGATGAAATCAGTTACAAATGGTAGTTACAAGGTTCTAACTAACTAACTGACTCAAGAGTTTGTCAGACTCTTGTGTAGTTAGGTGAAAAGGAGGGAAAAAGAGAAAAGTGAAATTGAGAGAACTATGTGTTTACAGAATTAAGCTACTCCTGAAAATGAAGAACAATCTAAGTATTTATAGGCTAGACTTGAGAGTTTGTTGGAGATGTGACGTGTTCGGGCCAATCACAGCTTGACACGTGGAGGAATTCTGCAAACCCACTTTGAAGGTGATGAACTCATTTGGGTGTTTTTGATCCATTGGATAATATGCTAATTAAGTTGCACCATTGGATTCCTCTCTTCAAGACGAGCAAGATTGGTGTTTTGATTTTCTTCTGAAATGCATTCTATCAAAAACGCGATCTGGAAATATTTCTTGTGAAGGAGAAGGACACGTGGCATCTTCTTATTGGTGGAGAAAATGTCACACGGATCACACTGTACAGATCCTGTATTAAATGAAGGCGGCGGAAGTGGGTAATTAATACTTAATCCGTGTGAAGTGAATCCCTGCTTCTCATTGGTTCTCTTCCTTTTGACATGGATTGATCTTTATTAACTTTCCAAACTTGGCAGAATAAGCCCCTTAACTTGGCAGATTTCTCTTTAAGGCTAGAAACTTCATTCCTTTGACAATTTTGGCCCTTCAACTTTGATTCTTCAACAAAATGACCCTTTGACTTGATTGACTTTGTAGTTTGACCAGGTTTGACTTGGATCTTGACTTTGCAGTATTTGCACTTTAAGTCCTTCAACTTTCACAAATTGTCAAGATAGGTCCTTGAACTTCAAAGTCTTGTCACTTTTGATCCTCTTTTGTCTTTTTCATCCATTTGAGCTTGGTTTTTCCTTGTTTGCTTGAAATTGTATCCTTTTACCTACATAAGATCACACAAACACAAACATACCACATAACACTGCTTTTTACAATATAAAAGGGTATTTTGCTTCATGTTTTAGGGTTATTTGTTGATAAAAGGATATGAGTTTAAGCTCATATCAGTAACCAATAAGTAATAGCCGTTTATGAAGTGTGCTAAAAACCTAAGGTTAGAACATAAAAGGATATATCATATGGATATTGGGAAAGGTCTCCAAAGCAAACGATCGAGTGCTCCCATAAAACGAACACGAGAGGCTCCAATCGTGAAGATCATGATCTAAAAACCACAATGCACAAACAACCACGGAACAAAGGTTGGAAGGGCACAAATCCCCTCACATTAACTAATTAGAAAGCAATAATATGTACATGGATAAGCATGGGTCTCCCCCACGAGGCACCTTGTTTTTTATAACCGAGTCAAAAGCTCGACTCGAATCCCCATAAATGTGATCATTTAGGGATAATCATGGTGTGGTCAATTTTTGGTGGGGCTTACATGATAAACAAGGCCCAAAAGTACGTGGAGTACTTTAAAAACCCGATAAACGTATACCGGGGTCAAAGATAGCGTCCTCGTTTTCGGATGAAAGACGAAACAACGCTACTCCAACACAAACCCCAATGGGGTAGAAGAAAATAGGAGAGAAGAAATAGAAGGGTGGGACAATGGGTAAGTCACTAAAAACATGAGCGACTCGAGGTAGACTCGCACCAATCAAATGAAAAGATTTTCCATTTATTGCATCGGTGGAAGACCGAGATTTCCCTATATAAGCAATTCCAGGATCAAATATCTCGTCCTCGGTGGAGAAAGGGGAGGGAACATAAGGGGATTCCCCCACACTAAGTCCACACAAAGCATCGTCAAAAGGAGAAGACGAGCTTGTAGTACTCAATAAACGTGGTGATGACGGAGTTAGATTTGTAGAAAAATCTTTTAAATTCAATTCAAAATCTTTTCCTTTTTCATCTTTTACACTCTCCTTGTGAAAACCCGATTTAATTATGTCAAAAATATTTGGTGTATCTAAAGCAATGTTAGTCACACTAAAAATTCTCACATTTTGAAATCTTTTTGGCTTAGGTGGTGGTAAGTTTTCAAACCTTTTGTCAACAAAGAAAACCTCCCTATCGGGATCAACGTATTCATCATCCGAAGAATCACTCGAGATTGGAATTGTAGGCTTAACACTCTTAACCTCCACCGGCGGAGGGGATGGAACTTCATTTTTCTCAACAACTCCTAAAACTCTATTTGAAATCTTTTTGCAAATGTTTTTGATGGGATTGACATTGTACAAAGATGTGATAGAATACACATGAGAAAGAGTGGAGTTTTGGGTTGCATTAATGACGAGTTCTTCCTCATTGAAACGAAGAGTGATTTTCCTTGCATGCACATCGATAAGTGCTCTCGAGGTATCCAAAAAGGATCGACCTAAAATTAACGGAACTTTAGGATCGATGGGAATGTCAACAACAATAAAGTCTACAGGATAGTAGAACTTTCCAACTTTCACAAAGACGTCCTCGGCTACTCCACAAGCTAGAATCGTAGAATGATCGGCCATCTCGATTGACATTCTTGAAGGAGTGAGATTTGGAAGATTGAGCGATTTAAAAATCTCAAGAGGCATCAAATTAATACTAGCACCAAGATCGGCCAAGGCGTAGCATTCTTCCATGTCTTGGATAGCACATGGGATTAAAAACTTTCCAGGATCACCGACTTTTTGAGGTATGCGGCTTAGAAAAACCGATGAACAACTAGATGATTTTTGCAATTTTTCTTTGTTATTCAACATACTTTTGAAGTTCGCGGCAAATCGAGGCATCATGACTAAGGCGTCGGCAAAACTTATATTAAAATGCAAGTCACGAAACATTTTCATAAAGAGTTCAAATTGATAATTATTTCGTTCTTGTGCCTTTTCCTTGTCTCGTCTTGAAGGGTAGGGTAAAGGTGGTGTGGGTTGGGGCAAAGTAGGCATAGGCATCGGCCTTGGAATCTCGGGTTCCATGATTGGTGTAGGTTCAACCGTAGGTGTGGTTTGAGCGGTACTTCGTGGGCTTGTAATTTGCTCCTTTTCAACCACAACCTCGGGTTCTTTCTCTTTTTCCTTCTCCATAGAAGTACTTGGACGAGAAATGGGTTCTTTGAAAGTTTTACCACTACGAGTAGTAATAACCTTCAACTCTCCTTTTGGGTTCACGATGGTATCACTAGGAAGACCACCCGAAGAAGAGGGCGTACACATGATAGCTTCAAACATTTTAGCCATTCGGTCTTCAAACTTAGATTGCCTAGCATCCGCTTTTAACAATTCTTGCTTAATCTCATGTTGTCCTTGCTCCATTTTTTTGTTGATTTTGTTGGAGACGTGTGACATTTCCTTCCATTTTATTAGCATGAGTTTTAAGTTCATTAGCAAGTTCGTTTTTAAGATCGTTTTTCAACTCGGACCTTAAGCTAACCATTTCACGTTGCATATTGTCAAACTTAGCATTATTAGCCTTAGCATAATTCAAAAACTCTCCTTGAAGATTTTTGGTGTGATCGTTTTGAAAACCTTGGGCATTGTTTTGAAAATCACGGTTTTGGTTTTGATTAGAAATTTGCCCATTTCCACTTTGGTAATTACCTTTGTTATAATTCCTTTGATTTCCTTGGTAATTTCCACCTTGGTTGTTGTTGCGATAATTATTAGCATTTTGATTTGGTGGAGCTTGATTTTGGCGGGAACCTTGACCGATTTGGTTATAAGTTCCCGTGGCTACAAAAGCATTCGAAGTGTTACCATCCGCGGTAATGCACTCGGAAAGATCATGAGCTCCCCCACACGACAAACAACTTTTAGAAACCGCTTTGACCGAAGCGGAATTGGAAGCTTCTTGAGCTTTCCAATGGGACATGAGAGTCGAAAACCTATCGAAAAACCGATTTTCCTCATTAGCTTCATCATGTAAAGCATTGATACTACGAGACGATGACGAGCCCATTTTGGCAACACTCGGTGTGTGACGAGGGCTATAAACCTTAGACCTATTCTCAATTATGACCAAAGCTTCTTCAACCGTTTTACATAAAAAAATTACCACCCGCGGCGGCATTTAGATAATCTCTTTCATGATCGTTGAGTCCATTGTAAAACGTGTCGATTTGGTGTAAGTCGGAAAAACCGTGATGAGGACATTCATGTAACATCTCCTTAAACCTATTCCAAGCCGTAGAAAAACTTTCATTTGATTCTTGTGAAAATTTAGAAATCTCATTTTCAAATGCGTAGTCTTAGAGGGCGGAAAAAATTGGTTCACAAATTTTGAAACGAGATCCTTCCACGTCAATATAGAATTGGGTGGCTCTTTCTCTAACCAAATTTTAGCGGGCCCCGCTAAGGAATACGGAAAAAGCATCATCTTAATCGAGTCATTCGAGACATCCTTAAATTTGCACGTAGCGGTAAGACGATTAAATTGGCGGATATGGTTGTGAGGATTGTCCTTCTCATCACCACGGAATTTGTTGTTTTGGATCATCGACAACAAACCCGTTTTCACCTCAAAATTCTCCGCAAGGATTGCGGGAATTACAATAGCTTCTCCATAACCCTCGGTGGGTGCTTGAAGTAACTCCATCATAGTTCGATTCGCCATGGTAGGTGCTTCTCGTACAATGGGTTCGTCAATAGGAGACTCCTCACTAGAATGAGTTGGAGTGGGAGTTTTGTTCTTACGTTTACGTGCACGTTTTGCTTGATTACGAGTTAGCATAAATGTCACGTACAACGTGGAGACGAGCAAAGAAGATTCTTTTTGGTATTTTGTGTTTTTCAATTTTTTTGTGGTTTTTGATTGTATTAACCTTTTTGGAAATTGGTGAAATGTATTAAGTAGACAATGAGTCCACAAATCTCCTCCTTAATCAAATCTCTTGATTAACGAAGCCTCAAGGAATGAAAACGATCACGTGGAGTGAACGCCTTCGATGACTTTAGAAGGATGGTGCAACACCAAATCGTTCAAGAGGGTTTAATCAATAGAAACCAAGAAAATATATATGATATGTAATAATACTTTGGGCGGCAAAACCCTCGATTCACTCTCAAAATCAAATACGCACAAGCAAGCGGAGGAAACGAGGCGGCGCGAAGCACTTAAGAGCCTTTTTCCTTTAGGTTGTGAAATACAACCGCCTTATACCCACCTTATAGTTTGTATTATCAAGATTAAGCTTCACGAAAGTATTTATCTATTTTTGCCTTTTTTCTTTGGTTTGAGATTCGAATACAATGATCGAGTGATGAAATCCCGAATCAAGATTGTGATTGCTCACGTATTTGGAGTACTTGTGAATTTATTGTTCTACGTATACAATATATTAATAGTATTCACACAAAAACCGAAAAACGATAATACGTATTAGTAGAGTGCTACTAATACAAATACTATTATGGCTAATATAGAAAACAACAATGGTTCAATCAAAACACAACACGCCTCCCCGGCAGCGGCGCCAAAAATGATGTAGTGTTTTTGCAACCCTTTAGGAAAAGAGAGGCAAAGTAGTGGTAAGCGTTAAGTGTCGGTTTAGGAAAACCGAGCACTAATGACCAAACAAGTTCGTTTCCCAAGGAGGCACGTGTGTTGTGTAATGAATTGATGATTAATGTTTTTGATTATTAATAAGAAGAAAAGAGAATAGAAAATGACGAAGACGAAAAAAAATAAAAAATTAACAAAAACTACTACTATAAAGTTAAGACGTAGAAACGTAAAAACCACGAAAATTAAAATTTTAACCTAAAAAATCCTAAAAATTACTAAAAATCCACAATAAAATTCTAAGAGTTTACAAAAAATCAAAACTTGCTAAAACCTTTTAATTAATTAAATAATGACTTTTTAATGCTAATTAAAGCCCTAAAAATCACTTTTAAATATTAAAAAGCCCTAAACAAGATTTTATAGTTTGTAAACCTCAAAAAAGACCTAATTAAGCTAAAAACTATTTTTAAAAATTTTAAAACCAAATTAAACTATTTTTAAACTCCTAAAAACTATTAAATCTTAAATTAATTCTAGAAAATAAATGAAAAGTCCTAAAAAGATTTGGAAAGTGAAAAAGTTCCTAATTTAATGTCCTAAACCTAGGAAAAATGAAAAAAAAGTTAAAAATTAAACTTTCTATTTTTACTAATAAAATAATATTAAAATATTCTAAAAAATTAAAAGTCTATAAATAAATTCTAAAAAATTACCAAAAATCCTAAATATTCTAACTAAGATAAAAATGCAAATTAAAGTTCCTAAAACCTCTTAATTAATTTTATATTAATTTTTAAAGTTTAATAAAAAACCTAAAATCAAATAAAATTAAAAATTAAAGTTTTTGAAAACTTTTTTGGATGTAAACCTCAAAAATATAAATTAAAACCTAAAAACTATTTTTTTTGGATTTTTAAAATACTTTTTACTATTTTTAATTTACTTTCTAAAAATAAATCTAAAAATAATCCTAATAAATAAATAAATAAAGGGAAAAATAAATTTTTAAAACAGAAAAGTCCTAAACCTTAATTAAATCCTAGGAAAAATACTAGCTACCAAATAAGCTTAATGAATAAGCTAAAATAACCAAAATAAGCTACGGCTTATTTTAGATAAGCCAAAAACAAAACCTCCTTAAGTAATTAATGAAATGGAACATAAACATAAAAACCCATCCATCACTGGTTAACACGTTACTCCTCCATAAGAGAGGTCGCGTGTTCGAGCCCAGGCAAGGTGAGGTTTTGCAAAACTTTTTTTTTTTTTAACTTTTAAAAACTCAAACAGTAACACTTTTAAGCACAAAAACACAAACCAAATCAAATCTTACCCATGATTAAGTCAAATGGAAACCAAAACGTGCTCAGTTGAGCTTGGTTGACTGATGAGCACAAGTGAATGTTCTTCACTTGTGAAATTTGACCAAGAGGACTTGGTTAATGCTTGTTTGGTGGTGATTTTGATGGAACAAGGGCACCCTTGTACTCTTTGGAGTACAAGGAGTCAATACAAAGCAGAGAACAAGCAAGAACAACACTCAAGCAAGCACAAATGATCAATTAAGGTTGTTGATGACTATATGCATGTCTGAGGACTTTGGACACAATTTTCTAGCACAAAAACGATTTTCAATTGCACAAATCTTGCACACAACTCACCCAATCAACATATAAACAATCAAAAACCTTAAATCAACCTAAACTCTAGCAGGTTACAAGATCTGTTGGCTCAGTTTCACACAAAACAAGCAAAAAATGGCATACAAACTTTTGCTATATTTTTCAAACTTTTGTCATGCAAATGTGTTTAAAACCTCAACAAACAGAAAACCCTATGCAACCTACAACATGTTTCTACCTAATGAATACCTATAACAGGTTTTCAAGTTCACAATTTCTCAAACTTGTGCTCTAAATCAACAATCCAAACACCCCTTTATAACTGAAATCAACAATTTTTCAAATCAAAGTTGTTTAAATCCAAACCAAATTGTCCCTAATCACCTAAAACATGCATATAACATCAAATGCACTCAAGTCAAATAGGTTAAACAACATATTGCACAACAATCATACAAATCACCAAGAATTCTAATTTTCTGAAAATGAAAAAGGTAAAAAGGGAATACCTTGTTGAGCCCACATCCAGGCTCAACCAAGGCTGTTTAGCCTTCTCCAATAGACCCGGGTCTATGCAGATCCTTGGTCAAACAATAATCTACAAACCTGCTAAGATTAAAATAAAAGATACACAAGCAATAATATGCTAAATCTGATTTTCTTTAAACATCTCTTAAAAACTTTTCCAAGAAACTTGAAACCCTTAACAAGTTTTAAAACAAGTTTAATATTTCAGAAACTCAAGAATTTTTGGTCCACTTTCACTTCTCAAAAATTCAATAATTTTCTGAAAAATCTCAAACCTTTTCAAAACCAATTTTGAAAATCTTAAACACACAATTTGTTACACAAATGATAATGGAACTCAGATTTTTCTCAACAAAGATATACCAACTTTTAAAAAACAGTAAAAGGAATTACATTTAAATCAACATACCAACTTTAATTTCTTTAAAAAGGAATTACAATTTTTTGGAGTAAAATCTGGAACAAGAGAAAAAGGCTAAACTAAGCTGCCTTTTATAGGCGTACAAGGAAGATTCTAGTATGCTAAACCCTAATTTATGAAATATCCAAAAAGCCCTTTGGTCTTTTTCTTCAAAATCAGTCAACATGGCCTTCATGTGATGGATGTTGATGTGCCAGCTTGGATTTTTGATCTTGGCCGTTGGTTTACTCCTTTGGGACCAAGGAAAGCCTTAGGGACGTTTATCTGGTCGGTTTGTGTTTTTGAGGAAGAAAGTGACGTGCAGGGGAGGTCCCTACAGTCACATGGGCTTGTTGTAAAAAGATTCTGGGTTGGGGGATTGGTTTAGTGCAAGGTTAATCATCAATCTGGAAGCTATTAATAATTTCCCCTTTGTTTTAAGATTTTTAGGATTAGGGTTTATGGGGATGAATTAGGGGTGATTAGCAGGGTTTGATTTGGTTTGGGATTTAAAAAGGTGTTTCCCACGTTTTTATAACTGATTAGTTATAATCAGTTTTTTTTTAAAATTAAGTGGAGTGTGACGTGGTGGGTTGGAGGAAGGTGATTGGTGGGATGGTTGAGTGGGGTGACGTGGAGGGTTGTGACTGGGTGTGGGAGTTTGGCTGTCTTGGCAGATAAGGCCCCCAAGGTTTCACATTTCTTCCATGTTGTAAATAATACCCATCAACGCCCAATTTGTACTTAACAACTTTTGGCATCTTGTCAAATTTGGCACAAAAGCTTTCAAAACTTTATCCAAGGGTTTTAAATGTAGTTCTTGGATTCTTCAAGGACTGGTCTTGTACAATCTTCAAACATGGAGGACTATACTTGTACATTTGACATTTGGAGGGTCAATTGTGACAAATTCTTCAAAGATGAGGGACTAAAGTTGCCAATCTTCAATTCTTCAAGGGTCATTTTGCAAAATTTCCAAACTTGGGCCCGGTTCATTGTGCGGCTTCGTTTCCCGTGTTCGTTTTTGAATGATTCTTGTGATCTTTTGCCATTTCCTCAATATCCGTACCTAAAAATACACAAGTAACAAACACGAGCATATATTTGGCAGTTTTCATGATATTTTATGCATTTTAAGCCCGATTTGGACGATGAGACCATGTATAAAAGCAGTCTCATCAGTGAGCATCAGCCAACATTGTCCTGGCTGCTTCAATTAGGGTTCTATTCTTTCTCTCAGCAACCCTATATTGTTGTGGGGTTCTGGCAACACTAAACTGCCTAGTAATCCCTTTCTTGGCACAAAAATCATCCAACAGTTTATTTCTAAACTCACCACCATTATTACTTCTAAGCCTTTTAACTTCATTACCAGTCTTTTTCTCAATTTGAGTAATAAAATCATTTAAAGTATCAGCAGTGTCACTTTTCATAGCTAAAAAGAAAGTCCAAGTAAACCTAGAAAAGTCATCTGTGATGACAAAGCAGTATGATTTACCATTCAAACTCTCTATATTAGTTGGACCAAATAGGCCCATATGCAGCAAGTGAAGTGGTTTAGAACTAGTGTGCACCTGTTTAGACTTAAATGAGACCTTGTGCTTCTTGCCTTTAAGGCATGCAACACAAGAGTGGTCATTATGGAAAGCCTTTTCAGGCAAACCATCAACCAAGCCCAGTCTCACAAGCCTGTTTATATTCTTAAAGTTTATGTGCCCTAGTCTCCTGTGCCATAGATTACTCTCATCAACTGAAGCTTTAGCATAAAAACATGACATATTATTATTCATCCTAATCCCATTAAGATTCACATTATAAATGTCTTTATGCCTAGGTGTTCTATAGTCAATGTATTTCTCATCTGGAATCTTAAAATCCTTGCTTAACACCAAGCATTCAGTATCAATAAACAGAACTTTATTTTTGTTATCACAAACTTGTGATACACTAAAAAGATTGTAATCAAGTTCTTTTGCCAGAAACATGTTTTCAAAACGCAAGTTCTTGGTGAGAAGAGTTCCTTTGCCTATGATAGTTCCATATCCGCCTCCAAAGTAAACCTTATCACCATCCTTAATGGGAGTGAAGTTAGTTAAATAATCTGCCTTCCCTGTCATGTGCCTGGAGCATCCACTGTCCCAATATCCATAATCATTGACCTGTTTTTGAATGCCCTGCACATAAAGAAAACAAATTAGTTTTCTTTGGAACCCAAGCCTTAGCAGACTTGGATTCATCTGGTTGTTCAACAAGAACAGACTTAGTTCTCATAACAATCCCTTGTTCATCCCTTTTTGGATGAAATACCCAGTTAACCCCAATTGGTTTTGTAATGACCTTTGAAATATAATTAAATCTGTTGCAGGTCATAGAAATCCCATTAGAATTAGGGTTTTGATCTTTCTTAGGTCTCCATGTCAAGCTAGAAGAAGCTTTAGACCCCTTTCCCTGTGGTTGCAAATATTTAGGTCTGGCAAAGTTTCTGTCAGCGTTGGATTTGGTCTTATCAACGCTGAAATTACCCTTGTCAGCATTGAACCTAGGGTTTGCTACAGAAACCCATTGCATATTAGACCAAGTATTGGTCTTCTGAAATGGTCTTTGTCTATGAGTGTTAGACCCTCTAGTGAAGAATGGGGCTGGTCTAACAACTTGTGGACTTTGCTCCAAAAGGTTTTGGGTCTGACAACGTTTGACTTTTTAACAGCGTTGACCTTGGAAGCGTTGACACACTTATATGCTAAATGTGAAAAGCTACCACAAGTGTAACAGGCTTTCTTAGACACAACTCTAGGTCTAGAAGAGAAGAAACCTGTTCCATCATTACTAACTTGGCTTTTAGGTGACCTAGTATTCATATACATTTCTGCATACTTAATACTAGGTTTTCTAACAGTGTTTGAGCCATGGTCAACTGTCTTGCCAGTGATTGGGTTTGTTACCTTAATAGGAGTAGACTCATTTGGACTTTCACATAACAAGCCACCCTTAACAAACAAGGTAGGGTTGGCTTTCTTCCATTCATTTAAGTCAGTCAACTTTTGTCTATACTCTTCAACTGGGGTAATGACTCTTGGTGGAGGAATAAATTCCTCCTCTTGGAGTTCTGGTAAACCAGTCCAAGATAAGTCCTTTCTTTGGACACCATAGAAGTCCCCAGCTGGTGGTGGAACAACAGTATAGTCTTTCATCCCAATCCCAGTCATGTCCTTAAAATCCCTTTGTTTATTAACACATTCTCCTAGGGTTTGTGAGGCCTTATCAAATCTCTGAATTTTAAGGTCTACATTATCCTTATTCTTAATAGCCTCATCTAACTTAGCCTGTAATTCAGCATTGACCCTTTCCATGATGTTTCTAACATCATTACTAGCATTTAAATCATGTTTTAAGATATTTATTTTATCTTTTAGATCAAATTCCATTTTCTTATACTCCAGAACTGTCTTTTCAGTTTGAGTGAGAGCAATTTGATAGTTAGACAACTTGCATCTCTCAGTACTCACACTTTCTAACAATCTTAAAACCTCTTTGTTAAGTTTTTCAGTATTTAAACGACAACCCTTACTACAAAAAAGCATCATGGTATACCTCATTATCTGATGAAGAGGAGGAGTGTGCCATGAGAGCATATTGAACATGCTCTTCTTCTTCTATTTCAGTAACCAAAGCTTTATCCTCTTCCCCATCCTTAGCAAAATAGCTCCAATCCCATCCAATACCATCAATTTCTTGCACTGCCACCATGTCCTTAGGATCCTGAGCCTTAACAACTTGGCTTGAGGGTTTTCCAGCATCAGATCTTCTTGGAGATCTGCATTCCCTCATAAAGTGCCCCATACGATGACAATTATAGCACTCAACCTTGGATTTATCAAATCCAGCAGTGTCCTTTGCATTAAAGGTCATCTTCTTCTTAAACCTTCTATTCCACCTGTTTGCTCTTATACTAGCAAGAGCCATGTTCCACTTTATATCCATCTCCTCCAAGTGCTCATCACTTATTTGCTCAAGGTCCTCATATGTAATCACTGAACCATTGGGCAAAGAAGCAATGTAAGCACACACAGTATCCAGATCCAAACCAGCAGGCTTAACTCTTGGTGAGTCAATTTTGTATGTGTTAGCGTCTGAATGTGGGGCGTTGACAGGACATGATCCAGCGTTGACACATGATGATCCATTAACTGGGTGCATGTATGAGTCCTTCTGATCAAATTGACCTTCACTATGTGAGAAGAAGGCCATGTTACTATTGGTAGACTTCCTTCCATGCTCCAAAAGAGTTTCATTCTCCAACAGCCTCAGTTTGTTGTAGATATCATCAAAAGTAGAACTTTTGTGAGTGTTATTGGCAAGAATAGATCTTGCCTCAATCTTCCACGCATCACCAAGGCTTTTAAGAAAGGTGGCAATAATGTCAACATCAACAACTTGTGTCCACATGAAGGACAGCTTGCTTGTAATGTCAAGCAGTCTGCTTCTCACACTGCTAAGCTTCTCATTAGGTTGAGCCTTAAAAACAGCATACTCATGCATGAGTTGCTTCTTCTTTTCTTCCTTAGTATCATCATTACCACCATATGCAACTTCAAGAGCTGCCCCAAGGTCTTTTGCAGACTCATAACCTCTATATTTGTGCTGATTCTCTTGTCTCAAAGAGAGTTTCAGAATGTTTAGGGTTTTCATATCAACCCTTTTCTTTGCTATATATTTAGCAGACACAGCTCTACCATTATCAGGTTTTTCTTTCTTATCTGCTTCTGGACATCCAGCAACAGCAGTTCTTGCAGCAATAGCAATCTTTTCAGCTTTATTGAATGTGTTTCCATATTCAATAATCTCCCAAAGAGTCTAGTCATAGATTCCCAGATATTGCTCAAAGTTGAACTTCCACAGCTCAAAGTTGTTTGCATCAAGCATGGGAATCTTGATGTTTGGTAAGGATGAGGAGGAGGTTACTTCTGGATTTGACATGATGTTTTTTTAGGGTTTTGTGAAAATTAGGGTTTTGGTGATTTTAGGGTTCTTGTGTTCTTTAAGATCAAAAGTTTCTCAACAAGCTCTGATACCACTTGTTGATCCCAAACTTAGATCGATTAAGCTTGTGTATACGAGATTAGATCAAGTTATACACGTAGAGAAACTTTGTTTATGTATAAAGTAATCTAAGTGTTATGCGGAATTAACACTTAAACAAGAACACACAAAGATGTAAACAAACTTTCACTTGATTGATAATAACGAACTTGCTTACAATGAAAGTGTTTAACGTATGAAAAATTATTATTAAACATTAACCTAAAGGTCTTCTTTTATAGACATAAGAAGCCTTGTACAAGAGTCTACGTATCAACTATTCTAGGTAAAGATAATTATAGAAAATACAATGTTGAACTTATCTTTACTAGAAACAAACTAGAAACAAAATACGCGTAGACCATATCTTTCTATCAGTGCTTGTCTTCAACCTATCAACGCTTGACTTCTTCTTTTCAACGCTTGATCTGTCAGCGTTTGTTTTCTTCCTATCAACGCTTGTTTTCCTCTTGTCAGCGCTCAAGTGAACTGGCTACATTTTATTCCCAACATTGACAAGCAGATTTTTTACGCTGACAAGCCAAGCGCTGATAAGATTAAGTTGGGCGTTAACACACAGGTTTTGGACGTTGATAGACCTGTAGATATGGTTGATGTATTCCAGTCATCAATTATCATTAAGGAAGTGTCTTCACAGGTACCATTATCATCTTTACCCATCATTGATGCATTAGATAAGGGTAAAGGAATTATGGTAGAAAAAGAGGTTCCCAAGGATGCAGCACAAGTAAAGTTTGATTCAATGTTGGTTGCACAAATTATGGAACAAGAAAAGAAGAAGGTTGTTGAGTCACCATTTGTGGTTACTTCTGAGGAGCAAGAAGGAA
Source organism: Glebionis coronaria (assembly GCA_025667525.1). Lineage (NCBI taxonomy): Eukaryota > Viridiplantae > Streptophyta > Magnoliopsida > Asterales > Asteraceae > Glebionis > Glebionis coronaria. Next base: position 277,425 of record JANFOE010001288.1, on the reverse strand, counting down.
GTAATGATGAGAGCACAGATTCAAGTGTTATGATTATTGAAGAACCAGAAAGACTTGAATATGGTGATGTGTTGGCAAGGGAGAAACTTGCAGAGTTAAAAATGAAGGTAGATTATGATATGCCAGAAGTTGCCCAGATGTACTTTGCTTGGGATATTAAGATCATGGAGAATCCAGATATGTCTTTATCAGATCAGATATGGGGATTGGAGATTCTTCTCAGGATTCAAAAGGATTGTCAGGTAATCCTAAAGTATAAGGCCAGCAAAGTTTTCTCACAATCTAAGAGAGAAAGAAGGGAGCTTTATTATATGTTGCTTAGATGTCATCAAGGAGGTTGGACTTTTCAGAAGTTGCATGAATTGTCCTTTGATGAATTGGAATATAAGGCTTATCCTATTTGGGCAAGAGTTCAAGAGATGAACACTATCATACTTCTTTCAGATGAAAGGAAAGAAGAACTTGTAGAGGAGATGGAGATTCAAAGGGCTATGATTGTACCAAGACCATTGCAGAAGGGAGTTCCACTTGAGTTTCCTTCAAATTTGAATAGAGTGCATCCCAGTGAAGCTGTTATTAGAAAGAGTATTAAGCTCTCACCCATGGAAGTTTCACATATGGTAAAAGTATTACCTCATGATTCCAGAAACCCTATCATTAGTTATGAAGAAGATGCAAGTGGGTTTTGGATGATTGGCAGATATGGGAAAGAGGTACATACTTTTACTACTCTTATGTCTTTGTTTGCAGGTTTGGATAGGGAAGACTTGGCAGACCTTTGGAGGTTACTGTAGGCCAAGTATGAGACTGAAGCACCTACTTCAGTCAATGGAATAAAGCTTTGGTCAACATTCAAGAGAATGTGTGTACCAGATGAAGAAGATCCTGTTTCGAAGGATCTTGAGGATGATATCAATGGACTTCAATGGCGTCTATATTCAGCAGCTGGTGTGTATTTGAGTTCTACAAAGTTTTCTGAGTATCTTCTTGTGGATACTGAGTATCCTATGTCCAAAGAAGTTTTGAAGAAAATGTAGACAACACAGCTAGAGATAGACTACTCAAGTGACGTAGCCAAAGATTTGATTAGATATGTTTATTTCCAATTTGATAAGATTTGTAAGAATCCTCCTAGTTCTTAGTTTTTATTCAGAAACTTGATTACTAGAGTAGGTATCAAGTTTAGGGGAGGATTGTTGGGAATAAAATGTAGCCAATACACTTGGACGCTGACAAGAGCAATCTGGACGTTGATAAGAAGAAATCAAGCGTTGACAGGAAGAAGTCAAGCGTTGATAAGAAGAATTCAAGCACTGATAGAAGACTTAGTCTACACGTATTATGTTTCTAGTATGTTTCTAGTAAAGATATGCTCGACATTGTATTCCTTATGTTTATCTTTACCTAAAATAGCTGATACATAGACTCTTGTACAAGGCTCCTTAATCTATAAAAGGAGGCCTTTAGGTTTTAGTTTAACATACGTTTTAACACTTTCATCGTACGCAAGTTCGATTTATCAATCAAAGTGAAATTTTGGTTTATCTTGTTTGTGTGTTCTTGTTTAAGTATTAATTCCGCATAATACTTGAATTGTTACATATACAACAAAGTTTCTCTACGTGTTAAACTTGATTTAATCTCATTAACACAAAGCTAAATCGATCTAAGTTTGGGATCAAATAGGAGTCTCAGATCTAAAAGGAGTCCTAGATCTTGTAGGAGTCTTTGATCTAGATGAGGATGTTGAAGATGAAGGTTCAGATTTAGAGGTTCGTTCAACATTTGCCTTTTTTTCCTGGAGGGTTTCACCTCTTATGAACCACTTTATGGCATTGTGATGGATGTAGTGTGGACATCGCTTCCACATGTTTCACAACGTTTTGAGATAGAGTTTGGATTCCTTGATTTGATTCCTATTCTGGGAGAAATAATTCGATTATGTCCATGGGAGTCATGATCATAGCTTCTATAAATGTTACATATGAGGTAATAATGACAATCATCAGAGAGATGATTGTTCATACCACAATAACGCATGGTAGGAAAGGCATATTTCGCCTAGAGTGAGATGTTCCACCTTTGTGTTTAAGGGTATCAACACAGTTTTTGCAACCATATATTCAGTATGTTCACAAGTGCGATCATCAGTTCTCTCACATTTCATACAAAATATAACTTTAAGACAAGTCTCAGTGAGATGGTTGTTTAAGACACATAAGTCACAATATTTTTGAATTATGTTTTGTATCTGTGATGTGGAGATTAGGTGGTTCATATTTGAAGAGAATTGGTGTTTGTTGTTGTCTGAGTTGCATCTTAAGATCTTAGATCTCTTGCATGACTAGAGACATTTGCATGTCTCCCTCAGAGTTAACATCCCTCAGTTTATTTGTTGAAACTGAAGAAGTAGTTCCCTTTTGTGAGCTTTCAGTAGGAGCTGAAGAGTTCTTTGATGTGTTAATTCTGACATGCTTGGGAGCACTACTTTTGCGAGTTGTATGAGACTTGATGATAGATTGGATAGTTTTGGGTCTAGTAGAGGGTTCAACGCCAGCTAGTTTCTCTAGTGGAGGAAGTGGGGTGGTTATTGAAGACTCTATATCATCATCTGAGTCATCTTCAGTAACTAAAGACACAACAAGTGTTAATGAACCAGCACTTGCTTGAAACTCAAAAAGGAGGATACATACAGTGTCATGATTAGGTAGATTTACATCACCTGATCATTTTATATCAGGGATTGAACTACTCGCCTCATTTTAGGCTCTAACAAAGACTATATCATGAGCTTTAGTTTTGAAGGATCCTTCATAACCAAGTATTTTTCTCTTTTGAGCATGAATTTGTTTACTAATACATTGATTTACTCTGTCAGAGTTTCTTAGCCAAGACTAAACAATATCATTTGCTTCCTTAAGCTCTACTCTTAACGATTTGTTTTCTTTAATGATTTCAGTGTTTAGTTGCTGAAAAGTAAGTAAATCTAGTTTAGTTGTTTTTAACTCTATCAACTTATCTTCATGATCTTTCAGCTCTAAAACAATTTTCATATATTTCTCAATAAGATTATTTATTTTCTCTTCAACGAAATGAAGATCAATACACATGTTATCAATACAAATTTAATATCATCTTTATCTTCTAAATCAAGAAGACTTTGTACCTTTTTTATAGTTATATTGACGAATTCACCATTACGAGCTCTTCCTTCGGCAACAACATTGGAATTGGTGCCCTTTTCATCATCAACAAGAGCTATCAACACTTTGACATTTACCATCTCATCATCATCTGAAGAGACTTCTTCCTCATCTCATTCATAAGCTTCAACAACTAAACCCTTATTTTTCCACTCTTGATGGATTTAAAAGATGAACCTTCAGTGTTTAAGAGAGCAAGAATGGCCTTGATCTCCCTATACTTGGCCTCAAAGTCTTTAGTTGGCCTTAGTCCGAATTTTTATTGTTGGAAGGAAAATGAAGCAATTTTCTTTGCTGAAAAGGTGATTGAACAGATGGAAGGGGCTGAACTGGTGAAAAGTAAGAAGTAACTGATGTTTTAGAATAACAATCCTTGGCAAAGTGACCAGGCTGATTGCACTTGAAACACACAGTTTCAGCTGTGGATTTTGTGTTGTTGGAGAACTTCTTTCTTAAAGAACCTTCTGGATTTAGCTAAAAGATCTCTCTCATAAAATTCCTCTTCGAGGTCTTTCAAATACTCCTCACTGGTTATGGTGTCTTCTTTTTCATCAAGACTATTGATAGGTGTGAAAACACCCATCCTTTTACCACTTAATTTTTACTAAAACAAGACCAAAACGCGTGTTTAATATCATTTGTTTGGAATTATGCGTGGTTTTTGTGCTTATTGTGTTTTCAGAGTCAACCGGATGAATATTGAAGAAAACATGGGATTGCACGGGTTTTATCAAGGAAAAAGACTCAACGAAGTCTATTGTCCAAGAGATGCAAAAGATTTGAAGTCAATGGGCCTATTTGAAGATTTATCGAAGAAAAGGACCAAAGATGGAAGATTTACATATGTCGAAGAAACTCAAGTCTATTAAACGAAGAAATTAAAAGGCGAGTTGAATTTAATCGTCGACAAATCCCGAATCAGAATCGAAAACGACAACTTTTCTGAAAAGACGAGAAGACAAGAAGAAAGGGAGAAAGCCCACTCACCAACCAAATGGAAGACCTATATAAGGAGATCCCCTCACACAATTTAGCTAGGTTTAGGTTTTCCCTTCTCTTTCCTTTTTGTTCGTAGGCATCACCAACACCATTAGGGTGTTTGGTGATTTTGATTCTTGTTTGTTCACAAATCTTGTAGTTTTAATCCTTTCTTTTGATTGTTTAAACCTTAATCATCAATATAATCTTTTCATTCATCTTGTTCATTTTCATCTTTTTATTCAAAGTTCTAAAGTTCTTGTTTGGTTGATTTTGATCTTTAAAGTTAATGGGTTTTGTGTTTTTATGATTGGGATTTGTTGTTTATGGTTAGTAAATGATTTATGTTTAGTTTGGTTCAAATCCTTTGGTTAAATATGGTTTGTTTGGATTAAATTCGTGTTCCCCTGTTTTAAGTTTCTGTCTACTGTTCTTCATCCCAACAATATTCCGAAGAGCTTTTTTTTATTTTATTCCGCATAGAGTTCCTCTATCCGGAATATCTATTATTCCGGATAGCCCAATATTTCGGGTAGCTTTGTTATTCCGAGTAACGTTTTTATTCCGCATAGCCCTTGTATTCCGCATAGCCCTTGTATTCCGAGTAGCATTCTTATTCCGAATAGTCAATTATTTCGAGTAACCAATATTCCGAGTAGGACTTTTTATACCGAATAATCAAATTATTCCGCATAGCCTAATATTCCGAATGGGATTTTTATTCCGCATAGCTTCAATATTCTGGATAGCACCATATTCCGCATAAGGACTTTATTCCGAGTAGCAGACTTATTCCGGATAGCACCATTTAGTCAGCATGATCATTATTCCGAATAGAGCATTTTTAAGGTTATTTTCAAGTTACTATTTTATTTAAATTTTAATTCAAGTTTTATTTTTTATTGATTAACTGCTTCTAGTTTACCTTATTAGTTACTTCCCGCATTCACCTTTTTAGTAGAATAGAAAACCAAACCCCCTATTTGTCACCAAGAACAAATCATTCCACTTTTAGTTGTGATCAATTCGAGAAGATTCCGAGATTAATCTTGAACCCCAATGAAAACCATTGTATCAAATGGCGCCGCTGCCGGCTCTTCTCGTTAAGTTCAACAGTGTTTTGTGAGAACTTGTATTTTGGGATCCGTTCGCCGTGAACGTTACTTTTTCATAAAAACTTTCAAAAAACCCTAGAAATATAAAATTTTCAAAAATCCTAAAAAGTAAAAAACATAAAAAAGACAAAAATATTTCTTGTTTGGCTTTGTTAGTTCTTTTGCAGGTGCATGCGTTCATGATCAACGTCTTATCAAGAGCCCGAGCCTCTCGAAGACTTAGTGTGACAATCCGTCAATTTACGACTGATATTTTATTCTCAAATATTATTAGAAAATATTATTTTAATGTTACAATATGAACTCACTTATTTTTGGGAAGAAATTTGGATTTACGTCTTGAATTAGCATCGACTACGTTTAAACCGGAGGATTCTACGTTACGTGCTTACGTTTACATACACCGTCTTTGGTGACAGTCCGACATTTCAGAAAATAAATTTATCCGTAAATATTATTTTGGAGTTTTAAATTTGTGTTGGTTCACAAACTCACAAATTCACGAGAAGAGATTAGGACTTACGATTTTATTTTAACGTCCTTTTACGACTAAACCGGAAACTTTAGGATTACGTATTTACGTTTTTGAACTCCGTTTTTTATGAGACAATTTTTATTGGATTCGTTTTGTGACGTTGATTCATAATTTATAAAAACCTTTTTCGTAAAACGACCCGAGGGCACGCAAATCGAGAAAACTAGAATCCAGAAATACCCGTAAACTAGTGAGTTGGGACAAAACACATTGTCCCACCCCACTAGCAATGTTGGACGGCACACTTGACACCACACCATGAAGGTGGCATCAAGTTAGCTAGTTTGTTCCAAGTGTAAGCTTAGCTTACCCTTTAAGCTTTCAACTTCCCACTTTTTACACAAAACCACTAGCAACTCCTCATTCCACCATTTTTTACATGCAATCAACACCAAACTCTCTCAAAACTCCTCCCCCTTGCCCTCCAAAATAAAGCAACAAACACCCATTTTGATATCTTCTAGCCATGAAACACATGTTTACTCGCTCTAATAAGGAGTTATCTTGAAGCCTTGATCATTTGGTGGCCATATTAACATCATTGGAGGTGATTTGCTTGTGTCCTAGGGCTGATTTTCAAACATATGTTCTTGATATTTGGTGGTCTTGGAGTTACTTTTTGTATTCATCAAGTCCTTGTCTTCTAAAAACAAGGAAAACACTTGGTTGGTAAAGAAGATCATCCTCTCCGTTTTTATCTTCTTATTTTGTAAAGAACAAATGTATTTTCTTTCATTTTGTATATGTATATGATGATAAAAAGGTTGTGTCGGAATCAAGTGTTGATAGATATGCTTAAAAATGATAATAACTATAAGAAATGAGGTTAAAATCTTGATTATTTAGTTGGCTGTATAAAAACAGTATATAACTAAACCAAGAACTGATAAAATTGCATGGTATGATCCATTTACAGTAAGTACAAGATGTTATACACATGTGAGAGTTGGCCATGCAATGGAATCAAAATAATGAGTGAGATATGATCAAAACAAGTTAGGTGGTCTAATCTGAATAAGCAGTTTTGTAGGGACTGTTAAGGCAAGATGAACTCAAAATGAGCAGTATCTATAACTAAGTTAAATGTAGCACATAATATGAAGAACTTGTCACCCAAAAATGAGCTTCTAATTCCTTATAGAACTCTAGATATGGTAAAAATGGTGAACATGAAGATAAAAATCACATTTTTGGAATTAATGTTTATTATTATTATATAAGCACTCACATTTTAATGTATAAAATGTAAAATAAAAACCCACTAACTTATAAAACTTATTTATATAAATATATAAAAGGTTAATTAAATGGATAAATTATATAAATGGTGGAGAAATAATATTTATAAGTAATAAAAACTATAAACTTGATTTTTACGACTTTTTCGGCTATCGCCGTAAAATTTACGGTTTTCGCCAAATAAAACTTAGACGACCAAACCCGTCTAATGTAAAGTTTATAAAAGTCATATACTGATATATAAGTATCTAATACAAGTAAAAACCGATAAAACCCGAACTATAAGAAATACGGACATTTACGAGCTAATTAAGCATATTGGACTAATAATTGGACTAAATAAGATAAAAACTTGTAAAAAGAACTTATTGGGCTTAACCCATTTGGGCTCAACATGGAAAGTATACATACTGATAAAATAAGTATAAAAAGGATTAAAACAAGCTAAAGAACTTATAATAAGCTTATAGGACTTAAAACGTGTAAATAAGTAAAACTAGTAAACTAGTATAAAAGTTATCGACATATAACACTAAAATGAGTAAACGAGAATATGTAAACCCACTTGATCATCATATATATATAATCATCATATGTATACATAATTGTTATTTTTATAAAGTCATTGGACATGAGTCTATGACCGATTATTATTTATATAGGTTTCCGTGATTGAAGCACGTACCGTACATCCGAATTGCCGATAACCCGCTTTCCCACATCAACGTGAGTTCATAGCCTCGCACTCTTTTAAATGTTTTTATAAATGTTTTATAAACCCGAGAGGGAGATAACATGTTAGTTTTTATTAAATAGGACACCATTTTTCCCGATTGTTTGTTTATTGATTGTGGACCCGAATGATTGAATGACCCGATTGTATGACCCGGTAAATGATTAAAGGACACGATAGATGAAATTAAATGGATTATTAAAGTTAGGTTATGTCACTAAAAGTCCCATTAGCATGAATTGTGAACTACCGGGATTTGGTAGACGCTTATGCATTTAATAGTACTGTTTGGGGACGATCACCCCAGTTCGCGCCTTGACGGTTGATCCCCGTCGTGCCACATTGATTGGTAAGCGAATTTATGTATGAGAAGATTTCCATAGTGTGACCTTTGTGACGACACGCTACTTTAGATGGGCAAAATTGGTATCGGGTTAGCTACCCGTTGTTGGTTTAGTAAGGTAACAATGTCATGCGGCTTATAATAATCCGACTAACGAAATACTACTAGACGCTCAGAATTACGACGTATTGCCTGACTAGCAATACAGGGTCATACTATTGATATTATGTTTGTGTTTTGGTTTTCATAACCATATTCATATAACGGTTTTTATTTTCATACAACGTCGTAAGACGTATTGTATGACGTTTTTACGACATTGGCTCGTATAATGATTTTTAAGGCTTTTTTTAACCATATTCATATAACGGTTTTATTTAATCTATATAACGTTGCAAAACGTATTGTATGGTGCTTTTAACGACAATGATTCGTATAATGATTTTTAAGGCAAATGCCTATATTATGATTTTCGATAGAGATTTGTATAAAATGACTTTGGCTATTTTATGGCCTATTAAAATGATTTGTACAAGATGATTTTCAGTAATAATTTTATACTGATATTATATTGATGGATTTTATTAAACTCTATGAATTCACTCGGCGTTATCGCTGACCTTTTCTTTTAACATGTTTTATCTCAGGTACTTGAAGGTAATTCTCGGGAAGACAACAAGAATTCATGGCACACACCTAAATACTTATTTCCATTCAAATACTTTGTAAAACCTGTATTAAATTTAATGACTTGGGACCGATGTAACTTTGATATTTATGAATGGAAATGCTTTTATTATAAAACGACGCGATTTTTATGCGTTGTCTATGATGTGAGTAATGTGCTATCCCGTAACACCAACGAGTCTTCCGCTGTATTGAGTTGTATAAATTTGGGGGTGTTACAGTTTGGTACCAGAGCTCTCGTTATAGAGAACGAAAGATTTTTAAAACCAAGGTTTTGAATAAAACATTTCAAAATCTTTTAACTATAAACATTTTTCTAAAAATGTCTAAAAATCTTTTGACTATAACGGTGCCGAAGAATTCCCGAGTTACCGACAAGGCCAAGACTGAGAAGTGTTATTTTAATATATATATATAACTTGGATTATATATATATATATATCATGTAATTTTATTACATGATTGTTTGATGATTATTTTGATATTTATACGAGGTATTTATACGACGTAGATTGTCACAAGTAACCCTAAATCCCCTAGTAAATTAATCGAAGCTATTCTAATAGGAATTCTAGTTATCCTAGATCTAAACCAAGTTGTGGATATTTATGATCCCAACAAAATGGTTGATATTCGTAGAAATGTAGATATTAGTTGATTGTGAAATTGAAGAAGAATTGGCGAGATTAAATCTGATATCGATGTCATGACGATCTTTCCTTATAGAGTGGAGTTTGACAAAACATTACCACCTAGAAAGATGTCATCTGACTCGTTGTCATCCAATTCTTAAATTGAAATCGAAAGGGTGAATGTTGCACTTGACGCTGTCATTAGAACCAGTACCCAAAAGCCTCATGCCACTAATACCTTTCCGAGAAGTCCAGTTGAATGTGTGAGTCATCTCATGCTATTGACTCATTTGATAATTGTTGTTGTAAGAGATATAGGATCGGAAATTAAGTATTGATCATATCGAGCTTTTATTGCCTATTAAGGCCTAAGAATAAGATTGAAAGTATTGGAATATGTGGTAGGATATTGAATTGAGTATAAAATTGGTTGAAACTTGAATAAAGTAAAATTTAACCCGTATGAAATATGAGATTGATAAGAGGAAGTCGTTAAGTCCTGTTATTGAATTATAAGGTTTTAATTGATTGTTGATTCGTGATAAGGGTTGTTCCTAGGCCATTGTCCACTGACGAGGATGCCTAGTGTCCAAGAAATAAATTGAAGAAATCTTCTTCTGAATTGAGACCGATGGATCTTTCGGGACATGTGGAAAACCTAATGACTCTTGTAGATTAGTATTCATTGTGGTATCTTTAAAAATAATCCCTAACTTAACTGAGATATCAGTTGGTAGGATGAGTTCTGAGAATTGTATGACATAGTGACACGTAATGTGTTACGGTACAATTTTGACTTGTTTGTGATTAATGAAAAGACTACCTTTGATTGCTAAATCCTACATGTATCGATGTTATCTATCTTTTATTGCTTCATCCTAATGTTCGCATTAGTGATGCAACCATTGAACAAGTACTCATCTTGATTTGGGTTGCGTTGTGAATTATTCTTTTTGAGTGCCATCGAGGTCATGAACCTCATGATTATTTGGCTAAAGCTCATTTCCTATTATATCGTAGGTAATTCTTGGTGAACAAGCTTTCATCACTCTTTTGCAGATCACACATTGTTTTTATAAAGTTATAACGGTATCCTTTGAGAAAATTTAATTTTCATCACAATAAGGATTATTCAAAATGAGATTTATAAGTGATTGATATCAAAATGAAGTTGTTTATGAAACGCTTTGAAAACTTAATTGTTTTCATAACAAGGAAAATCTTTGTAAATTTATTTTGATTCTTATTTAAGAATTAAGCATGTAAATGTTTTTATTATAAACATGATGATAAAGTTTTGACGAACTGAGTATTGCATCGTTAATCTTGAAATTGTATATAGTTGCGCGCCTACATACAATTTGGAAGTGACCATGCAAGGCTGATTAGTAGTCACCATAAAACTAATGAATAAACACTACATTTTCTTTGAAGATTGTGAAAGATTAAAATTTATGAGATCTGCAAGAAGTGAAAAATGAGGACATAATGTTAGGGACACCTACATATGTGCCTGTAGAATCTATTCTTCTGAGTCGAATTTACTCATCTGTGGAAATTGTCTTATTTGACAATTGACAATTCTTACTTGTCCAATTCTCCTGTAGTAAGATTCTTAGGAAAAATATCTAATTACCGAGTGTTGATACCCGACTGGATGTATCGACGTTCTTATCATTTCTTATGATTTGATTTCATTTGAATGACCTGGGTAATGATCCAAGGAGCTTTCGAATGCGTACTCAATTATGAAAACATGGAATATTTCATATTCGTTAAATGTTTTCGTCTGTATCTGATTTGAAATTCTCTCGCATAGATTATACGTTGACCTTACTCTTTAGATGGTAGATGTGTCTCCATATATCCCTGAATTTGTGAAGGATTATGAGTTATTATTAATCTTTTGAGAAGTTCACATCTTATCAACGGTAATGAAACTGGAAAGCTGATAATTCCAGTAGAATGGATTGATTGATTATGACATGACGACATTGTCTTAATTGATGGGAACTCGAGTAGAATTCCCTTAAATGATAAGATGTTGATTATCAAAAGTAATCTAAATAATTCTTGATGGATGACCTTATCCCGCATTTAGACTTAAAAGTATACCGTGAATGGTCATGAACTAGTTATATATATTGTAATCTAGAAGAACCTAAAATGAATTTATTAAAAGATGTTTATGTTATCTGAAACTTTAGGAAGTATTTATTGATGAATTACCTAGACTTTTGCCATTAAAGCAAGTTGAAATTGGTATTGATTATATTTCCGGTGCTGCACCTGTGGCTTGTGCACTGTACGTCAGCACCATCTGAATTTAAGGAATTATCGTACAACTGAGAGAGTTGTCGGAGAAAGATTTTATTCTACCAAGCCTGTCATCATGAAGAGCTATGGTGTTATCATTCCTTATATTTATAAATTACTGTGAACTGGGTAAATTGACAATCGAAAGTGATATCCATAACTCGAAATGGAAGATTTGTTCGATCAATTACAAGGTTTTTGATCCTCAACATGGTTATCATCAACTTCGCATCTGCGGAAAAGATTATCTATTCCAATCACTACATCCGGTACTTGTAATGAACATTATGAGTTTCATGTGATGACGTTTGGATTGACTAATACACATGTAGCATTCATAAATTTGGTGAATCACGTGTGTAGGCTGTAAATTGATAAATTCATGCTTGCGATCATTAAGGACCATTTGTTTGTTTATAAGAATAAGAATGAGTTAATAATTATTTATAGACTGCCTTAAATTGGCCGAACAATTAAAAATTGTATCTTGAATATTTAACATGTGATTTAAGACTTAATCCTTTACATAAAATGACCGTTGGATTAATAATGGTAAGATGTATGCATATAGACTCTTCAAAAAAAAAATTAAGAACCCTTTCAAGACTTTGGATTTTACCAAAAAGAAAATGCAAATATGTTTTGACAAATGTTTTAACAAAGGATTTTTAAGGGATTATTTCCTTATACACCAATCATTTAACTAAACTCCTGTTTAGGGGTAAATGATTGTGTATACCTCAAGACAACTTAAGAAGGATTGAGGAAATCATTTAAACCATGACTTGAAATTTGAAACGATACATTTTGCTTTTCGAACTAAGAAAACTTTGACCAAAGTATAAACAAAGGTTTTTCGAACATTTACGAATCTTATTAAATATTTTCGATAAATCAACAAAAATCTTGTTAATTAAATCCAAATTTATTTTGAACATTTTATATAATTGGTCGAACTAAGAAATTTAAAACTTTTACGTTTATGCTTCAAAAAAAATTAAAAAAATTAACTAATAATTATTTAATTAATTATAATAATTATCGACGCTTTAGACGTCGGATTGAGTAAAACGGATAAAAATGATAGTTGAGAAGAAACTAAAACTTAGAAAATGTGAAGAAAGAATTTTGAATAAATACGGTTATGATACTTATTTCATCAGGAAAGTGAACGTAATTACTGACGCATAATATAGAAAGAATATCTGAGTGAATTGTGGACATGATAATTATATCATCATGAGAAGTGAATATAGACACCGACGCATTATGTAGAAAAGATAAAGAACAAGTTAGGACATATTCCTTAATAATGAAGGTGCAACATAAATTGCTGAACGATATAAAAATAAACAATGTTTGTAAAAAGGATAATATAAATAGTGAAAGGTTTCACGGCTAGTGTGAACCATTAGAGTTGAGAAGCCGATAGCGTTAAATGTTTTAAAGACCACATGTGATCGTCTAAATATGGAGGATTGTGAGATATAGTTGTATTGGAATTTGTAAGTATAAGTATTATATGTATGTCATTTTTGACTAAAAGTATCTTTGTCTGAAGAAGTTGTACTAATGGCAATTATGAAGGCAGAGATCGCCTCATACATTAGTAAACGTCTAGCTATTGCAAAGGTCATCATCTGAATTTGATTCGATTTGGGTCATCGTCGACAGACTGACCAAATCTGCTAATATCATTCCCGTTAATGATAAATGCAAAAGATTTATGTAAACATAGTGTGCATGTATCGAACATCTTTATCAAGATCCTCGCTTCGCATCGAATTTCTAGAGATTTGCTCAGAAATCATTGAGAACGAACCTTGATGAGAGTACCATGTACCACCCCAAATCGAAGGGACGAGGTAAAGTAACGATACAAAGTAATATAAGTGTTGTTTTATGTTTGAATGATTGACCTTTGGTAATAGACTGTATAATCACTTTCCTTTGGAAGGATTATCATTGATAATCATCATATTAGGATCGAGATCGAATCTTGTTAGGATCTAAATATTAGAGCATCTGTAAGAAGGAGTTGAGATGAAGACACCCGACATACACCCATTGTGAGTTGGACATGTCTTTTAGGTTTAAGGTTTCCTATGATGGCAAACCTAACCTTGCAAATTACCTGACCCGCGAGATCTGAAATGATTATTGAAATTAGGATCTGATTATTGACTGCCGGTAGTGAGCAAGAGGGTATGTGAATATGAAATGTAGATCTTGAAGTGCCAAATGGGTAGCGAAGTTATGCCACAATTTAAACCTTGGAAAAATGAATTCATGATCTGACAAATCATGGGATATAAGTCCCCGTTGTATGGGACCATTGAGATGATGTAAGAAGATTGGTTTGAAAGGCATATAAGCTGGATCTACCCTAGGACTTCAAGAACTGCGTAAATTATTTTTCGTAAATCGAACTTGATGGAATATCTATCAAGTGAAAATCTGATTGTTCTTAGTAAAGCTTAGATCGGCGAAAAGTTGCATTCATCAAAAACCCGTGAACATCATGGATAGAGAAAGTAAGTCAACATTAAGCCTGATCTTATTCCCGTAGTTATGTTTGATGAAACTCGCGTATTGTAATGAATTGCACTTGTGAGAAAGGACCGAATGTGGAGGAAATACCCACATGGCTTTAACTCTATAAGAAGCGAGTAGTAAGATGATCTTTGAGGACAAAGATCCTGTTTAGGGGTAAATGCTGTGACAATCCGTCAATTTACGATTGATATTTTATTCTCAAATATTATTTGAAAATATTATTTTAATGTTACAATATGAACTCACTTATTTTTGGGAAGAAATTTGGATTTACGTCTTGAAGTAGCATCGACTACGTTTAAACCGCAGGATTCTACGTTACGTGCTTACGTTTACATACACCGTCTTTGGTGACAGTCCGACATTTCAGAAAATAAATTTATCCGTAATATTTTGGAGTTTTAAATTTGTGTTGGTTCATAAACTCACAAATTTACGAGAAGAGATTAGGACTTACGATTTTATTTTAACGTCCTTTTACGACTAAACCGGAAACCTTAGGATTACGTATTTACGTTTTTGAACTCCGTTTTTTATGAGACAATTTTTATTGGATTCGTTTTGTGACGTTGATTCATAATTTATAAAAACGTTTTTCGTAAAACGACCCGACGGCACGCAAATCGAGAAAACTAGAATCGAGAAATACCCGTAAACTAGTGAGATGGGACAAAACACATTGTCCCACCCCACTAGCAATGTTGGACGGCACACTTGACACCACACCATGAAGGTGCCATCAAGTTAGCTAGTTTGTTCCAAGTGTAAGCTTAGCTTACCCTTTAAGCTTTCAACTTCCCACTTGTTTACACAAAACCACTAGCAACTCCTCATTCCACCATTTCTTACATGCAATCAACACCAAACTCTCTCAAAACTCCTCCCCCTTGCCGTCCAAAATAAAGCAACAAACACCCATTTTGATCTCTTCTAGCCATGAAACACATGTTTACTAGCTCTAATAAGGAGTTATCTTGAAGCCTTGATCATTTGGTGGCCATATTAACATCATTGGAGGTGATTTGCTTGTGTCCTAGGGCTGATTTTCCAACATATGTTCTTGATATTTGGTGGTCTTGGAGTTACTTGTTGTATTCATCAAGTCCTTGTCTTCCAAAAACAAGGAAAACACTTGGTTGGTAAAGAAGATCATCCTCTCCATTTTTCTCTTGTTATTTTGTAAAGAACAAATGTATTTTCTTTCATTTTGTATATGTATATGATGTATATATGATGATAAAAAGGTTTTGTGGGGATCAAGTGTTGATACATATGCTTAAAAATGATAATAACTATAAGAAATGAGGTTAAAATCTTGATTATTTAGTTGGCTGTATAAAAACAGTATATAACTAAAACAAGAACTGATAAAATTGTATGGTATGATCCATTTACAGTAAGTACAAGATGTTATACACATGTGAGAGTTGGCCATGCAATGGAATCAAAATAATGAGTGAGATATGATCAAAACAAATTAGGTGGTCTAATCTGAATAAGCAGTTTTGTAGGGACTGATAAGGCAAGATCAACTCAAAATGGGCAGTAGCTATAACTAAGTTAAATGTAGCACATAATATGAAGAACTTGTCACCCAAAAATGAGCTTCTAATTCATTATAGAACTCTAGATATGGTAAAAATGGTGAACATGAAGATAAAAATCAGATTTTTGGAATTAATGTTTATTATTATTATATAAGCACTCACATTTTAATGTATAAAATGTAAAATAAAAACCCACTAACTTATAAAACTTATTTATATAAATATATAAAAGGTTAATTAAATGGATAAATTATATAAATGGTGGAGAAATAATATTTATAAGTAATAAAAACTATAAACTTGATTTTTACGACTTTTTCGGCTATCGCCGTAAAATTTACGTTTTTCGCCAAATAAAACTTAGACGACCAAACCCGTCTAATGTAAAGTTTATAAAAGTCATATACTGATATATAAGTATCTAATACAAGTAAAAACCGATAAAACCCGAACTATAAGAAATACGGACATTTACGAGCTAATTAAGCATATTGGACTAATAATTGGACTAAATAGGATAAAAACTTGTAAAAAGAACTTATTGGGATTAACCCATTTGGGCCCAACATGGAAAGTATACATACTGATAAAATAAGTATAACAAGGATTAAAACAAGCTAAAGAACTTATAGGACTTAAAACGTGTAAATAAGTAAAACTAGTAAACTAGTATAAAAGTTATCGACATATAACACTAAAATGAGTAAACGAGAATATGTAAACCCACTTGATCATCATATATATATAATCCTCATATGTATACATAATTGTTATTTTTATAAAGTCATTGGACATGAGTCTAAGACCGATTATTATTTATATAGGTTTCCGTGATTGAAGCACGTACCGTACATCCGAATTGCCGATAACCCGCTTTCCCACATCAACGTGAGTTCATAGCCTCGCACTCTTTTAAATGTTTTTATAAATGTTTTATAAACCCGCGAGGGAGATAACATGTTAGTTTTTATTAAATAGGACACCATTTGTCCCGATTGTTTGTTTATTGATTTTGGACCCGAATGATTGAATGACCCGATTGTATGACCCGATAAATGATTAAAGGACCCGATAGATGAAATTAAATGGATTATTAAAGTTAGGTTATGTCACTAAAAGTCCCATTAGCATGAATTGTGAACTACCGGGATTTGGTAGACGCTTATGCATTTAATAGTACTGTTTGGGGACGATCACCCCAGTTCGCGCCTTGACGGTTGATCCCCGTCGTGCCACATTGATTGGTAAGCGAATTTATGTATGAGAAGATTTCCATAGCGTGACCTTTGTGACGACACGCTACTTTAGATGGGCAAAATTGGTATCGGGTTAGCTACCCGTTGTTGGTTTAGTAAGGTAACAATGTCATGCGGCTTATAATAATCCGACTAACGAAATACTACTAGACGCTCAGAATTACGACGTATTGCCTGACTAGCAATACAGGGTCATACTAGTGATATTATGTTTGTGTTTTGGTTTTCATAACCATATTCATATAACGGTTTTTATTTTCATACAACGTCGTAAGACGTATTGTATGACGTTTTTACGACATTGGCTCGTATAATGATTTTTAAGGCTTTTTATAACCATATTCATATAACGGTTTTATTTAATCTATACAGCGTTGCAAAACGTATTGTATGGTGCTTTTAACGACAATGATTCGTATAATGATTTTTAAGGCATATGCCTATATTATGATTTTCGATAGAGATTTGTATAAAATGACTTTGGCTATTTTATGGCCTATTAAAATGATTTGTACAAGATGATTTTCAGTAATAATTTTATACTGATATTATATTGATGGATTTTATTAAACTCTATGAATTCACTCGGCGTTATCGCTGACCTTTTCTTTTAACATGTTTTATCTCAGGTACTTGAAGGTAATTCTCGGGAAGACAACAAGAATTCATGGCCCGCACCTAAATACTTATTTCCATTCAAATACTTTGTAAAACCTGTATTAAATATAATGACTTGGGACCGATGTAACTTTGATATTTATGAATGGAAATGCTTTTATTATAAAACGACGCGATTTTTATGCGTTGTCTATGATGTGAGTAATGTGCTATCCCGTAACACCAACGAGTCTTCCGCTGTATTGAGTTGTATAAATTTGGGGGTGTTACACTTAGACATGGCCGGTGTACACAACAACAACAATAACCCACCTCAAAACAATAATAACAACAACAATAACAATCCACCTCTCAACAACAATAATAACAATAACAATGAACCTTTACCGGACAATCGCCCGATGATTGAACTTCTGCAAGCACATGTAGATGGCAACAATGATCCAATTGTCATACCCGCGATTGCAGCCAATAACTTTGAGCTCGAATCCGGTTTTATCCAGATGGTCTCTGCTCAACCATTCTTGGGGCGTACCATTGATGATCCACATGACCACATCAAGAGATTCTTGCAACTCACGAATACGGTCAAATTCAATGGTGTTCCACAAGAGGTAATCCGTTTACAACTTTTTCCTTTCTCCTTAGAGGGACAAGCCCGGCATTGGCTTGCAAAGGAACCGCCACAAAGTATTCTAACGTGGATGGATTTGGAGACAAAGTTCATAAACTACTTTTTCCCACCCTCTCGTACTACCTCTTTGCAGAATGAAATTATCAATTTTGAACAAAAGTACGATGAGTCTTTTAGTGAATCTTGGGACCGTTTTAAAGACCTTTTGAGAAAATGCCCACAACATGGTTTTACCAAAGTGCACCAAATTAATACTTTTTATAATGGTTTAAGCATGAATGACCAAGATTCACTAAACAGTGCCTCGGGGGGTAATATTTTGGTTAAGACTTCTAATGCTGCTTGGGATATTATTGAAAATAAGTCTCGTGTGCAAACCAAGAGTGTTCGTACCAATGCCGCTAGTGCTAGTACTAGTGACAACGACAAGCGACTTGACAAAATCATTGCGCTTCTTGAATCGCTTGCTACCCAAACCGCTAGCAACACCAACAGCATCAACGCTAAAAACGCTCAAGTCAATGCTGTCAGCCAACCATGTGAAATATGTGGTGGTCCTCACTCTTACACCACTTGTACCGCCACCCAAGACTATCCTTCTGAGAATGTGAATGCATCATACGGTACCTATCCTCCGGCCGCTTATCAAGCTCGTCCTCAAGGAGACCGCAACTTGCTTAGCTATCGCTCAAACAACTTTCTTTCCCCGCCCGGTTTTCCTCCTAACAACCAAAACCAACAACAAAACCTTAATCGCCCTCCTCAACAACAACCTCGTGCACCATACATACCACCTCACAAACAACCATATCCACCTCAAAGAAACAACCAAGTTTACCAACAACCTGCTTATCAACCACCCGCCTACCATGCTCCTCCTCCCAACCAACCCACCGCATTACACCAAGATGTTGAAACCTACATGAGAACCAATGATGTGATTGTGGAAAATCTCCAGCGGGAAGTGCTCAACTTGAAAGCAGACATGGTGAAACAAGGGAACGATCTGAGAGTTGATATGAGAAACACGTTGGCAAGTCAAACGACTGATTTACGGAACATGATGGCTGGTTTCTTCCAAGGTAATCAATCCTCTTCTTCGGGTACTCTTTCGAGTAACACCGTTGCGAATCCAAGAGGGGAGATGAAAGCAATCACCACTCGCAGTGGCAAAGGTACCAAGGAACCCGAGCTTCCTATACCTCCACCGGTGATTTTGACTAAGGAAAACGAGTAACCTGCTCCTATTCCTCATCCTTCTACTTCCCCAATTTCTCCACCTCTTACTTCTACCCCTCCTCCACCCAAGGATGTGAGTGATCCTATTCTCCCAAAGCCTTCCTCTTCTTCCGATATACCTTATCCCTCAAGGTTGAGGAAAGAGAGTCTCAAAAGCAAGGACGATATTCAGGTTTCGAACTTTCTCAAAATGTTTAAACAATTGAATTTTAACATCTCCTTCGTTGAGGCTCTCGCTCACATGCACAAATACGCAAAAATGTTCAAAGATCTTCTTAGAGACAAGGAGAAGCTTCTTGGTATTGCTAACACCCAACTTAATGAGAATTGCTCTGTAGTGCTCTTGAGGAAATTGCCAACTAAGCTTGGTGATCCGGGTCGTTTCTTAATCCCTTGCAACTTCCCGGGAGTAGAGAATTGCATGGCCCTAGCCGATCTAGGTGCCAGTATTAACTTAATGCCCTTAAGCGTTTGGAAGCAGTTATCTCTCCCTGAGCTAGTCCCCACAAAAATGACTTCGGAATTAGCTAACCGTACGGTTGCTTATCCAGTGGGGATAGCCGAAGACGTCTTTGTAGGAGTCGACAAATTCACTTTTCCTGCCGATTTCGTCGTCGTTGACTACGACATGGACCCTTGTATGCCATTAATCGTTGGTCGTCCATTCTTGAGGACCGGTCGCACTCTCATCGATGTTGAAGCCGGTGAGCTTATCATGAGAGTGGGAGACGATAAAATTGTTTTCAACATGGGAAAACTTTCTAAACAGCCTTATTCATACGCGAGTGTTAATTGTATTGACGTTCTTGATGAGGCTTGTGAAGAACACTTCAAAGATGCTTGTAAAAGTATTCCTACCTCTCTTCCCAATGTTGAGACTGTTTCTTCTATTGACTCATCACTATCTCTATTTGGAGAAATTGATTTCCTTTGGAAAGATTTGGAAGCCACCATGCGAGATGTGAACTTAGAACATGACGATTCTCCCATCAATTGGGATGAAGATCTTCGCCTCATTGAGAACCTTCTTAAAGAATACCTTATTTCTCCACCATCTCCCAAGGCTATTGCTATCGATGAGACGACTTTGAATACGCCTCCCATCGAAAATCCTCCGGATTTAGACCTTAAGGAGTTGCCGCCCCATCTCGAGTACGTGTTCCTTGAAGATAAGAAGAATTCGCCCGTCATCATCGCGAAGGACTTGAAAGAAGAAGAAAAATCTTCCCTCATCGCCGTGCTTAAAGATCATAAGAAGGCAATTGCTTGGAAAATTTCCGATATACGCGGAATTGATCCAAACTTTTGTACTCACAAGATTCTCATGAAAGATGACTTTAAACCCGCAATCCAGAGCCAAAGAAGGGTTAATCCTCGCATAAATGACGTCATCAAACAAGAGGTTATCAAACTTCTAGATGCCGGCTTGATTTACCCAATTTCGGATTCGCCTTGGGTAAGTCCCGTCCATTGTGTGCCCAAGAAGGGCGGAATAACCGTTGTTCCCAATGAACACAACGAGTTGATTTCCACTCGTCTCGTTACTGGGTGGAGAGTTTGTATCGACTATCGCCAAAAATTGGTTGTAGTGTTTTACTACTCTTTAGGAAAAGAGCGTAAATAGCGGAAAGTATTAAGTACGACGGTTTAGGAAAACCGTGCACAAATGACCCACAATCAAATAAAATGAGAGAAAGATTCGTTTCCCAAGGAGGTATGGTGTTGTGAATTAACTTGTATTTCTTTGAGATTAATATTGAGAGATGGAATGACGGTTTCGTGAAAATTACACTATGACGTAAAAACGTAAACGTAAAGCCGTAGAAAAACACAAAAATTAAAAATTAAGCTAAAGCCAAAAACAAAATCAAGAAAAGATTAAAAAGCTAAAAACAAGTCTAAAATAATATAAATAAAGATAAAAATCCAACAAATATATTTTAAAACCTTTTATTAATTAAATAATTAATTTTAAATGCTAATTAAAGCCCTAAAATTAAATTTAACTAATTCAAATGTCTAAAATATGATTTTATTGAATAATTACTCAACTTATATTATTGCTCAATGATGCCACGAGAAAAGATCACTTTCCTCTTCCTTTCATGGATCAAATGCTCGAGCGTCTTGCGGGTAATGACTATTACTGCTTTTTAGACGGTTTCTCCGGGTATTTTCAAATTCCCATCGATCCCAAGGACCAATAAAAGACCACATTCACTTGTCCCTATGGAACATTTGCTTACAAACGCATGCCTTTTGGTTTATGCATTGCTCCTAGGACGTTCCAAAGGTGTATGATGGCTATTTTCCATGACATGGTTGAAGAAACTATGGAAGTATTCATGGATGATTTCTCGGTTTATGGCGATTCTTTCTCTGCTTGCCTTGCCAATTTAGAACGTATGCATAAGCGGTGTGAAGACACTCGCCTTGTTCTTAATTGGGAAAAATGCCATTTCATGGTAAAAGAGGGCATCGTGCTAGGACACAAGATCTCCAAAGTCGGTCTTGAAGTGGACCGTGCTAAAGTTGATGTTATCGCTAAGTTGCCTCCACCTTCAACCGTGAAGGGTGTGAGAAGTTTCCTCGGTCATGCGGGCTTCTACCGTCGATTCATCAAAGATTTTTCTAAAATCGCTCGCCCGATGAACCACCTCTTGGAAAAAGATACTTCTTTTATCTTTTCCAACGAGTGTATTGAAGCCTTCAACTTGCTTAAGGATAAGCTAACTAAGGCATTGATAGGTGTGAAAACACCCAACCTTTTTACCACTTAATTACAATAATAACCGAGCCAAAACGCGTATTTTATGCCATTTATGTCGGAATTATGCGTGGTTTGTGTTTTTGTTGTGATTTAGGACGAAAAGGTGAAAAGTGGAGAAAACACGGCATTCACGGGCTTTTATCGAAGAAAAAGACGAAAGATGAAGTCGAAAGATCAAGAGTGGAAAAAGAACGGAAGTCCAAGACCAATTCTGAAGATTTATCGAAGAAAAAGTCAAAAGACGGAAGTTTACTAAAAGCCGAAGAACTCGAGTCTTATTTATGAAGAAAATTCAAGACGAGTTCAAAGAAATCCCGAGACAAAGTCATTAAGTCCAAAATTAACAAACAATTAAGAAGATCAAGGACTTAAGTGTGCAATTAAGAGAAAGAAGAAAGAGGGAGGAAGCTTCCTAAGCTCCTCCCTAATATCCCTATATATAGTGACCAACCTCATTTGTTTAGAGTTGTTGGTGGCTTGACAAACCACTCTTCCACCATTTTCATTTCTTGTTAATTACTTTCTTGCAAATTTAATTTCTTGTTATGCACTTTTAATTTCTTCAATTCAAGTAAGTCTTTTAATTTTGGAATCTTTTCTCTTAATCAAGCTCTCATTTTTAATCATCTTCTTCTACCTTTCTTACTTTGCTTATCTTTGATTCATGTTCATCCTTGATTTTATTTCATCTTAATGCTTATTTGATTTAAAGTTTTCTTTAAAAGTTCATTTTTTTATAGTTTGAATTAAAAGTTTGCTTATTTTAAGTTTGGATAAGTCGTTGTTTGTGCTTATTAAGTCCATTTCGATTTAGATTCGTTCTAGTTTTGAGTTTGAGCTTATTACCATAGCTTATTGCTTTTGCTTATTTTTCGGATCAAAAATCAATCGGAAAAGGTAAACCCTTTTCCGATCAACATATTCCGACCGGCACACCCTCTTTCCGATCACCCAATCGGAAAAGGGTTTCCAAGTATTCCGATTTACATCAGTTATTCCGATCAAGACCATTTGGCTTATTCCGATTAGCATACTCTTCAATTATTCCGATTTGGATGTTTTCATACATTCCGATCAACCGATCGGAATATATTCCGATCGGACCCTTTTGCACATTCCGACCATTGCTTTCCGATGGAGTACATTCCGATCGGATTCCGATTGGATTCCGATCGGGTGTATTCCGATTGGATATTTTGCTTTGTTTTAATATTTTGTTTTAGTTAAAGAATCAATTTTTCTCGTTTTATTTTTAGTTCATTTTAATTTTGTTTTGAATTTTTATTTAATTGTCGATTTACTTTTCGCTAAGTTTTAATTTTACGTCATTTCATTTCTCGTCATTTACTTTTAAAGTTTTAAATATTGCATCATTTACGTTTCAACTAGTTTAGTTTTAATTACTTGTCTTTTATTTTAAAGTCTTGCACATTTAATTTACCAAAACCAAAAATATTGTTTTCACCAAGAACAACTAAGTCGCACAATTAACCGGAAATCAATTCGAGAAGATACCGATAAAACGAACTTTCAACTAACAAAATCTAGTTATTAAAATGGCACCGCTGCCGGCTCTTTTCGTGAGGATTAACGGTTTTTTGTGAGAGACGCGTTGGCTTTTGGGACCCGTTCACTTGTGAACGTTATTTTTCGTGTCCAAAATTTTCAAACACCCAAAAACATTTGAAAAATCATAAAAAGCATTTCTTTTTCAAAGTTTTGCACCAAAAATATTCTTCTCGCTTATCTATTTTTCTTTTTGGATTTTTATGTCCATTGCGTCCGGTGTGGGAAACAATTATCTGGGAACGACTCTTGTCAATGGTGTACATGTGAGCGGTGCGGAAACGATATCGACAATACACAATTCCTATTCGGATTTTGTCCTTTGTGCAACTCGACTAATTCCTCCTTTTTGAACCCACCTCCTCCTATTCCCCCGTGCATCTATTGTGGAAGCGATTCTCATTGGCATGTTTCGTGCCCGGTTCAATACCCGTATGGACACGGGCAAGAACCGGGGTACAATTATGAAAATGATAATAGCTATCCACAAGAGGCACCCAGTTTCTCTCCATACCCATGGTGCTATATTTGTGGGGGCCCTCACGATGCTTCTTTTTGTGATCCGTCACAAATCTTTGAGAAAGTACCGTGCTATCATCCTAGTGTCTATAATTTTGAGCCCCCACATCACACCCTCAATCATCAATCCTCTCAGCAAATTAGTCTTGATCAAAAACTCACTTCTTTGAATGGCATTCTAGAAAGTATGGCTCAACTTCGAGCTGACTTGCATCAGGAAAGGCAACCGTTGCTTGATGTGGACGAAACCTTGAAAACCACTGACACCTTTTTGAGCCAATTTATTCGTTTTCCCTTCTTTTCTACACCAAAATGTTTAATTACTGCATGGGATAGAATTGGTGAAATTGAACATACTCGGGGCAATGAATAACAAAAGTTGATGCATGAGCTTCTTAAAGATATGGAGGTTATCAAGGAAGAGTTAGCCGACTACGTCACTCCTAACTGGACTCGTCCCATCTATTATGATGATGACGACGACGATGATGTCTACACTTTCAACCAGTCTTCTGAAGTTGTTGCTCCTACTCTCGATGTTCCTACTGCATCTAAGGATCTAGATTCGTTGAATGAGCTTCGTGATGTTGGTCTCGACAAAGTATTGGATGATGAGGTTTGTGACTTACCTGCTATGGAGACTGAGGACGATGTTGCTCTTACGGAAGAGGTCGATCCTAGTGATGACGATTCTTCTCTCTGCTATGAGAATTTCACTTTTGAAATTTCTCAATCTCCACCGGGAGATGCAGACGATGATGATTTATTCTCTCCGGTTTACGAGTAGTTCACCGATGAACATGATCTTGTGGATAAGGTGGAAGATGTGCTTCTTCGCGATAGATTACGGAAAGTGCACCTTATTATTGCTCAAATCGAAGCGTTGACTTCTCCTCCTCTTTCCAAGTCTTTACCTCCATCTATTCCTCCCGTTGAAGATAATGACCCATTGCTGGAAGAAATCGATCTCCATCCCTCCAGGTATTGATGATTCTGACACGGAGGGGGACATTATTTTTGATAATTTGCTGCAGGAAGATATTGTCCCAAGTCCCCCTCCCGAGCACCTTTCATCCTCCCCTTTAGCCACTATTACGAAGGATGAGTGCTTTGACCCGGGAGGTGACATTGATTATGCTATGATTGATAACAATACGGCTTTGTCGTTTGCTCAGCATCCATTGTCTTTGGGGGAGGACAATGTGCTTAATCTACCCAACCCACCTCCTATGGATCTTGATTTCAAATACTTTTCGTATGTCGAAAGGGTTTTTCTCCCATTTAAGACTTAACCCCCCGCCTCTCCTTTGTTGATGTCAACCGGGAACGAGGACAAGGTCTTTGATCCCGGTATCACATTTGAGGCTTCCCCATGGACCATTTAATTCGGGGACGAGTCAGGCTCGTGACTCGGTTAACAAAAACAAGCGCTTCTTGGGAGGCAACCCAATTATCTATCTATTTTCACCATAAGTGTAGGGGAGCCCAGTGGTGTTTCTTGCTTTCTTTCTTATCATGTGCAGGGATTAGAGCTTCAAAGACACACTCTTGATGACTTTTGACGAACCGTGATTCCGTGTTCCCTTCTTCCCGGTTCTATCCTAAACTCTTTTCGATTCACTATTTTATATTTCTCAATATTAAAATAGGAATCTCTTTAGTTGTCTTTTCCTTAGCGAGATTTAAACAAAGTGCACAATGTCCTAAGTGTAGGGGAGTTTACTCCCACATGCTTAAACATTGAGGACAATGTTTATGTTAAGTGTAGGGGGACTTCTATCGAAGTTAAGTGGCCTTTTCCTTGTATTTGTCCTCATTTTAACCGGAAAATCAATTTTTCGACATTTTTCAAAATTTTTGATCTATTTTGGCCCATTAGTTTTTACCTTTGTATAGTTATTTTCTTTCCTTATTAGAATAAAGTTTGAATAAAGTGGTTTAATTTTCAAACATTGTGAATCTTTTGACTCAACCCGAGTTTATTTAACTAAGTTTACTCTAGCTAGTATCCTTAACGTGTTTAAGTCAAGTTTTGCTAGGCTTTTATATAGGGAGCTATAAAACGCGAAAGTCTTAACTCTCACGGGTTAAGAACAAGAACTTTTCGCAAGTTCCTATAATTGATCATAGAGAGTCGTTTATCAAGGGAACTTTAAAATGCGATTTCTAAACTTGAAAAAGTCTAAGAATTTGCAAGATCCTATAGGCGACTCGAAAACCCAAAACTTTGATTTAATAGGCTAAGCATCCACGAGTCTCATTCCTTGAGATTTTAAACTGTCGAGAACGAGAGATGATAGAGCCAATTATAAGTTCGGTATTCTTTCGTGAATTTATGTGAGTTAATTATGAGCCTATTCTCCCATGCTTGCTAATAAATTTATCTGCAATAAATAAGGTTGTACGATTTGAAAGGTTACTTAGCTTCTAGCCCAAGATCGTTTAAAAGTTGATTGGTACGGATTAGAGTTCATAGCCAAGTAATAACTCGCTTTTTGGTTGGTTAATAAAAGGTTTTGCTTGCAAGATCTTTCTTTGCGTTGCTCGTACCCAATTGATATATGTCGTTGTTTCGTTCTCGGTATCTTCTCGAATTGATCACGGTTAAAAGAGGAATAGTTGTAATTGGTGACTAAAAAGGGGGAGCTTTGGTCTAAATCTACTAAAATGGTAAGTGCTAGAAATATCAAAATTAAACTAAAAGCAATTACTGAAAATTAAAATAGAATTCAAATAAAACAGTAAGTACCTCTATGAAGAATAAAACTGGAAGTCTCTATTCGGAATGTCCATGCGGAATGTTTGGCTCTTACTCGGAATAAAGGCTCCTATTCGGAATGATTTGTGCTATGCGGAATAATAAGGTGATGAGGAATAATGCCCTATGCGGAATAATGGACTCTACACGGAATACTACGGCTATGCGGAATAAAATTCCTATGCGGAATAATGTGGCTTATGCGGAATAGCAGTCTATCCTGAATAATTGCTCTATTCGGAAAAACTGCTCTATCCGGAACATTTACTCTATGCGGAATGTTTTTTTAAAGCAACTCTTATGCTGAATAATGGGAAGAATAACCCTATGCGGAATATTTGCAAAGAGAGCTATGCGGAATATGAGCACTACTCGGAATATTTTGATATTCCGAGTAAACAAACACAATCACACCTCTACTCGGAATATTTTGAAAGAAAGCTTATGCGGAATATTTAGAAATTCCGAATAACCAAAGAAATAAAGCTCTACTCGGAATGTTTGGTTATTCCGAATAACCAAGATAACTAAAACCTTGCCCCGGAATAATTGATATTCCGAACCAAAAGTGAAATCACAAAACCACAATACAGAATCTGGGCAAAACTCAGTAACAATAGCGAAGAACAGGGGATTACAAAAGCACGAATTTAACACCAAAATTTACCAAGTTTTCAATCAAAACTCAAATCAATTTCACCACTAATCATTTACCTAAGGTAAACATCAATTCAAAACAACAAAAACATAAAACCCACTTACTTTTTATGATCAAACCAATAAAATAAAAATTAAGAACTTAGAATCAAAAAGAGATGAAGAACAAGATGATGGAAAGATTAAAAGTAGACTTGTATTAATGATTTAGGATTCAACAAACAAAGTGGGAAGATCAAACTTACAAGATTGGAAGAAATTAAACAAAGATGAAAACCACTCCTTAAGGGAGATGGTTCCTAAGAAGTAGGAAAAACATAAAAGAAAGAAAAACTTCTGAAAGTCTTGAATGGGAGGTGTATTTATAGGCTTCTCCCTTGGTTGGTGAGTGGGCTTTCTTCCTTTCTTTTTGTCTTCTCGTCTTTTCAGAAAAGTTGACGTTTTCGATTTCGATTCGAGATTTGTCGACGAATAATTTCAACTCGTCTTTTAATTTCTTCAATTAATAGACTTGAGTTTCTTCGACATAGGTAAATCTTCCGTCTTTGGTCCTTTTCTTCGATAAATCTTCAAATAGGCCCATTGACTTCAAATCTTTTGCATCTCTTGGACTATAGACTTCATCTTTTCGTCTTTTTCCTCGATAAAACCTGTGCAATCCCATGTTTTCTCCAATATTTATCCGGTTGGCTCTGAAAACACAACAAACACACAAACCACGCATAATTCCAAACAAATGACATTAAATATGCGTTTTGGTCTTGTTTTAGCAAGAGATAAGTGGTAAAAGGATGGGTGTTTTCACACCTATCAAATCCCCTACACTTAACCATTGCCATGCCCTCATGTAATGCTTAGTGTTAAAGCAAATTTACATTTTTCTCATAATTAATCAACCTTGGCCTTATTAACATACTACTAAACAAAAATTAAAGTACTAAGAGAAATTAAAACTTTAAAATAAACTAAAGGATAGAAAACCATTTTCACTTGAAAATAGCTTCATGGAAATAACTTGCAAAGAGATCAAGGACTTACATTAGGGCTTTGGTGCTGCGAATATTTATCACCCTCAAGTTTCACGTTCCCCAAACTAAGCTTAAAACGAGATCATTGTTATTATAAGTTAGCAATTCAAACACTTACACACATGGCTTAATTATATGCTTAAACTCCCTTATTCCTAGGTGTATCTCTTATATTTTATTTTTGTCTTAGAATGATCATGAAGATGCATTTTTGGACTTATTTCGATAGTTTATTTAGGCTGAAAGCAAAGTAGGATGATTTGATTAATAGTTAGCTAAAGGACAAAATCTCTTAAAACTGCTTCTCGGGATATCAAAAAGTTCATATCTTGGCATAACTTGGTTCACGATTTGAGACCTTTCTCGGGCCGATATTTGGCATGTACTTCATACTTCATATCTTCGAGAGACGTTCTTGAGATAATGGTCTTCTCTTCGTTAATAGAGTTTCTTCTCTTGGAGACTTTTGAGGGGTACTCCAACTTTGTTGACCACGACTTCATGATTATTTCTTCAATCTCTAATTGGGATTTTGAGATACACGATCTGCCTCCTTTTCGGACTTGGATCTATTTATCCTCATACCTTGTTAGGGTCTTTTCGGATAGACTTCTCCATGATCTTTATGGGAGTTGATTGCTTTTCGTCGTGAGTCTTGATCCTTCATATTGATTTTGGGAATAATGCTTTTCACATCACCTTGGATCTTCAGCAATAAAATGGAATCCTCATGCCTTGTTAGGGCCTTTTTGGACTCGCCAATCTTCGCGCCCCGCTTCATAAGTTATGCCTTGGCTATGAACTCTTATCATTACCGAGCAACTTTTAAACGATCTTGGGCTAGAAGCTAAGTAACTTTTTAAATCGTACGACCTTACTTATTGCAGATAATTTATTAGCAAGTGATGGGAGAATAGGCACATAATTACACCAAGTGAGCTTGCGCAAGAATACCAACTTATAATTGACTCTATCATTTCTCGTCCTCCACAATTTAAAATCTCAAGTAATGAGACTCGTGGATGCTTAGCCTAATAAACCAATTAAGGTCTACATGGTTAAGGATACTAGCTAGAATAAACTTAGACAAGTCTATTCGGGTTGAGTCAAAATAATCGCAACGGGCCTAATATGTCAAAGATTTCAAAACTAGACACACCATTTTATTAATATTTTTGACTTTATTGCGGGATATATACATATGAAAGCAAGGATGAAAATTTAAAAATTACGACAAAATGGCTAAAGTTAATTAAAAATTTGAAAAAATGTTGAAAAAGATGATTTTCCGGTTAAATGAAGGCATTTTAATGGAAAAGTCCACTTAAAACTTCGATAGAAGTCTCCCCTACACTTAAGATAAACATTGTCCTCAATGTTTAAGCATGTGGGAAAAAGTCTTCCCTACACTTATGACATTGTGCACGTTGGTTAAATCAAGCTAAAGGAGAGACGACTAAAGTGATCAATTTCAAATGTGAATATGAAGATAATTGAATCACGATAGTTGAGAGATAGAACCGGTATTGTGGATAACATGGGAGCACGGTTCTTCAAAGATTCCAAGAGTGCAATTATCCCTGTAATCACATCACCATACAAATACAAGCAACCTATATAGCTCCCCCTACACTTAGGATGAAAAACGGGAAAGGGGGTAGATACTCGGGTTGCCTCCTGTTAGCCTCAAAATATTGAGTCAAACAAGAATGTTCGGTCATAGGTTTCTATTGTAATATTTATTAGAACGTTGTAATAAGTAGTTATTTAGTCGTGGTTTACGGGCTTGGATTTAAACTAATTAAAGTCCATAAAGACAAGCCCGGCCCAATATATAGTCCATTAAAGCCCGCATGTGGGTGGACTATATATACTACCCTCCTAGCATGTTAGGAGGGTGGATGGTCATTTTGTAACTTCTTTTCTTAATCTAATCTCACCAAGTTAATCATCTCCTCTCTACTTTCTCTCACTACTTTCTCTCTCTAGGAATTCATCTCTTCTTCATCTATTTTCTTTCTTTCTTCATTGCTTAATCATCACAAATACATGGGACAACATTTGGTATCAATCGCCACGGGGTAGATTTGTGATTGGTTGGTGTTATTATATTTGATTCGAATGATTTAATCCATAAATCATCTCGGATTCAAATTTTTTTTGTGTTTCCGTGCTTTACTTCTTCATCTACATCTTATACATAGTTGTAGTAGTGATTTGGTATATTTACTTTGGCTAAAAACACAAAATTTTTGGGTTTTTTGATCATTTTTTGGCTTAAAATCACGTATTGGTTGAGTTTTGTCCGAGAAAAGGGGGATACATTCCGATTGGTGTAATCTGAAAAGGGTTTATAGATTCCGATTGGGATTCCGATCAACATTCCGATTGGACTTCCAACATTCCGACCATCATTCCGACTGGACAACAATATTCCGATTGGCATTCCGATTTGCATTCCGATTGGTGTTTTCTGATAGCACATTCCGATTGGTGTTTTCCGATCATACATTCCGATTGGTGTTTTCTGATCATACATTCCGATAACATTCCGATTGGTGCATTCCGATAGCATTCCGATTGGTGCATTCCGATAACATTCTGATTGGTTATTCCGATTAGGGGACATTCCGATGATGTGTTTTGCTAAATTTTGTTTGAGTATTTTTTAGACTTAGCCACCATCTAGACTAGTTTCGGAATATCGTTTCCACGAAGATCAAAAAAAAAAAAAAAAAAAAAAAAAAAAAAAAAAAAAAAAAAAAGTTTTTTGGCGGGAAAACCCAAGAAAAATTTATTTTTTCCTAGACCATTTTTAGGCCATTTAAGCTTCGATTTCAAATTTTGGCGATGCGAAAATTTTTTTGACCATAAATTCAAATTTTCGGACCAAAATTCAAATTTTTAGGCCATTTTTAGGTTTTATTTTTCGTTAAAATTTTCATTTTTCAAACTTTTTCCCTAATAGTTATTGGCTATTTCTAACTTGTTTTCAAAATTTGGTATTCAAAAATTTTCGGTTTACCGTTTTAGTCGGACTGAGGAATTTATTGTCGGACTGAGGAAAAATTTCAAATTTTCGAAATTTCAACAACAACACAATCACAGCATATCTACTTAAGATCCAAAGTCACTTCATCCACAGAGAGAGACGATCATCATGCCAACGAGTAATGCGGTTACTGAAAGTTCAGACGTGAAAGATCTTGAAATGGAACGACTACAACAACAGATATGTTTCTTAAGAAAAAATGCCATGGACGGTTTTAGAGTACTTCAAGATTCTTTTCAGAACCTTTCAAAAGTCTTGTTCGACTTACGTGAATCCACTGGCACATTCAGCAAAACATTCACTCATGCCATGGATAAACTTCAAACACAACTTGTCAACGAAAGAATCATTGCTAGTGAATGCAAGATCACTTTCACTGATCTCAAGACATCACTTGAAACGATGTTTTCTTCTGACTTCATCAAGTCTTCGCTTACCAACGAGTGCTTCAAGCGATATCATGGAATGGATGCTTTATCATACAAAGATCGGATAACCCGCAACATCGACTTCATTGTAACCTATGTGAATCACACAATACAGATGCAACAAACCATTGATGACAGACTTCATACAAGTTGTGGTATCGCATCAGATATTGAGAATATAAGCTGCAGATATGAGACTCCAACGCAGAGTTCAAGGAATGATGACAACATTTCTAGGAAAGACAACAGCAGCTCTGGCAAACAACACATCGACTTTGAGAATGTCATCAGCAATACACCTTCCTATGATAATGGTCCTGTTTACGATTCTGAGCCATTGGAAGAGGTACACAATGCTGAATTTAATGTGTTTGCCAATGCCAATACGCATGAGCATAGTGATCAAACAACAAACCTTATTAACACATGTATGGCGGAAAAGGTTGATAGCAATACCACACCCAATTCATCAGCCATGTGCAATAATGAGTTTGAGAATGATCAACATGCAAATGAGTATGATGATGAGGAGCGTGTCGCGCTTGCTAATTTAATTGCTAGTTTACAAAAAGATGTCAATGAAACTAGAAAGAGTCAAAAGCAATTAAAGAAGGCAAACACAGCGCTCACTCAAAACTTTGAAGAATGCAAAGCCGCTCTAATTAAATCTAATGAGACCCTTGAAAGTAATAGGGCTGAGCTTTTTCAAAAGACCAAAGAGCTTGAGGGGTACAAGGGTAGTGCGTTAAAAAGTCAAAAGGACGATTTTGAAAACAAATATAACACAACTCTTGAGTTATTAGCTAAAGAGAAGCGTCAATATAATGTTTTCTTAATGGATGAACGTCAAAAAACGTACCTTGCCAATACCAAAGTTAATGAACTTGAACAAAAGCTCTCTATGACCACTACTGATTCTGCTAAAATTCTAGAGGATAAGAAACAAGAGGTGGATGCGTTAAAACAAGACTTCAAAAGTAGATACGATAAAGAAACCGAAAAAGTTACGAAACTAGAAGCACAAGTCGACTTTTTGAAGAACGTTGTTTATAAAACGCATGATTCTATTCAATCCGTAAGAATGCTAGCACCTCCATCGATGTTTAAGGGTCAAGCTAGCTTTGCAAGTCCTGAGTACCTTGCCAAAGCTCAAGCTGCGAACCCGCATCTTTATCTTGATGAGACTGAAAGGACAGATCTTGATTGCATGCCTCTAAGTGCCAATAGTGAAGAGACTGCCCTTTGGGATGCTGATAGTCAACCATCAGTTAATAAGGAGTTTGTGAAACCATATAATTATGCTTATGAGAATAGTCTTTATGGTCTGTTCCACAAACAAACTCAGAAATCTCGTGAGGAAGTATTTTTAGAATGCAGGCAAAAGAGAATTCAATGGAAGAAAGCGTTTGCCACTAAGAAAACAAACGTTTCTAAGTTCATCAACTACTTGCCCCTAGATGCTTCTAAAAGCAAGAGTAGGCAGATATTTGGGTATCTTACTCATTACATAGATAATATTAAGTCCATTGTTGATAATGATTGGAAACAACGACAAAATGACGAGTGGAAGAAACCAATTCCTCAAGACATAACTGTGCTTGTCAAACAAATCTTAATACCGAACGTGGCAACACTAAAAGAAAATGTTCTTAAATTCGAAAGCTTAATTCGGTCTGAAATGTTTGATGATTTACAATATGTTGAGTCTCTTGAGAAAGCAATTGATGATCTTCAAATGGACAAGTCCGTTTTCTTTGATGAATATGATTTACTCTTGCAAGAATGCGTTTCTAAAGATATTATGTGTGCTTATTTTACATCTTGTGCTGATATTGATGAATATTCTGAAGTTGCATGCCAATATCTTGATAAGATCAAAGAATGTGAACGTCTTGAAATTGAGCTTTCGAAATGTAAAGAAAATGTTGACAAAAAGGCTTTTGAGTTACTTCAACACAAAACCGATTTCCTTCAAAAACATTGTCATTCACTTGAACTTGCTCTGCAAAAAGAAGTTGGTAGTTTTCCACATGATAATAAATTGCAAGAAAAACTTTCCCAAACATTTCGAGAAATGAATGAACAGAATTTGGAAATTAAAGGGTTGAAAGCTCAATTACAAGACAGGGACAGAGCAATAGCAGAGTTGCAGAAACTCGTGGCTAAAATGGGTGGGAAAATCGTGGAACCTAGCATTAAGAACCCTGTTGTTCGACAACCCAATGCCTACAAAGATCCACAGCTGTCTATCTTAGGAAAACCGACTCCGTTCTCCAATTCTTCTCATATGAAATCTAGGTTACCCCCTAAGACTGATGTGCAACCAAGTGTTCCAAAACCATCCATATCACCCTATGTTCCTCCATTTAGAAAGCACACTGCTGCTAAACCCAACCATGTGAATGCACCTAGCACTTCTAGGACTCCTCCAAAACGTGTGACTTTCACGTCCACAAAGGAATCAGTAGGTTCAAATGACCTCGTTCATACCCACAACCTAGAGGATGCGAAACAAAAAGGGAAGATTCAGAAAGACAAACCAGTGTATGAAAAACCTAGTTCACCAAATCCCGCTAGAGTTCTACACACTCCTAATGGTAGTCAACCAAAATCTAAGATTCCTCTTCAGCAATCTAGGAATTGGAAACCATCCATGAATAGTCGTGTTTCAAACACTACGCCTGAACGATTTGGAAAACAAAGGAATACAAGTACTTTCGTGAATCCAAAATTCCCTGTATGTCCCACTTGCAAAAAGGGCATTCACAATGGAAATCATGACCATTGCATTTTTGCAATACCTCTATGAGGTCAAATCTCGTTCCTTTGAACGGAGATCGAATACAGAATCCCATAAGACAACAAGGAGATACAAACCCGTCGTAAAGAAAAGCAACCACACCAAATCTGAAACGTGGATTCAAAAAGGACATAGTTTCTCTCCAAAGAAGTCTTCCGCTGTGCAAGAGAAAGCTACTCCTAAATCTAGTCTTCAGTGGAAACCAACGGGACGGATCTTCACAGAAGTTGGTCTTAAGTGGATTCCAATAGAGAAGAGTGATGACACCTGCACCAGCACTAATGCTACTGTTCTACACGCTGAAAAGGAATTTGTTACTCCTAATTCTAGTATTTGTGCAAACTCTTCTTCTGTGATTGCAGGTACAACAGCGGATTCTGAACCCACTTCTCCTTCTTCAAAGGGTTCCAATTCTGTATATTCGATATCACCTTCTTCTGCTGTACAAAAGTCTATTTTGGATTATTTTCGAAAAACTTGAGAAAAAAAAAAATATATATATATATATATATAATAAAACGTAAATACCCATAGAAAAACAAATTAAAAAAAATGGAAAAACTTTCAAAATACCAAAATATTCTTCTCGACATGTCTTTCAGTATCGATAATATGGACGTACCTAGAAATGTCGCTCAATAACGACACGGGTGTGTACATAAAGCTCGAATGAAAGTTGTAAATATTTTTCAAAACATGTCATTTCTATGATTTACAATTACCTCAGATTGTGACTCGTACTTCCAAGAAAGGAAAGTTGATCACGAATGATAACTTATCCTTAACAACGGGAAAATAAATTTTCTCGGTCATGAGCTCTCGTTAAAAACATTCAAAGTTTTTAAGCTCATGTAAACGACTTACAGTTAAATGTCAGACTGTAACTCGGACCTCAAATAAAGGAAAGTGTATCTTTAAAGATACCATATCCTAACAAACGGGTAGAGCAATCTATCACGGGTTGAGCTTGTCACAAAACATTCAACGTTTTGAGCTCAACACAATGGCTTGTAATCACTTTCAGATTGCAACCCGGAACTAAATTCACGGGGGAGTGTACACTTTTGTACTCTTACCCTTAGCAAAAGAAGTTAAATCTTCTTACACTTGAGTGGATTCGTCAAGACATTCAAAGTCTATGAACTCAAGTTTATGCTTTAGAAAAACCTTTTCGTCAAAAAGAATTGATTTTTCAACAAGCGTTGAACACAATTTTTTCAAGAATTTCTCATTGATATTCAAAATCTTTCAAAAATTGTGTGTTCAACAACTCCTATCCTCAAAAGTTTAATGTGGATCAAATCCTCGTAATGACAATTCCATTGGATCAATTTTTGAGGGGGAGCAATTCAACTTCATGCAAATGATTAACACATCTTTCTCCCGAAGATTGTCAAGACTATTTTTCAAAATATATTTTAATCAAATTTGGTATCTCTAATATCAAAAGATTTTATATATTAGAGATAGGGGGAGAAAATGTGATTAAAATGTGATCTATAAGACTCAAGCACTTTAACTCTTACCCACATGTGCGAAACACTTTCGATTATCGATGCACATGTGAAGGGGGAGCTTTTCTGAAACGACAAAACTAGCAAGGTGTTAAATATTTTTCAAACACTTTGTTAGAATTTAAAGTGGTTTTCATGGTTATGATCAAATACCCACAACATCTTTAATTCACGACGTTATTGGTGTCAAAATGGTGGTTAGGTTTAAGTCCTATGATCCAACCAGAACCGGAGGGATCTTCCCAGGGACAATCCAATAGATTATTAGAAGTCCTTAGGAAAGATGGAGTAGAATGTGAACGTAGCTGAATGCCGACTAAGTACTGATGATAGCACTGGAACAATCACAACAAGGTGCTATTAATGATGTCTTGGTAAGCATTGAAGGGGTTGAAGAATGAAAAAGAAATGTAAGGATAAAGGGTCTAAAGAAAGAAGCCCTCCATACAACTTAGGCAGAAACCAGGTCAACCCATCATGAAGACAAACTCATCATGGACCCAGTGATGTGAAGCACAACCCTTTCCTAGCTACTCAGGCTTCTCTCAAAAGAAGTTTGTTTTATTGTCACGGAGATCAACACGACTTCTATTGACTTTTTCACTCCGAGATAGTTGATATTGAATAGGTGGCATCTGCTCCAGCCTCCGACCACTAAAAGTGCACAAATCGAGTCTAGAGCCAAGAGATCAATCAAATCTCGTTAGGACACACGGATGAAGATCAAGAGAGTCCTACGCTATATCCTTGCGATATTGCTAGAACACTCAGAGTGATACTACTTAGTATTCACAATGATGAGTGGAAATCCTTCCAGTGTTAACATCAAACAGCACTGCGGTAGGTCATATGCAAGATTCTTTATGAATTGAACATATGTATAACTGAAAAGCAACAGTGGTTTGATTCTGAATTGATTCAAACTCGTTTCAGGTTTCTACGCAATATCTTTATGGTCTTGCCAGAACATTCAGAGTGATATTTATTAATATTCACAGTGACGAATGGAAATCCTTCTAGCGTCAACATCAAACAGCGCTACGGTAGGTGACTTGTGAGATTCTTATGAATCAAACTTGTGTCAACTGGAAAGCAACAATGGTAAGATTCTTAATGAATCAAACTTGTTCCAGGAATTTGAATTGACGACTTTAATCAAGCGGATATTTATCCAATTGATTCACTCTTTATGCTCGCAGTCTTGCTTTGAGACGGTCGAGTAAAGAGAACGGCTAGTACAGCCGCGAAACCCTGTCAAGGAGATTCTTAATTGAATCTACCTGATCACAGGTACGATATTTAATATCGTATAACGGTCTTCACCGACCGGAGGTAAAACGCTACCGATTTAGGACGAATGTCAAAGCCATTCAGTCCGTGTCTATGTTTTGTCTCGAGAAGGTGGCGTCACGGTGTATTCAGCAAAGTCAAAGATTCACAACCACATATTCATGCCCAAAGACTTATCCAACAATTGATAGTGTGAGCATGTGGATAAAGACACAAGATCGCAAGATGGCAATGACAAGTCAAGGATGATCTGAAGATCTCAAGACTTAAAGACAAAGTCGAAAGACAACGACAAAGGCTCAAAGATCACAGCATGAAGGAACAAAACTACTGTTACACGTTCAAGACTCATTTATGACGAAATTCATAAAACTCCATTGGAATCCAAAATATCAAAGAGGAATGACCTCACATTGGGGGAGATTGTTAGCCTCAAAATATTGAGTCAAACAAGAATGTTCGGTCATAGGTTTCTATTGTAATATTTATTAGAACGTTGTAATAAGTAGTTATTTAGTCGTGGTTTACGGGCTTGGATTTAAACTAATTAAAGTCCATAAAGACAAGCCCGGCCCAATATATAGTCCATTATAGCCCGCATGTGGGTGGACTATATATACTACCCTCCTAGCATGTTAGGAGGGTGGATGGTCATTTTGTAACTTCTTTTCTTAATCTAATCTCACCAAGTTAATCATCTCCTCTCTACTTTCTCTCACTACTTTCTCTCTCTAGGAATTCATCTCTTCTTCATCTATTTTCTTTCTTTCTTCATTGCTTAATCATCACAAATACATGGGATAACACCTCCCGAGGAGCGCTTGTTTTTGTTTACCGAGTCGCGAGCCTGACTCGGTCCCGAACTAATTCAAGGGAAACGTGGTGAGGGATGGAATCATCTCTTGAGAGATGTCCTCACCAAAGTACAATTTCAAACGCTGGCCATTCACCTTGAAGTTGGGCCCATTTGGCTGAGAAAGCTCAATGGTGCCATAGGGAAAGACATTGGCGATGGTAAATGGACCAGACCAGCGGCTCTTCAACTTGCCTGAGAAGATCTTCAACCGAGAGTTAAAGAGTAAGACTTGATCACCAACGTGGAACTCTTGGTTCTTGATTTTAGCATCGTGGATAATCTTGGTCTTCTCCTTGTAGATCAATGAGTTCTCGTAAGCTTGATTCCTCAATTCTTGTAGCTCGTTGAGTTGAATCTTGCGAAAATCAC
Organism: Glebionis coronaria; assembly: GCA_025667525.1. Taxonomy (NCBI): domain Eukaryota; kingdom Viridiplantae; phylum Streptophyta; class Magnoliopsida; order Asterales; family Asteraceae; genus Glebionis; species Glebionis coronaria. The sequence continues at coordinate 238,187 of JANFOE010001288.1, read as the reverse complement.
AGGCTTTGTTGATGTCGAAGTTAGCCCACTTCAAGGCCCAGTATGCCTTATGTTCCAGCTCGATAGGGAGGTGGCAAGCTTTCCCGTACACAAGACGATAAGGTGTACAACCAATCGGTGTCTTATAGGCGGTACGGAAAGCCCACAGAGCATCATCAAGTTTATCGGCCCACGAGGCACGATGCTCTCCTACAGTACGTTCCAAAATTCTCTTTAATCCACGGTTGGATATCTCGGCTTGACCGTTGGTTTGAGGATGATAAGAGGTGGAAAGACAGTGATTGACACCATACTTATCCATGACTCTTGCAAATTGATCATTGCAAAAATGAGTCCCGCGATCACTGATAATAGCACGAGGAACACCGAAACGAGCAAACAGTTGTTTCAAGAATTTACAAACCACCCTCGCGTCGTTAGTGGGTAAAGCTTTGGCTTCAACCCATTTAGAAATGTAGTCGACAGCGACAAGGATGTATTTGTTGCCTTTAGAAGAAGGGAATGGCCCCATAAAGTCGATGCCCCATACATCAAAGATTTCCCATTCTTGTATGAAATTTTGAGGCATCTCATCTTTATGTGTGATCTTGCCTTGTTTTTGGCAAGCATCACAATGTTTAACCATCTCGTGAGCATCATGATAAATGGTGGGCCAATAGAATCCCGAGTCAAACACTTTTTTAGCGGTGTAGTTAGGACCAAAGTGACCACCGGTGGGTCCTTTGTGGCAAGCCTGGAGAATGTCCAAAGCGGCCGGTCCGTCAACACATCGGCGAATAATCAAGTCAGCGCATTGTTTGAATAGAAAAGGGTCATCCCAAAAGTAAGTCTTAACATCGTTCAAGAACTTCTTCTTTTGTTGGGATGTTAACCCTTTGATGAGAACACCACCCGCTAAGTAGTTTGCAATATCGGCAAACCACGGGGTGCCATCAAGATTGGGATTTATAGACATTAAGGTTTCAAGGGGGAAAGAGTCATTGATCTCTTTGTTCGGATGATCCCCTTGATATGGATCCTCAAGTCTGCTCAGATGATCCGCGGCTAGGTTTTCAGCACCCTTCTTGTCACGAATTTCAATGCTGAATTCTTGAAGGAGTAAGACCCAGCGAAGAAGTCTTGGCTTAGAGTCGTGTTTAGTCATCAAGTACTTCAACGCGGAATGGTCCGTGTATACGATGGTGGTGGATAAAACAAGATAGGGGCGGAATTTTTCAAAAGCATAGACAACAGCTAAAACCTCTTTTTCGGTTGTCGTATAATGCAATTGAGCCCCCGTCATTGTTTTGCTAGCATAGTGGATTGGTTGGAAATGTTTGTTGATCCTTTGTCCCAAAACCGCACCAATAGCGAAGTCGCTAGCATCGCACATCAATTCAAAGGGTAGCTCCCAATTAGGGGTAACCAAGACCGGTGCCTTAGTTAGCTTATCCTTAAGAAGATTGAAGGCTTCGATACACTCTTTAGAAAAGATAAAAGGAGTATCTTTTTCCAAGAGGTGGGTCATCGGGCGAGCGATTTTAGAGAAATCCTGAATGAATAGACGATAGAAGCCCGCATGACCCAGAAAACTTCTCACACCCTTCACGGCTGAAGGTGGAGGTAATTTGGCTAGGACATCTACTTTAGCACGGCCGACTTCAAGACCGGCATTAGAGATTTTGTGTCCTAGCACAATGCCTTCTTTTACCATAAAATGGCATTTTTCCCAATTCAGAACAAGGCGAGTGTCTTCGCACCGCTTAAGCATACGTTCCAAATTGGCAAGGCAAGAAGAGAAGGAATCCCCGAAGACCGAGAAATCATCCATGAAGACTTCCATGGTTTGCTCAACCATGTCATGGAAGATAGCTAACATGCACCTTTGGAAAGTCCCGGGGGCATTGCATAAGCCAAAAGGCATTCTTTTATAAGCAAAGGTGCCATAGGGACAAGTGAATGTTGTCTTCTCTTGATCTTGGGGATCGATGGGTATTTGGAAATAACCCGAGAAACCATCAAGAAAGCAGTAATATTCATTACCCGCTAAACGTTCAAGCATTTGGTCCATAAAAGGTAGAGGGAAATGATCCTTTCTCGTGGCATCATTGAGTTTGCGGTAGTCTATACAAACTCTCCACCTAGTAACGAGACGGGTAGGAATCAACTCCTTGTTTGCATTGGGCACAACGGTAATTCCGCCTTTCTTAGGCACACAATGGACTGGACTAACCCATGGTGAATCCGAAATAGGATAAATCATACCCGCATCAAGAAGTTTGATAACCTCTTTTTTGATGACTTCATGGATTTTAGGATTCACCCTTCGTTGGCTTTGAATTGTGGGCTTAAAGTTGTCCTCCATGAGAATTTTATGTGTGCAGAAGTGAGGATCAATTCCGCGAATGTCGGAGATTTTCCAAGCGATAACTCTTTTATGCTTCTTCAACACGGCGACAAGTCGGGCTTTTTCTTCTTCTTTCAGGTCCTTCGCGATGATGACCGGTAACTGAAAGTCCCTAATCAATGCGAGAAACCCTAATCTTAACTTAATCAACACAAGGTATTACTTTTCAAACGTAATCTTATTATTGTATAATAAAGAATTACAAGTGTTATGGATAACACCGTTTGATGACAATGTGTTGTGCACACTTTGAACAACAATAACCTTAACTTATGAATACAGTCGTAGCTGTTTGATTCACTAAGTTACACGCACTAATGATCTTAATATTGCAAAGTGTTAAATCTTAATGCTAGGTTACACATCCTATTTATAGTGTTACGAGTTTGACTTGAACAGTACTTGATGTCGACTACACAACTTTTACAAGTTCCCACATCAGTCACATGATGTCCTTCTATTCTTGGTAGTCTTCCATTATGCTTTAAGGAACAGTTGTCCAAAACAGTTTCCTTATTCTTCATATTCTCGAACACACAAATGGCATGTCCAAAGTGTGCTGAGAGTTATCAGGGTATTGCCACCCCTGTTAACTCTCAACCCCTCAGAGTCCCTAATACATCTTGGTTGTTATCCATCACAGCCAAGGGGTATGTCTTCAGGTAATCTTCGACTTCCCTGACAATGTCTCTGACATGGACTCCTCTGAGGTTGCTCACAGAGATTCGGATCTCTGTGAGTCTTGTGAAACTTGCCTGCCTCCTAGGCACAGGCAAGGGACTATCTATCAGCCTAATTATGTTTAAATCAATGAACAGGGAATCTAACAAGTTTAGATTCCCAACAATCTCCCCCTATTTAAACATAAATAGTGCTAGATCTAACTAAGTTAAGGTAAGTGAGTTTAACAGCTTCTTCTTACACATAACAGATCTAAACAAACATACCTCATGATTTTATTAAGACTTAAAGAAAAATTACAAGTTCATTACATAAGTTAAACAAAAGATGAAGGTAAAAGGGCTGATACTTTCTTCAATAGTCATCATTTTTGATTCTTTCTTCAGCTTCGGCCACATCTAATCTGTTATCAATTTCATCCTGCAAAGTCTTTGCAAACTTCTTGGAATACTCAGAGTTGATCTTGAGACACTTCTTGTGACAGAGCAGCTGAATAGTTGAAGCCAGGCATAGCTCATCTTCCCTCTGAAAAGCATATTGGCAGGCTTTGTTCATAAACGCCATTCCTCTTTCAGGCACTGAGTAAGTCTGACCATCAACAGGGCCAACTATACCATTAGGAAGGATCAGATCCCTGTGCATGCCATCCACACGAACATCTTCAGTAACAAAAGTTTCATCAATGATTTGGGAAATTCTTCTTCTTTTGTTGCCTGTCTTTGGGGGTCCTTGTTCGAAAAGCTGTGGTGGGGGATCAATCTTTAGTTTGGCAGCTGTTTCCTTGATCCAGTTAAACTTAGCCTTAAGAGTTTTAAGCAGAAGGAAATTCGCCTGTCCAGACTTTTTGGCAGCTAAGGCTTCGAGTTCAAACCATTCTGATAACCCAAGTGTTTTTAACCTGAAGTCGTCAAACACATCCATATTCCCTGTTTGATTATCCCTCCATAAGATCATCTGTGGAGTATTTGTGGACTTGCGAATGGTGTATCTGAACTTGGTTATCTTGCCAGCAGCATACCTGTTGTTTACGCAGGCATCATAGTCAGTTTTGACTTTCTTTAGGGCCTCAGCGCGTTTAAGTTCCATTTCCCTCAACCTTTGTTTTTGTTTTTCTTTTTCAGGAGGTGACATCTTCCTCAGAGTGGCTTCATTTAATTCTTTGGCTGCCTTGAGCTCACTCAGTCTTTTGAATTCTTCAGCCTGTTGCTCTATTTCTTCAGGCGTTAGAGGTCTCTCATCAGAAGGTGTAAAGGTTGAAAATTGGGAAAGGTCTGTTGTGGATCCTCCTGTCTCTAGCATCGCAGCTATCTTCTTAAGTTTAGTGTCAGTATCGACTAACACTATCTCTTTACCTTTCTTTGAGACAGAGGACTCCACACTTATGTTTTTCAAGTCATCAGCTCTTTTGAGGAACGCTGTCTGAGCCTGATCTTGAATAGATTTTGGTAGGGAGCTCATAGTGAATTTAAGCTTCTTGGCTGCTGGTTCATCCTCATCCTCAGGTTTGCTGATGTTAACTAGGATCATGGATTTAGATGAGTCAGCGCCATCTTGTGCCTGTTGCTCCCCCTGAGTCTGATCCTCATCATCAGGTACTATAACTGGTTCGATGACTTGAAGAGGAACAGGTGTTGTTGAAGGATTGGCTGAAGATGAGGCTTGTTCAGCAGATGCAAGGCTGAGTGTATTTTTCTTCTCCCCCTCACGTTCATCCTTACTTCTCTTATGTTTGGATGAACGTGCCTGAAATCTTCTTGCAATTTGCTCCACAGAGGTAGCCATGGCACGCTGTCTTTTTCTTGATGCCCTGGCAATCTTCAGCAATAAGTTGGCATTGGCATTGGTATTTGCCTGAACTCTCCTGACAATAAAACCAGCATGGTTGTATTGCCTGTTGCGCACTGCATTGAAGTGCCTGTTAATGACGGTTTCTTGTTCTTGGAACAATGCAGGGACAACTGAGTCAATGGCATTCTTGATTCTTGTCGAGAGATGACTTAGACCTTGAGCTACACCTTTTCTTGTACCCTCCTGAATAGGCTCAGTGACAGCCTCAGTCACAGCCTTTTTTATTATGCCTGGAAAGGTGACAGTAAAATTGTGCATCTCTGACTTGATTACGTCCAACTTTCTTGACAAGCGCTCAATATCAGACTGATGGTGTACAGGCTGAAGATTCTTGATATTGAGGCTTTGTTGAGCAAAATCATCCTCCCTTGGAAATAAGTCGAAGTTAGTCTGGGTAGGATGATCAAACAAAAGGAATTCAGCTGTTGGATCATATATGGGTCTTTGGAAGACTGTGGTTGCAGATGTAGCAGAGTTTTGTGTGTCAACAGCTTCCTTAAGAGGAGAAGTCTTGTCATCTTCTTTAGGAGGAGAGACTGACAGCTGGTCATCCTCATCTTCTTCCTCTTCCTCATCAAACATTCCCTCAGGGAATTCATCCTCAGGCATGGGTTCAAACTCAGCGACATAATCTTCTACAGAAAGCATTTCTTCATCAGCATTGAGCACAAGTTCTTCTTCAATCTGAATGTCCTGAGTAATTGTTTCAGCCTCCTTTTCATGTACCTGAGGTTCTTTGACTGGCTGTACAATTTCAGCCTGCAAGTTTGTTGAAATTAGTAACAGGGAAAATATTAAGTGAATGGTCGCCATTTCGCTGTCCCAGAGAGGCTGAGGGTGATTACTCAGCCACTCCAAAGGATAAATCCTTGGGATTCTTTTAAGTGTGAATGAAGTGTGGTTAATGGTCGCCATTCGCTGCCCCTAGGAAAGCTGAGTGTGATTATTCAGCCCCCCCAAAAGGTAAAACCTTTGGGACTCTTTTAAGAGTGAAACATATGTTGTTGTTGGTCGCCTGTTACGCTGCCCCTAGGAAAGCTGAGGATGATGATTCAGCTCCCCCTGAAAGGATAAATCCTTTGGGACTCTTTTAATGAGGGAACCAAGAGGCTGTGTGAAGTACAGCCATCAAGGTTGAGACATTCATGTATTCAGGTTGTTGTTAGCCTGAATACTGTCTAGAGGGTTCAGGGTCATCGGGGTGCTTTATAAACACAAATGAATCACTCCCTGGTGCAAAGACAGAGTGTACAGAAGTCTTAAAGAATTCTAAGTGAAATGACAGACTTCTATGGGTCGAGGATTACCCTAACTTCACCACTCTCTCCTACAGATAAATGAGAGTGGTTGCTTGTGAGCCTCTAAAAATGTACACTGATTACCTGTGAGATATCAGCTTGGTTTGGCTGGTTTCCTGTAGTCTCTGCTGACCTAGAGACACTAGACGCCTGTTGTTTGTCAGCCAAAGATTCTGTATCCACAAGAGTATCTGGACCAGAGGCGGTTTCAATCTCCTTTTCCTTGGCCTTGCTAACAGCTTTAGGTTGAGAAGAAGAGGGGATTTTCTTCTTCTTTGGCTGTTGGCCAGAAGAAGCTTTGGACTTGGTAGTGTGCTGCCCAGAGGTCAAAGACGTAGACTTGCCAGCGACACTAGAAGTATTCACCTTCTCAGAGGAAGGGAGCAAGGGCTTCTCAGCGTTGGGTACCTGATTAGCAACGTTCAGCATGTGAGCGGTCACAGGGAAATCCTCAGCTCCTATCTCCTTGTAAATGGCGCCTGTAATGCGATAGGGCTTCAGGGTTGTCAAGGCCTTGTTATGGTAGTTTTCTCCCAGCAAACTCTCAAAGATCAGGGACAAATAACGCACATAGCAGATGTTCTTTTCCCTGACCTGATTCCTTCCTTTAAGTTGTTCTACTAGGTTAGAGAAAAGAAGGCTTCCAACGTCAACATCAGCTCCCCAAATTAATCCATAAGCAATAGTCTGATGTTTGAATGACATTTGATCTTGGGATCCCTGCATGCCTCCCAGGGACTTCACAATGTGGGTGAAGAGGACACGCCACATAGGAGAAAAATACTTGATCTTCAGAGGTGCTTTAGCAAGGATGTCAGCTGGTGTGAGGGCAGGGTTAATGTCATGACAGGGTTTGAGTGTGGCCAATGCTTCCTTGACAGCCTTTTTGTCAACTGTCTTCAAGCACTCATCTCCATGTTTAAGTCCGGCCACACTGGCAAAATCAGCAAGGGAAAAGGCAAAAGGATGTTCATTGCAAGAAAGGCTAAAGGTAATGGTGTCTTCTTCAACTTCGGCGGAATACCAGAATTCCCTAAGGTATTCTTGGTAAAAGGTGGAAGGAGATTTGGTGAAGGCTTCGTTTAGGTCACAGTTCTGCATGAAATTTACCAGATCCGAGTAGGTGTTGTTGGGTGCCTTGATCCATCCAATAGCGTTATTTGAGGCGATGATGCTCTCGTTGATCTCGAAGTTCACATTGGAGGCTTTTGGTACGGGAAACGCCATTGATATGAGGTTGAAGGTGAATGAAAATGACGGAAGGTTGAGAGTGATGAGAGATTTAGAGAGAGAAAATGATTTTGAGAATGGTGGTGGGTGAGAAGAGAAAGAAGACAATATATATAATCAAACTTGAGTGAACAGTTATTCAACCGTATTAAATGCAAAAAGCGAAAATGACTGCTCAAGTGGGTCCCATTGACCTTTCAAAAAATTTGTCTCCTCGTTATCCGAAACTTAAATGATTAAAAAATGTGAGAATGTTTTTCGCATTTACTTGGAATGCAACTACCTAGTTACATGTGAAAAACATTTAATAAAACATTTAATATAGAATCAATCATTTAATGAACACATTTAATATCAAGACACAGGCTTTGAGATATTGAGCATCCCTAGCTCAGCAACTAGCCTGTTGAACGTAGGTTCAGCCAAAGGCTTTGTAAAAATATCAGCTAGTTGCAGCTCTGTGGGCACAAAATGCAGCTCAATATCTCCCTTCATAATATGATCCCTGATAAAATGATACCTGATATCAATGTGTTTGGTACGTGAGTGAAGAACAGGGTTGTTGGATATGGCAATGGCGCTGGTGTTGTCACAAAAGATTGGCACTTTGTCATACAAGATTTCATAATCAGCCAATTGACTTTTCATCCAGAGCACCTGAGCACAACAGCTGGCTGCAGCGACATACTCAGCTTCAGCTGAAGACATAGCCACAGAGTTTTGCTTCTTAGCACTCCATCCAACCAATTTTCCTCCTAGGATTTGACAGCTGCCTGAAGTACTTTTCCTGTCAATACAGCATCCAGCATAATCTGAATCTGAATAGGCCTTGAGATCAAAGCCTGATTCCTTTGGATACCATAGTCCTAGGGATGGTGTTCCTTTGAGATACCTGAAAATTCTCTTAACAGCCACTAGATGGGATTCTTTTGGGTTAGCTTGGTACCTTGCACAGAGACATGTGGAGAATTGGATATCTGGACGACTGGCTGTTAAATACATCAGTGACCCAATCATGCCTCTATATAAAGTCTCATTGACAGAGACCCCTGACTCATCAGGGCCCAAGTTGTTGGGTGGAAGCATGGGGCATTTCACTGAAGCACAATCAGCCAAGTCATATTTTTTAAGTAAATCCTTAACATACTTTTCTTGACAAATAGAAATTCCCTTAGGACATTGTTTAATTTGAAAACCCAAAAAGTAAGTTAATTCACCCATCATACTCATCTCATATTTCTTGGTCATTAATTTAGCAAAACGTTTACTAAGATTGACATTTGTTGACCCAAAGATGATATCATCCACATAAATCTGCACAATGATGAAATCACACTTGTCCTTGAAGGTAAAGAGTGTTTTATCAATGGAACCCCTGACAAATTTGTTTTCAGATAAGAAATTTGAAAGAGTTTCATACCATGCTCTTGGAGCTTGTTTCAGACCATACATTGCTTTGTGAAGTCTGTACACATGGTTGGGAAACTCGCTGCTCTCAAATCCTTCAGGTTGAGCAACATAGACTTCCTCAGCCAAATCACCATTGAGGAAGGCACTCTTTACATCCATCTGATAGACAGTGATGTTCATATAGGCAGCATAAGCAAGAAAGATTCTGATGGCTTCAAGTCTAGCAACAGGTGCGAAAGTTTCATCATAATCAATTCCTTCAGTCTGAGAGTATCCCTGTGCTACCAATCTTGCCTTGTTCCTGATGATGTTCCTAATTTCATCCATCTTGTTTCTATAGATCCACCTAGTGCCTGTGATATTCTTTCCAGGTGGAGCTGGCACTAGTGTCCAAACCTTGTTCCTTTTGAACTGATTGATTTCTTCTTGCATAGCGGCTACCCATCCATCTTCTGTCAGAGCCTCAGCAACTCTTTTAGGTTCAATTTGAGAAAGGAATTCAGCAAATAGACATTCATTGGCTGAGGCTGACTCAGAGTCTTGGATTCGCTGTCTGGTTGTGACCCCTGCATTTGGTTCCCCAATAATGTTGACAAGAAGAATGTGTTGATCTCTTGACCACTTATTTTGAGGAGCTGGAGATTCAAGAACAGGGGTACTTGAAGGCACAGCAGGAACACTTTGAATCTCATCCTGCTGAATAGGAGGGCTTTCTTCAAAAACTACTTCAGTGTCTGATTCTTCTTCAGCCACATCAAGGGAAGCAATTTCATTATCAGCAGGAGCAACTTCAGAGTGTTGAAGAGTTGGTGAGTCATTAATATCATGAGAAGGACCATCAGAGATTTGAGGTTCTTCTTCATCAAGTTCCTGAGAGGTAGGAACTTCTATGTTGTGAGTAGACAGAGGATCAAAAGCAGGAACATAAGGAGTGAGAGTGTTGGAGTGGTGATGACTGGTAGGTCTGGGTTCAGTGAACTCATCACTTGGGAAAGAAATATTTTCATTAAAATCTACTTCATCACCCTCTGTTCCTGTTCTCTGTATGACTTCATCATCTTCATTAAATCTGACATGGAAAGTTTCTTCTACTTCTTGTCTTCTGATGTTGAATACTCTGAAGGCTTTGGCTGTTGGAGAGTATCCCAAAAAGAATCCATCATCAGCCTTTTCATCAAACTTTCCAAGTTTATCCCTGTAGTTATAAATAAACACAGGGCATCCAAACACATGAAAATAGCTGACGTCTGGAGATCTTTTTCTGAAAACTTCATAGGAGGTTTTGCCATGTCTTTTGACAATGATTGATCTGTTTTGAGTATAGCAGGCAGTGTGTACAGCTTCTCCCCAAAATTGCTTTGGTAAGGCTGCACCATTTAACATAGTTCTTGCTGCTTCAATCAGAGTCCTGTTTCTTCTTTCAGCCACACCATTTTGTTCAGGAGTGCCAGCTGAAGAGAAGTTCTGTGAAATCCCTTTTTCATCACAAAATGATTCAAGTTGATGATTCTTGAATTCTGTACCATTATCACTTCTTAGAGCTTTGACTCTAACATCATTCATATTTTCCACCTGTCTGATGAAGGACATGATGGCATCAGCTGCATCACTTTTCCTTCTGAGGAAGAACACCCATGTATATCTTGAAAATTCATCAACTATTACCAAGGTGTATTTGTTGTGATTAATGGTTTGAGGTTTGACAGGTCCAAACAAATCCATGTGAAGGAGATGTAAGCACTTGTCAATAGAGAATGATTGCCTAGTCTTGAATGAAGACCTGTGATGTTTTCCTTTGACACAGGCAGAACAAGTTTTGTCTTTGGAAAACATTACTGAAGGTAGACCAGCAACCAAGTTTTGAGTGGCTATCTTATTGATGTTCTTGAAGTTGAGATGAGACAGTCTTTTGTGCCACAGCCAGTTGACACTTTCAGAGGCTTTGGCAAGAAAACAATTTGAGCTGTCTTCAGAGCACACAGCCATGTTGATGACATAAACATCTCTCCTTCTAGGTGCAACCAGCACAACATCATTATTTTTGTTGAATATGGTTCCCTGAGTCTTAGTAAACAAAACCTTATAATCAGCATCACATAACTGGCTGATGCTAATAAGATTGTGCTTAAGACCATTCACATATGCAACCCTGGTAAATGTGATCCCATTGCAATTCACTGAGCCATATCCTTCTGTGTCACCTGAAGAGTTATCTCCAAACACCACTTTGGGACCTGGCTCCTTTGAGTATCTGTGCAGGTATTGTTGAATCCCTGTCATGTGTCTAGAACAGCCACTATCTAGATACCATACCGATTCCTTGAGATATTTCTGCACAGATACATAGAAACAGATTAGTTCCTATGGTGAACCCACTTTCCAGTGGGTTCCCTGAATTGCTTGTTAGCAACTCTTGTGTTCCTGAAAAACTTTTGGCGTTGGGATGGACAGTTCATAGTTTCATGGTTATAACTCCCACAGATATCACACCCAGGGAAGTCACCACACTCGTCTGAGTGATGGTCGGTGAACCCACAGAATTTACAGGGAGGATAAGAATTGTAATTTCCCTGTTGTCTTTTGGAACTCTGTGGTCTGTCCCTAGAGGGTGTCTTAGCTCTTTTAGCTGCCATGTGTCTGTCATGATCTAAGGTCGAGTGGTGAGAATTTTTACAAACATTGCAATAAGGTTTGATTAATCTTTCCCCTTTGGGTTCACCTAGGACTGACTTAGGTTCATGAGAAGTAGAGCTTTCAGCGGAAGGCTTAATGTGTTGTTTCAAGAGTTCTACTTCTTTCATAAGAGACAACAGGCGATCTTCAGTGGTGGGGTCAACCTTATTCACAGCCTTAGTAGAAACAGGCTTAAAAGCTACTTGTTTACCAGTTGGTTTAGCAGGCACACGAAAAACTTTAGCTGGAGGATTCTCAATATCTATCTTAAGTTCATCCTTAGCAGATCTAGAAGAACTGCTAGGTTCAACTCCAGAGAGTTTGGGCAAAGGTGGAAGCTCAGCCACATCTTCAGAGACAGGGTCATTAGTCAAAGAGGTGTCTGACATATGAATAGTCTCTGTAGATTTAAAGACAATGTCTTTGGGTTTGGTGATAATCCTCAGCTTTTTATGTTTAGCAGTTATATCCCTGTTTAAGTCAGCAGGCACTTCATCCCTAAGCAATTCATCTATAGTAAACCTAGCACACAGCCATTTTTTAATAACTTTGTTTAATTCAGTGACTTGGTCATTTAAAGCTATGTTTTTCAAGGTTAATCTAGCTACTTCATTTTGCAGGGATATTTTCTCTAAGTTAACCCGCCTGAGAGTATCACATTCAGCCTTAGCATTAATCATTTCAGTTTTAACAGAGTGAAACTTGTCAAGAAGGTTCTTCCTTTGTTCCTCAACAAAGTGCAAGTCAACAATGGTGTAATCAAGAACATGCTTACGTTCATCACAATCAGACATAGAAAGAAGCCTGTGTACCTTTTTCATTGTGATGTCGACCCATTGTCCTGATCTTGCATCACCTTTTCCAACAGCTGGTTCATCATCAGCTATTGCCATAAAAGCCCTGACTCTTGTGGTATCTTCTTCATCTGAAGTCAATGGTTCATCATTCCAATCATAGGTTTCAGCAACCAACCCTTTCTCAGCCTTTTTCTCACCACCTTTCTTTTTGGACATAGCTTCAATCTTCAAGTTCATCTGTTCTAACTCAGCCTTAAGTGCCTTGTACTTATTTTTGTAATCTTTCTTCTCAGTGTCTGAAGAATTGGATTGTGATGAGTTGTTATGTTGTTTGAACTTGTAGGGTTTGGATGAAGATGATGGATAAGAGGGTGAGGATGTTTTGGTGGAGGGACATTCTTTTTGAAAATGTCCAAGCTTTCCACAGGCAAAACATGTTTCTTTTGACCTATCAGTTGGTTTGCTGGCTGATCCTACTCTTCCAGATCTTTTGTAGTATCTTCTTTGGTTGGCTAACAATGCTCTTTCATGAAATTCTGCATTGAGGTCTGACAAGAACTCTTGGCTGCTACGAGTATCTTCTTCCATATCAGAATCGCTGTCAATAGGATGTGTTGCAGAGATCAAAGCTTTGGAAGATGCTCCTTGAACAACAAATCTTTCAGTCTCTGATTTGTAGATAGTATCGATCAGCCCTTCTTCATAATTGTACTTTCCATAGAGCTGAGCAAGGGTATCATTTTTGATTGAGTTGTTAGCTCTCTGAGTCTGATTGATGCTCAGCCACTTTCTTGGAAGGCTGTTGACAAAGGTGGCATTGATCTCAGCTTGACCAATAGTAACATCATTCATAGCAAGGTCATTTAGAAGAATCTTCAGCCTAGTATAGGTTTGCTGAACTTTTTCACCTTCAAGAGACTTAAAGGCATTAAACTGAAGTCTGAGTGCCTGAATCTTTGTCTCTCTTGTTTCAGAGGGTCCTTCATGGCCAAGAATAAGGTCTGTCCACATCTGTTTAGCTGTGGGACATTGAATAACAGACTTCATGATATGCTTTGGGAGACAGGAAATTATCATACTTTTGAGACGTTTATCTTGGTTTGCTAATTTCCTATCAGCAGCGGTCCATTGTTTGACAGGCTTGGGAAGAGGGTTTTCTTCAGTAGAAGTGAGTGCCATGGGGATATATGGACCATTTTCTAAAATTTCTAAGAGAAAAGGTTCAAGACCATCAAGGTATACAAGAAACTGACTCTTCCAACTGGCAAAGTCTTCTTCATCAAAGACTGGTACACTGGTTACGTGTGATCCACCTCTTGAGTCAAGAAGTTGGGGTAGATCATCGTCATTTGGTGGGGCGGTAAGTCTTGGTGAAGATGGATTTCTGGAAGGTGAGTGTGGGCTAGAGGTTTCCGGCATGGTGGATCTTGATTATAAAACGGAGAACGATGTTTCTTGAAGGTTTTAATATCAAACCAGGCTCTGATACCAATTGAAAGTCCCTAATCAATGCGAGAAACCCTAATCTTAACTTAATCAACACAAGGTATTACTTTTCAAACGTAATCTTATTATTGTATAATAAAGAATTACAAGTGTTATGGATAACACCGTTTGATGACAATGTGTTGTGCACACTTTGAACAACAATAACCTTAACTTATGAATACAGTCGTAGCTGTTTGATTCACTAAGTTACACGCACTAATGATCTTAATATTGCAAAGTGTTAAATCTTAATGCTAGGTTACACATCCTATTTATAGTGTTACGAGTTTGACTTGAACAGTACTTGATGTCGACTACACAACTTTTACAAGTTCCCACATCAGTCACATGATGTCCTTCTATTCTTGGTAGTCTTCCATTATGCTTTAAGGAACAGTTGTCCAAAACAGTTTCCTTATTCTTCATATTCTCGAACACACAAATGGCATGTCCAAAGTGTGCTGAGAGTTATCAGGGTATTGCCACCCCTGTTAACTCTCAACCCCTCAGAGTCCCTAATACATCTTGGCTGTTATCCATCACAGCCAAGGGGTATGTCTTCAGGTAATCTTCGACTTCCCTGACAATGTCTCTGACATGGACTCCTCTGAGGTTGCTCACAGAGATTCGGATCTCTGTGAGTCTTGTGAAACTTGCCTGCCTCCTAGGCACAGGCAAGGGACTATCTATCAGCCTAATTATGTTTAAATCAATGAACAGGGAATCTAACAAGTTTAGATTCCCAACAGTAACTTCTCGTTGTCTTCAAGGAAAACGTACTCAAGATGAGGAGGTAGGTCCTTAAGCTCAAGAGTAGGAGGATCCTCAATAGATGGTGTAACTAACGATGGATCATCATTAGTCACCTCTTTAGGAGAGGGAGGAGGAAACGGGTCTTCATTAAGAAGTCTCTCAATAGTACGAATGTCTTCATCCCAATCAGTGGAAGAATCATCATACTTAATATCGAGAGGACCCAAGCTAGCTTTGAAATCATCCAAGTCACTTTCTCCAAAAGGAGTCAATGCCGGAGCAATTGAGGCAACGGTCTCAACATTGGGTAGAGAAGAGAGAGTACTTTTGCAAGCATCATGAAAATGTTCTTCACAAGCCTCATCGAGAACATCAATAGCATTAACACTCTCATAAGAATAAGGTTGCTTAGAAATCTTACCCATGTTGAAGACAATTTTGTCGTCACCAACTCTCATGATTATTTCGCCCGCGGCTACATCAATGAGAGTGCGACCGGTCCTCAGGAATGGACGTCCAACGATTAATGGAACACGAGGATCCATCTCGTAGTCAACGACAACAAAATCCGCCAGGAAGGTGAATTTTTCAACGCCAACAAAGACATCTTCGGCTATCCCCACTGGATAAGCAACCGTACGGTTGGCTAATTCCAAAGTCATTTTGGTGGGGACTAGCTCGGGGAGAGATAATTGCTTCCAAACACTTAAAGGCATTAAGTTTATACTGGCACCTAGATCGGCTAGGGTGATTGATGTAAAATACGACCTTTTAGGAAAAAGGCGTAAAAGCGGTAAGTATTGAACAAATGACTTTAGGAAAAATCAAGTGTTAATGACCCAATGAAAGTTCGTTTCCCAAGGAGGTATATGTGTGTGACTAAGATGTTCAAGATTTGTGATTAATATTTGGTTTAGAAGGGGATTAGAAAAGAAGACGACGAAGACGTAAAAATAAAAATAAACACAAAATCACTACTAGAAAGTTAAAACGTAGAACCTTAAAACCACAAAAATAAAAATAAATACTAAAAATTACCAAAAATTCACCAAAAATCAAAAATAATAAACTAAGAGTTTACCAATGATCAAAACTTTTTCAAACCTTTTATATAATTAAATATTCAATTTTTAAATGCTAATTAAAGCCCTAAAAATCAAATAAATTATCAAAAAGCCCAAATAAAGATTTTTCAATTGATAAACCTCTAAAATGACAAAAAAAGATTAAAAACTAATTTTAGAAATTTTAAAACTAATAAAAACTATTTAAAATGAATTAAAAACTATTAAAACTTAAATTAATTATAAAAATTAATCTAAAAGGGATAAAATTATTCTAAAAGTTGCTAAATTCCTATTTTAATGTATTAAACCTAAGAAAAATGTAAAAAGTTGGAAAAAGTGAAATTTTAAAAATAATATTAAAATAATAATAAAATAATATTAAAAATCCAAAAATTATAAAAAATTCTAAAAACTTGCAAACTAGTTTATTTTAACCTAAATAATCAGAAAATCAAAGTGAAATTACCAGAATACCCCTATTGGGCCCTCAAATGGGCCAAATCCAATTTCAGTCAACACAAATGGGCTTTTGGGCCCAAAAGTCAAACTTGGCCCAATTGACTTGGAAAAGCCCTATCTGACTTAAAATTCAATTCTAAGAACAAAACTCTAAAGGCCCAAAAGCTGAATGTGAGCTTATCACAGCTTATTGAACACAAAGCTTATTCTTATTGGGCTTTTCAGCCCATTAAGCCATAAGCTAATGCCATAAGCTCTAATTTGACACACAACCCTCTTTTAGGATGCTTAAGAGATCTGTCAAAAGAAATTTCCAAAAAGCTCACTCAATAAGCCAGAAAATAGAAAAGCAAAAATCCACAAAACGACAAAATAGTCGTTTTTGAGAAATAATGCACCTCAGGACTTGATTCAACTTGAAAAAGCTTTCAAATGGACTCAATAAGCAATATCAATCAACAAAAATCCAATAAGCACAACCAATAAGCCAGAATAAGCACAAATGAACTTATGTAAAAGTCAAAGGAGTTGGTTTTCTAGTCAAACCTAAAAGTCAACCACCCAAATGCTCCAATATGAACAAATGGGTCAAAATGTGAGCACCTATTACAAAAACAAAGTTGTTGCTGGTTGGAATAAGCTATTATAGCTTATTGATAAGCTGACACCAAATTTACACTATCAGTGGCAACCAGCAGGGGAAAGGAGTTCCCACTGCTTTGACTATTTGACCAAGCTTATTTGAGAGTTCTGGTTTGATTCAATTGGAAACAAAGGCACCCTTGTGATCAGTGAATCACAAGGAATCAATAGCAACAATAAAATCACAAAATGGTTCACACAATAAGCCACAATAAGCCAAACAGTTACCAGATATGCTCAAGATATGCAAATAAGCAGTTAAGCACTTAATAAGCAGATTTAGCCACAATAAGCCAACCAAACTTAACAGGATGCATACACAAGCTATATAAACTAAGAACAAACACAAAGCAACAAGAATCAAACACTGAATCAAAGTAAATAGCAAGATCAAAGCACAAAATGTTTCTGATGAACAAAAAAAACAATATGCAGACAAGTTTTGCTGATATACTTGACACTTGATCCAATTTCAAGCCTAAAATCCCTCTTCCCTGGTGTGATTAACTATGATTTAGCACTTGTTAGCCCTAGCCTAAGCCTATATCTAGGTGTCCTCAAAATCCTAGCCAATTTTACCAAGTTATGAAGATTTTATAGCCAAATAATGAATCTATGTGATCAAACCCACAAAACCTGCAAACAGATGAACATAAGCACCCAAACAACAGATACCAACACTTGCAAACAACACACAAGCACTTAACAAGCCACAATCCAAACTTATGCAGTAATCCCAAACACTCCTTAATCAGTCACTTATCAAAGAAACTTGTGATTTCTTCTAATAACCTACTGATTTTAATGATCAAAAACACTTACTAGGCAGCAACTAACACAATCAAACACATAAATCACCAGCACAAACACAAATACTCAAAATCAAAGCACAAAATCCAAAATAGTCATAAACATGAAATTTTTAGAGGAATCTTAACAAGAGCTTATACCTGCCTTCCACAACATCCTAGGAAGGCCAACAATGCTCCTTGGACCTTGTTCAACAACTAGAACAAGACCAAGGTACTTCAAATAAGGAGATGCAAATTGCCTTGGTTGATGGTTTAAAGTAGAACCTCAAGGACTTGTTATCTTCAACACAAGCAGCAAACAACTCAACCAAGGGCTCTAATCCCTTCACAAGCTTGGTGTCAACAAGCTTGTAAGAGCTTATAGCAAATGGTCAAGGGTTAGTACACAAAATAACCAAAACAGATCCTAGGATTTTAAGGTATTCAAACCTTAAAAACCTTATGAAACAAGACGTGCCTTAACCACAAGATTAAGGTAGGCCTTAACAATCAAATGGAACTCAGAATTAGGCTACTCAAACACCAAACTTTTAACTAAATCAAAAAGAGATTTCAAAATTTCAGAAATTCAAATTTTATTTAACTTAAAAAGGAATTACAAAGATTGATAGCCTAAAACTGGAACAAAGGGACTCTCACATGTTGAGGTCTCCTTTTATAGGCAAATGCCTGGCTAAACACTATTCACAAACCCTAGAACTGAATTCCCTATTATGCCCTTGAGTCTTCTAGACGTTTTCTGAATTTGAGCTGTCCAAATTGATCAAGGCTGTTCATTTTAGCTTTGGAATGAAGCAATGAATCATAGCTGTTGATTTTGACACGTCACTTAACTTGGAGGCCAAGTTGCATTTTGATTGGTGGACGGGTTTGAATGGTGGGGCCTATTGGTGAGTGGAGATGAGGGTTTTGTGTGTGGGATGTGTTTCTGCATGTGTGAATCACACATGTGCCAGGGTAATTGAGTTTTACCCTTTGTTTTAAGTGAGTAAATTCTGGGGGTGGAAGGGTGAATAGTGGTAAGTTTGATCCGATATTGGGGGAAAGTAAGTGTTTGGCGCGTGTTATGGATTTGAACTTTCAAATTGGCCATTTCAGTCCTTGTTCTTTGGGATTTTTGGTAAATAAAGCATTTCAGCCCTAAAACGTATTCTCCTTTGTTAATAAGTTTCACCATTTGTCACTTTTGGCACAAAACTTTGGAAAAAGGATTTCAAGGGTTATTTTTGCCATTTTTGGATAATTCAAGGGCTGATCTTGGACATTGTTGATCTTCAAAGGTCTTCATTGTATCTTTGACTTGATGAGGGACCATTATTGGCAATTTTGATTTGTTGAGGGACTAATCTTGCCATTTCTTCAAAGTTGAAGGACCTTTTGTGTAATTTTGACAAACTTAAGGGACCAAACTTGTAATTATTAATATACAAGGGTTTTAAGTGTCATTTCTTCAATAATTGAGGATCAATCTTGTTTGTCTTCAAGTCTTCAAGGGTATTTGTTGAGAATTCCATGATTAGGACCCGGTTCTTTGTATGGCTTCGTTTCTCGTGTCTGTTTTTCCTTGTAACTTGTGATCTTTTGTCTTTTTCACGATATCTACCTAAAATACACAAGTAAACAAACACAAGCATATATATGGTATTTTATGACATTTTTATGCATTTAAAGCCCGAAAAGAACGATGAGATCATGTATAAATGCCATCTCATCACTCCCCCATACTAAGCCATTGCCGTGCCCTCACGCAATGCTAGAATAAAGTATCTAAGCATCACCAAAGTTTAATTTTATTAACCTTTATTGAAGGGTAAAAAGACTTGCATCATACTACAAAGATGTGTAAAGACATAATGTATGATTTTTTTCATTACACAAAGTGACTTTTAGGGTCAAAGAATAGAAACAAATAAATGTCTCTTAAAGTAAACTTCGTCATCTTGATTGTCATACATTCCATGCTAAGTGCAAAAACAAGATCATTGTTGGTACAAGTCACAATGCTAACACTACTCATACGTCCAAATTGTGTAATACTTTTTCTCCCCGCAATCCTAGTTATTATAAAAGAAAATGGGTTACTAGCATTTTTTATCTATTTGTCATGCATCACAAGTGATTCATATTGACTTATTTGAGTAGTTATTAGTCCGAAAGCAAAGTAGCACGATTTGATCAATAGTTAGCCGAAGGACAAAATCTTTTAAAACGGCTTCTCGTGTATCTCCTTAAGTTCATATCTTGGCATAACTCGTTTCACGATTTGAGACCTTTCTCAGACCGATATTTGGCATGTACTTCATACTTCAAATCTTGGGAAGACGTTCTCGAAATTATGGTCTTCTCTTCATATATTTGGAATTTCTTCACTTGACGTTTTTGAGAGATTCTTCATATTGGACCACGACTTCATCATTTTTCTTCAATCTTTACTTTGGATTTTGATATACAACGATCCGCCTCCTTTTCGGACTTGGATATATTTATCCTCATACCTTGTTAGGGTCTTTTTGGATAGATTTTCTCCATTCTTTAGGGGAGTAATTGCTTCTCGTCGTGTGTCTCGATCCTTCATATTGATTTAGGAATAATGATACTTCACATCATCTTTGGATCTTTAGCAAAAATAGAGCTCCTCATGCCTTGTTAGGGCCTTTTTGGATGATCGCCAATCTTCGCGTCCCGCTTCAATAAGTTATGCCTTGGCTATGAACTCTATTCAACCCCGAGCAACTTTTAAACGATCTTGCGCTAGAGGCTAAGTAACCTTTCAAATCGTACGACCTTACTTATTGCAAATATGATTTATTCCTAATGCATTGATCTTATGGGAAGAAAAAGCCACAATTAAAAACATATGAGTTTTTGAAAGAACATTTTCATGTTCTACGTTTAGCATGATCACTTGTCTAACTCTATCATTTCTCGTTCTTCACTATATAAAGACCTCTAACTAAAGAGACTCGTGAATACTTAGCCATGCAAGTCAAAATTAAGCCAAATTTAGATTAGCTTTCATTAAGATTATATCAAATCAAAGTTTTAGGTTTTCAAGCCACCTATAGGATCTTGCACTTTCTTGGACTTTTTCAAGTTTAGAGAATGCGTTTTAAAGTTCCCTTGATAAGTGACTTTCTAGAATCAATTATAGGAACTTGCGAAAAGTTCTTGTTCTTAACCCGAATGAATTAAGACTTTCGCGTTTTAAAGCTCCCTATATAAAAGTCTAGCAAAACTTGAATTGAGCGGGTTAAGGAATGTAAATGGCTCCAAATGCCCATCAAGTCAAAAATTAACTCTTATTCTACCCATCGGAAAATATACATTCGTGTCTTAAAAACACTTATGAAAAACTAAGAAAAATATTAAAATTTGGCCATTTTTAGCCTTATTAGCAAAACAAAACATTGAAAGTTGGAAAGCGTGAGGGCGTAGCAAAGCAAGTACCTATTCACCCCCCCATACTAAAAGTAAACATTGTCCTCAATGTTTCGAGTCTAAAGGTGGAGCACCCCCATACTAGAGACGAAGAGTCGAATGCTTAGGATCTAGCATGGAAAGGGTGAACAACAATATATCTAAAGCCATTTATTAAGTATGCTAAAAGATAATTGTTAGAACAATAAAGGATATGTCATGGATTCGTGAAAAACTTCTTCAAACGAACGATGGAGGCTCACGTAAACGAACACGAGAGTCTTCAATCGTGGATGATGATGATGATCTAGATAACACAATCACAAACAACCACGAGACAACGAGTTGAAAGGGTACAAGTCCCCTTATTAGTGAATAGTGAGCATAAAGATAAGCATGGGATCTCCCCCACGAGGCACCTCGTTTTTTATTACCGAGTCATGAGCTCGACTCGATCCCCTCAATGCTAATTATCATTGGGGAAGGTGACTTGGTCGAGGGCAACCATTGAAGGAATTTCCCCACCAAAGTAGTGCTTAAGCCTATGTCCATTCACCTTGAAATTAGGACCATCATCTTGAGCTAGCTCAATGGTCCCATATGGAAACACTTGTGTAATGGTGAACGGACCCGACCAACGAGATTTCAATTTCCCGGAAAATATCTTAAGACGAGAGTTAAAAAGCAACACTTGATCACCAACGTTAAAAACCCGGTTTTTAATCTTTGAATCATGAAACTTTTTAGTCTTTTCTTTAAAGATTAATGAATTTTCATAAGCATTATCTCTTAATTCATCCAATTCATTCAATTGTATTTTCCGGTGATCTCCCGCGATCTTCAAGTCAAAGTTTGCATGCTTAAGGGCCCAATATGCCTTATGCTCCAACTCAATGGGCAAATGACAATTCTTCCCATAGACTAACTTATAAGGAGTGCAACCGATAGGTGTCTTATAAGCGGTCCTAAAGGCCCATAAAGCGTCATCGAGTTTGTCGGACCATGAAGCACGGTTCTCTCCAATTGACCTTTCTAAAATCCTTTTCAAAGCTCGGTTCGAAACCTCGACTTGCCCACTCGTTTGCGGGTGATAAGCCGTAGAAAGACGATGAGTAACTCCATATTTCTTTAGAACCTTTTCGAATTGGTCATTACAAAAATGGGTTCCACGATCGCTTATAATAGCACGAGGGGTTCTGAACCGAGAGAATAGTTGCTTCAAAAACTTCACTACCACACGAGCATCATTAGTAGGCAAAGCCTTAGCTTCCACCCACTTAGAAAGGTAGTCCACCGCGACGAGGATATATTTGTTGCCATGAGACGATGGGAACGGCCCCATAAAGTCTATTCCCCATATGTCGAAAATCTCACATACTTGAATTATGTTTTGCGGCATTTCATCACGTTGAGACGATTTTCCTTGACGTTGGCGAATCACACGACTTCACAAGTGCGTGTGCATCACGATAGATAGAAGGCCAAAAGAAACCGGCATCGAACACTTTCTTAGCCGTGAGATTAGCACCGTGGTGACCTCCCATGGGTCCCTCGTGACAAGCTCTAAGGATATTAGAAGCTTCGGTACCAAACACACAACGTCGAACGAGTTGATCCGCACAAATGCGAAAGAGATAAGGGTCGTCCCAAAAATAGAACTTGACGTCACGAAAGAATTTTCGTTTTTGTTGTGTCGTCATACCCTTGATTATGAAATTGCCCGCATGGTAATTTGCAATGTCGGCAAACCATGGGGTTGTGTCTTTAGAATTCACTAAACCGAGAGTCTCAAGAGGAAATGTTTCGGTGATTTCCTTGTTCTCAAAAACATCTTTCTGAGGATCTTCTAGACGAAAGAGATGATCGGCCGCTAGATTCTCGGCTCCTTTTTTGTCAAGCACGGTGACATCAAATTCTTGGAGGAGGAGCATCCAACGAAGCAATCTCGGCTTAGCATCTTGCTTAGCTAAGAGATACTTGATAGCCGAATGGTCGGTATACACGATGCTTTTAGTCAAGACGAGATAAGGTCGGAATTTCTCAAAAGCATAGACCACGGCAAGGAATTCCTTTTCCGTTGTGGTGTACTTTAATTGAGCCTCGGTCATCGTCTTACTAGCATAGTGGATAGGATGGAAATGCTTGTCATAACGTTGCCCTAAGACGGCCCCTATAGCATAATTACTTGCATCGCACATGATTTCAAAGGGTAATTCCCAATTAGGAGCAACAAGAATGGGAGCTTCGGTAAGTTTCCTTTTGAGAGTTTCGAAAGCCTTAACACAATCCTCATTGAAGTTAAAAGGAGCATCCTTCTCGAGAAGGTGTGTCATAGGACGAGAGATTTTCGAAAAGTCCTTGATGAAACGACGATAAAAGCCCGCGTGGCCTAGGAAACTCCTAACTCCCTTAACGGTTTTGGGATGAGGTAACTTGGCGATGACGTCTACCTTAGCTTTATCGACCTCAATCCCCGCCTTCGACACCTTATGTCCTAAGACGATTCCTTGTTTACACATAAAATGACATTTTTCCCAATTAAGCACAAGATTGGTTTCTTCACAACGTTTTAACATTTGCTCGAGATTAGATAAACATGACGTGAACGAATTACCAAACACCGAGAAGTCATCCATAAACACTTCCATCGACTTCTCGATCATATCGTGAAAAATCGCCATCATACACCGTTGAAACGTACCGGGTGCATTAAAAAGTCCGAAAGGCATCCTACGATAAGCGAACGTTCCATAAGGACACGTAAACGTAGTCTTCTCTTGATCACGAGGGTCGATAGGGATTTGAAAGTAACCGGAAAAACCATCTAAAAAGCAATAGAATTCATTCCCCGCAAGTCGCTCCAACATTTGATCCATGAAGGGCAAAGGAAAATGGTCTTTACGAGTGGCGTCATTTAACTTTCGGTAGTCAATACACACCCTCCAACCGGTCACAACACGAGTGGGAATTAACTTGTTGTTTTCATTAGGCACAACGGTCATTCCTCCCTTTTTAGGGACACAATGGATTGGGCTCACCCATGGGTTATCAGATATAGGATAAATCATTCCCGCGTCAAGGAGTTTAAGGACCTCCTTTTTAATGACATCGTGAATTTTGGGATCACCCTTCTTTGACTTTGAATTGCGGGTTTGTAGTCCTCCTCCATTAAAATCTTGTGAGTACAAAATTTTGGGTCAATTCCCTTAATGTCGGATATTTTCCACGCAATTGCCCCTTTATGAGCCTTAAGAACTTTCAAGAGCTCGGTTTTTTCATTATTAGCAAGACCTTTTGCAATAATAACCGGAAACTTGTCATCACCTTCCAAGAATGCGTATTCAAGGTGAGAAGGAAGATCTTTCAATTCAAGGATAGGTGGTTCCTCGATTGAAGATTTTGGTTCAACACTCATAACTTCCATCGGCGAAAGAAATGGTGGAATAGAAGTATCATCACTAATCAACACCTCATCTTCATTGTCGATTTCATTTGAAGTGAGATCGCCTCCTTCGAATGGAGTGAGATTTGGTGTAGAATTAGCAAGAATCGGATCCAAAATAGTGGGATTGCCACTTGACGAGCTATCAGAAAAACCTAACACTTCTTGTGAAAACTCATCGCAAACCACATCAACGATGTCAATGTGATTGATGGTAGCGATTGCATAAACATGAGAAGGTTTCGAGTTTTGAGTAGCGTTTATAACAAGTTCCTCTTCGTTGAATCTCAAAGTGATAGTTCTCGCATGAACATCGATAAGCGATCTCGAAGTGTCTAAAAATGAACGACCTAAAATTAGAGGAACTTGAGGATCCGCAGGGATGTCAACTACTATAAAATCAACGGGATAGTAGAACTTCCCCACTTTCACAAAAACATCTTCGGCTACTCCACATGCCAAAATCGTAGAATGATCGGCCATCTCGATGGACATGTTCGAAGGAATGAGAGCAGGAAGCGAAAGCGATTTCCAAATGGAAAAAGGCATCAAATTAATGCTCGCACCAAGATCGGCCAAGGCGAGGCATTCTTTCATATCTTGTATGTCACAAGGAATGAGAAACTTTCCAGGATCACCAACTTTTTCCGGTATGCGGTTAAGATAAACCGAAGAACAATTAGCAAGCTTTGAAAGCTTTTCCTTATCGCTCATCATACTTTTAAAAGTGGAAGCGAAACGAGGCATATACAACAACGCGTCGGCTAAACTTACATCAAAATGCACTTGTTGAAACATTTTTATAAAAAGCTCGATTTGTTGTTTGTTACGTTCTTGCATTTTCTCTTTGTTTCGTCTCGAATGGTAAGGTAAAGGTGGTGTGGGTTGGTCATTAGGCAACGGCCTTGGAAACTCGAGTTCCATAATTGGTATTGGTTCAACCGTAGGTGTGGTATGAGCGGTACTTCGTGGGATTGTAATGTGCTCCTTTTCGACCATCACCTCGGGTTCTTTCTCGATTTCCTTCTCCGTAGAAGTACTTGGACGAGAGATTGGTTCTTTGAAAGTTTTACCACTTCGTGTAGTAATAACCTTCATTTCTCCCTTCGGGTTTGCAATGGTATCACTAGGAAGACCACCCGAGGAAGAGGGTTTACACATGATTGCTTCAAACATCTTAGCCATTCGGTCCTCAAATTTTGATTGCCTAGCATCCGCTTTTAATAACTCTTGCTTAATCTCATGTTGTCCTAATTCCATCTTTTGTTGATTTTGTTGAAGACGTTGGACATTTCCTTCCATTTTGTTTGCATGAGTTTTAAGTTCATTAGCAAGTTCATTTTTTAGCTCGTTTTTCAACTCGGATCTTAAGCTAATCATCTCACGTTGCATGTTATCAAATTTAGCATCATTTGCTTTTGCATAATCCAAAAATTCTCCTTGCAAATTTTTAGTGTGAGCATTTTGAAAACCTTGTGTAGTGTTTTGAAAATCACGGTTTTGGTTTTGATTAGAAATTTGTCCATTCCCACTTTGATAATTCCCTTTGTTGTAATTGCGTGTATTGCCTTGGTAATTACCTTGGTTGTTGTTTCGATAATTGTTAACATTTTGAGTTGGTGGAACTTGATTTTGGCGGGAACCTTGACCGTTTTGGTTGTAAGTTCCCGTTGCTACATAAGCACTCGAAGTGTTACCATCCGCGGTAATGCACTCGGAAAGATCATGAGCTCCCCCACAAGATAGACAACTCTTAGCAACCGCTTTAACCGAAGCGGAATTGGAAGCTTCTTGAGCCTTCCAATGGGACATAAGATTAGCAAATCTATCAAAAAACCGATTTTCCTCATTAGCTTCATCATGTAAGGCATTAATGCTACGAGACGATTGTGACGAAGATGACGAACCCATATTGGAAACACTCGGTGTGTTACGAGGGTTATAAACCTTAGATCTATTTTCAATGATTTGTAAAGCCTCATTTGTCGTCTTGCACAAAAAATTACCACCCGCGGCGACATTCAAATAATCTCGTTCATGATCATTAAGCCCATTATAAAAAGTATCCACTTGATGCAATTCTGTAAAATCATGGTGTGGACATTCATGTAACATTTCTTTAAATCGTTCCCATGCCATTGAAAAAATTTCATTATTTCTTTGCACAAATCGTGAAATCTCATTTTTCAAATGTGTTGTTTTAGATGGTGGAAAAAACTTGTTCACAAACTTAGAAACGAGATCGGCCCATGTCAAAATCGAATTTGGCGGTTCTTTCTCGAGCCAAATTTTTGCGGGTCCATCCAACGAGTATGGAAACAACATCATCTTAATGGCGTCATGTGGAACATCCTTAAACTTGCTAGTGGCGGTGAGACGGTTAAAATTCCTAATATGGTAATGCGGGTTGTCTTTCTCGTGACCTCTAAACTTATTTGCTTGCAACATCGACATTAAACCCGTATTAATCTCGAAAGTCTCCGCAAGGATAGCGGGAATCAAAATAGCCTCTCCAAAACCCTCGGTGGGTGCTTGTAGCAACTCCATCATAGTACGATTAGCCATGACGACTTCTTGTTCTACAATAGGTTCAACAATTGGAGGTTCTTCAACAATCAACGTCTCTTGATTGGCTTGCTTTTGAAGTCGTTTACGAGCTCGTTTTGCTTGATTACGAGTGATCATAAACTTCACGAAGAATGGGAGGTGAGCAAAGAAGATTCTTTTTGGGTGTTTTGTGAATTTTCAGTTTTTTTTGTGTTTTTGATGATATTTATTTTTTTTGGATTTTGGTGTATCTTCGTAGACAACAATCTACAAAATCTCTCCTCGAATCAAACTCTTGATTAAAGAAGCCTCAAAGGAATGAAAACGATCACGTGGAGTGAACGCCTTCGAATGACTTTAGAACTTTGGTGAAAACCAAATTGTTCAAGAGGTTTTAATCACAAAGAAAACCAAGCAAATATATTATACGTAATAATACTTTGGGCGGCAAAACCCTCGATTAGCCTTCAATCTCAAAATACTCACAAGCAAGCGGGGAAACGAGGCGGCGCGAAGCACTTAAGAGCCTTTTTCCTTAGGGTATATTTTATAATACCCGCCTTATACCCACCTTATAGTTTGTATCTTTCAAAATCGAGCTTCACGAAAGTATTTATCTATTTTTGCCTTTTTCTTTTTGTTTGAGATTCGAATACAATAATTGAGTGATGAAATCCCAATTAAGGTTGTGTTTTCACACTTTTGGATATATTGTGAATTTATTGTGATACTTAATACAATATAGTAATAATATTTGTACAAGAAAAACCAAGAAAACCGATAATACGTATTAGTATAGTTCTACTAATACAAATACTATTTGGTTAATATTAAAAACACCAATGCAAATTAATCACGACACACCTCCCCGGCAGCGGCGCCAAAATGATTGATGTAAAATACGACCTTTTAGGAAAAAGGCGTAAAAGCGGTAAATATTGAACAAATGACTTTAGGAAAAATCAAGTGTTAATGACCCAATGAAAGTTCGTTTCCCAAGGAGGTATATGTGTGTGACTAAGATGTTCAAGATTTGTGATTAATATTTGGTTTAGAAGGGGATTAGAAAAGAAGACGACGAAGACGTAAAAATAAAAATAAACACAAAATCACTACTAGAAAGTTAAAACGTAGAACCTTAAAACCACAAAAATAAAAATAAATACTAAAAATTACCAAAAATTCACCAAAAATCAAAAATAATAAACTAAGAGTTTACCAATGATCAAAACGTTTTCA
Organism: Glebionis coronaria; assembly: GCA_025667525.1. Classification (NCBI taxonomy): domain Eukaryota; kingdom Viridiplantae; phylum Streptophyta; class Magnoliopsida; order Asterales; family Asteraceae; genus Glebionis; species Glebionis coronaria. The sequence goes on along the minus strand of JANFOE010001288.1, from coordinate 209,998 downwards.
AACCTTTTAAATAATTAAATATTCAATTTTTAAATGCTAATTAAAGCCCTAAAAATCAAATAAATTATCAAAAAGCCCAAATAAATATTTTTCAATTGATAAACCTCTAAAATGACCTAAAAAGATTAAAAACTAATTTTAGAAATTTTAAAACTAATAAAAACTATTTATAATGAATTAAAAACTATTAAAACTTAAATTAATTATAAAAATTAATCTAAAAGGGATAAAATTATTCTAAAAGTTGCTAAATTCCTATTTTAATGTATTAAACCTAAGAAAAATGTAAAAAGTTGGAAAAAGTGAAATTTTAAAAATAATAATAAAATAATATTAAAAATCCAAAAATTATAAAAAATTCTAAAAACTTGCAAACTAGTTTATTTTAACCTAAATAATCAGAAAATCAAAGTGAAATTACCAGAATACCCCTATTGGGCCCTCAAATGGGCCAAATCCAAATTCAGTCAACACAAATGGGCTTTTGGGCCCAAAAAGTCAAACTTGGCCCAATTGACTTGGAAAAGCCCTATCTGACTTAAAATTCAATTCTAAGAACAAAACTCTAAAGGCCCAAAAGCTGAAAGTGAGCTTATCACAGCTTATTGAACACAAAGCTTATTCTTATTGGGCTTTTCAGCCCATTAAGCCATAAGCTAATGCCATAAGCTCTAATTTGACACACAACCCTCTTTTAGGATGCTTAAGAGATCTGTCAAAAGAAATTTCCAAAAAGCTCACTCAATAAGCAAGAAAATAGAAAAGTAAAAATCCACAAAACGACAAAATAATCGTTTTTGAGAAATAATGCACCTCAGGACTTGATTCAACTTGCAAAAGCTTTCAAATTGACTCAATAAGCAATATCAATCAACAAAAATTAAGCACAACCAATAAGCCAGAATAAGCACAAATGAACTTATGTAAAAGTCAAAGGAGTTGGTTTTCTAGTCAAACCTAAAAGTCAACCACCCAAATGCTCTAGTATGAACAAATAGGTCAAAATATGAGCACCTATTACAAAAACAAAGTTGTTGCTGGTTGGAATAAGCTATTATAGCTTATTGATAAGCTGACACCAAATTTACACTATCAGTGGCAACCAGCAGGGGAAAGGAGTTCCCACTGCTTTGACTATTTGACCAAGCTTATTTGAGAGTTCTGGTTTGATTCAATTGGAAACAAGGGCACCCTTGTGATCAGTGAATCACAAGGAGTCAATAGCAACAATAAAATCACAAAATGGTTCACACAATAAGCCACAATAAGCCAAACAGTTACCAGATATGCTCCAGATATGCAAATAAGTAGTTAAGCACTTAATAAGCAGATTTAGCCACAATAAGCCAACCAAACTTAACAGGATGCATACACAAGCTATATAAACTAAGAACAAACACAAAGCAACAAGAATCAAACACTGAATCAAAGTAAATAGCAAGATCAAAGCACAAAATGTTTCTGATGAACAAAAAAAACAATATGCAGACAAGTTTTGCTGATATACTTGACACTTGATCCAATTTCAAGCCTCAAATCCCTCTTCCCTGGTGTGATTAACTATGATTTAGCACTTGTTAGCCCTAGCCTAAGCCTAGATCTAGGTGTCCTCAAAATCCTAGCCAATTTTACCAAGTTACGAAGATTTTATAGCCAAATAATGAATCTATGTGATCAAACCCACAAAACCTGCAAACAGATGAACATAAGCACCCAAACAACAGATACCAACACTTGCAAACAACACACAAGCACTTAACAAGCCACAATCCAAACTTATGCAATAATCCCAAACACTCCTTAATCAGTCACTTATCAAAGAAACTTGTGATTTCTTCTAATAACCTACTGATTTTAATGATCAAAAACACTTACTAGGAAGCAACTAACACAATCAAACACATAAATCACCAGCACAAACACAAATACTCAAAATCAAAGCACAAAATCCAAAACAGTCATAAACATGAAATTTTTAGAGGAATCTTAACAAGAGCTTATACCTGCCTTCCACAACATCCTAGGAAGGCCAGTAATGCTCCTTGGACCTTGTTCAACAACTAGAACAAGACCAAGGTACTTCAAATAAGGAGATGCAAATTGCCTTGGTTGATGGTTCAAAGTAGAACCTCAAGGACTTGATATCTTTAACACAAGCAGCAAACAACTCAACCAAGGGCTCTAATCCCTTCACAAGCTTGGTGTCAACAAGCTTGTAAGAGCTTATAGCAAATGGTCAAGGGTTAGTACACAAAATAACCAAAACAGATCCTAGGATTTTAAGGTATTCAAACCTTAAAAACCTTATGAAACAAGACGTGCCTTAACCACAAGATTAAGGTAGGCCTTAACAATCAAATGGAACTCAGAATTAGGCTACTCAAACACCAAACTTTTAACTAAATCAAAAAGAGATTTCAAAATTTCAGAAATTCAAATTTTATTTAACTTAAAAAGGAATTACAAAGATTGATAGCCTAAAACTGGAACAAAGGGACTCTCACATGTTGAGGTCTCCTTTTATAGGCAAATGCCTGGCTAAACACTATTCACAAGCCCTAGAACTGAATTCTCTATTATGCCCTTGAGTCTTCTAGACGTTTTCTGAATTTGAGCTGTCCAAATTGATCAAGGCTATTCATTTTAGCTTTGGAATGAAGCAATGAATCATAGCTGTTGATTTTGACACGTCACTTAACTTGGAGGCCAAGTTGTATTTTGATTGGTGGACGGGTTTGAATGGTGGGGCTTATTGGTGAGTGGAGATGAGGGTTTTGTGTGTGGGATGTGTTTCTGCATGTGTGAATCACACATGTGCCAGGGTAATTGAGTTTTACCCTTTGTTTTAAGTGAGTAAATTCTGGGGGTGAAGAAGGGTGAATAGTGGTAAGTTTGATCCGATTTTGGGGGAAAGTAAGTGTTTGGCGCGTGTTATGGATTTGAACTTTCAAATTGGCCATTTCAGTCCTTGTTCTTTGGGACTTTTGGTAAATAAATCATTTCAGCCCTAAAACGTATTCTCCTTTGTTAATAAGTTTCACCATTTGTCACTTTTGGCACAAAACTTTGGAAAAAGGATTTCAAGGGTTATTTTTGCCATTTTTGGATAATTCAAGGGCTGGACATTGTTGATCTTCAAAGGTCTTCATTGTATCTTTGACTTGATGAGGGACCATTATTGGCAATTTTGATTTGTTGAGGGACTAATCTTGCCATTTCTTCAAAGTTGAAGGACCTTTTGTGTAATTTTGACAAACTTAAGGGACCAAACTTGTAATTATTAATATACAAGGGTTTTAAGTGTCATTTCTTCAATATTTGAGGATCAATCTTGTTTGTCTTCAAGTCTTCAAGGGTATTTGTTGAGAGTTCCATGATTAGGGCCCGGTTCTTTGTATGGCTTCGTTTCTCGTGTCCGTTTTTCCTTGTAACTTGTGATCTTTTGTCTTTTTCACGATATCCATACCTAAAATACACAAGTAAACAAACACAAGCATATATATGGTATTTTATGACATTTTTATGCATTTAAAGCCCGAAAAGAACGATGAGATCATGTATAAATGCCATCTCATCATAGGGCCATGCAATTCTCTACTCCAGGGAAGTTGCAAGGAATCAAGAAGCGACCCGGATCACCAAGTTTGGTGGGCAATTTCCCTAAAAGCACTGCGGAGCAGTTCTCATTAAGTTGGGTATGAGCAATGTCAAGAAGCTTTTCTTTATCACTTAGAAGATCTTCAACCATCTTAGCGTATTTGGGCATGTGAGCGAGAGCCTCGGCAAAGGAGATGTTAAAATTCAATTGTTTAAACATTTTTAGAAAGTTTGAAACCTGAATATCATCCTTGCTCTTTTGCTTCTCTTTCCTCAACCGTGAAGGATAAGGTATATTGGATGAAGAAGAATGCTTTAAGGGAGTAGGATCACTCACAGCCACGAGTGGTGGGGAAATGGGAATAGAAGGTAAAGGAGGTGGGGAAAGTTGCTCTTTTTCCTTGTTCACAATCACGGGTGGAGGTGTAGGAAGCTCGGGTTCCGTATAACCTTTTCCACTACGAGTGGTGATTACTTTCATCTCCCCTCTTGGATTCGCAACGGTGTTACTCGGAAGAGTACCTGAAGAAGAGGGTTGATTACCTTGGATGAGCGAACCAATCATATCACGAATCTTAAGCGCTTGAGTGCTGAAAGAATCTCTGATGTCGGCACGAATTTCATTGCTTTGTTTGGCCATATCATTCCTTAGCTCAGCTCGAATATCATTCCCTTGTTTCGCCATGTCATTCTTCAAGTTGACAAATTGACTCTGAAGATTCGTCACCATCTCTCGATTAGTCTTCATGAACGTCTCGACATCTTGATTCACTGCCATCGGTTGATTGAGAGGTGGAGCTTGGTAAGCTTGAGAATTTCCTTGAGTTGGGGATGGGTTTCTTTGGGGTAGATATTGATTTTGAGCACGAGGTTGGGATTGGTTGTTTCTGTTATAGCTTTGTTGTTGGTTTTGGTTCTGAGGAGGGAAACCGGGTGGAGCAAGATAATTGTTGGAACGATAACTTAGCAAGCTACGGTCTCCTAGAGGGCGAGCTTGATAGCCTCCCGTGGGATAAGTATTGTATGCCGTGTTAACGTTTTCAGAAAAATTGCCTTGGGTAGCAGGACAATCATTGTAAGAATGAGGACCACCACATGTGTCACAAGAAATAGCAACGGCTTTAGCTTGTTGAAAGTGGTTTGTGGCCATGGTCATGAAATTCTTGTTCATCTCAGCGAGTTGTCGAGAAATTTCAGTCATCTCAGGATTGGAAGTAGTAGAAGAAACATTGACTCTCGAGTTAGATCTTGAGGATGCGGATGAATCCCAATTCTTGTGGTGAGTAGTCATGTTTTCAATCAACTATCGACACTCCTCCGGTCTCCTTTTCATAAAAGTACCACCGGCGGCGGCATTGATCGTGTCACGATCACGAAAAGTGAGACCATTGTAGAAAGTGTCAATGAGAGTGACGAGGAGCATGTTGTGATTAGGACAGCGGTCGATCAAATCATTGTACTGTTCCCAAGCATCAAAAAGCGATTCATCATTGTCTTGCATGAATCCACTAATTTGGTTACGAAGGCTCGTGACCATGGATGGTGGGAAGTAGCGCGACAAAAAGCGTTGAGTCATGTCGTCCCAAGTATGAATAGAGTTCTTTGGGAGACGGTCAAACCATTTTTCGGCATGGTGAGAAAGCGAGTGGGGAAAGAGTTGAAGGCGAAGGTCATCCATAGAAACACCGGGGGACTTCATGCTCTGGGTTATGGTAATGAATTTCTCGAGGTGTTTGTTGGCATCATCATCCGGAATTCCGCGAAATGGGTTAGTTTGCACTTGCTGGATCATGTGATGCTTCAACGAAAACTCCTAAGCCGTGACATGCATCGGTGCAATCGGGCCTCCACGTCCGTTCATCGTGGGTTGACATAGCTCCTCCATGGTTCGTAGGTCGGGTAAGGGTGGATTATTCATGTTATGGTGGGGTGGGTTATTATTGTTGTTGTTATTTGGGAGAGGTGGATTATTATTGTTGTTGTTGTGTACACCGGTCATGTCTAAATCTTCGAGAGTCTCGGGCTCTGAATAAGACGTTGATCGAGTACGCATACACTAAAAAGAAAATGCAAGAGAAAATATTTTTGGTTTTTATAGGTTTTTTAATGTTTTTGTATTTTTGAAAATTTTATATTTTTATGGGTTTTTGAAAATTTTTGTGCTTAAAAATAACGTTCCCGAAAGAACGGATCCCAAAATCCAATTTTTCTCACAAGAAACCGTTGATCCTTACGAAAAGAGCCGGCAGCGGCGCCATTTTAATAACTCGCTTTTTGGTTGGTTAATAAAAGGTTTTGCTTGCAAGATCTTTCTTTGCGTTGCTCGTACCCAATTGATATATGTCGTTGTTTCGTTCTTGGTATCTTCTCGAATTGATCACGGTTAAAAGAGGAATAGTTGTAATTGGTGACTAAAAAGGGGGAGCTTTGGTCTAAATCTACTAAAATGGTAAGTGCTAGAAATATCAAAATTAAACTAAAAGCAATTACTAAAAATTAAAATAGAATTCAAATAAAACAGTAAGTACCTCTATGAAGAATAAAACCGGAAGTCTCTATTCGGAATGTCCATGCGGAATGTTTGGCTCTTACTCGGAATAAAGGATCCTATTCGGAATGATTTGTGCTATGCGGAATAATAAGGTGATGAGGAATAATGCCCTATGCGGAATAATGGACTCTACACGGAATACTACGGCTATGCGGAATAAAATTCCTATGCGGAATAATGTGGCTTATGCGGAATAGCAGTCTATCCTGAATAATTGCTCTATTCGGAAAAACTGCTCTATCCGGAACATTTACTCTATGCGGAATATTTTTTTAAAGCAACTCTTATGCGGAATAATGGGAAGAATAACCCTATGCGGAATATTTGCAAAGAGAGCCATGCGGAATATGAGCACTACTCGAAATATTTTGATATTCCGAGTAAACAAACACAATCACACCTCTACTCGGAATATTTGGAAAGAAAGCTTATGCGGAATATTTAGAAATTCCGAATAACCAAAGAAATAAAGCTCTACTCGGAATGTTTGGTTATTCCGAATAACCAAGATAACTAAAACCTTGCCCCGGAATAATTGATATTCCGAACCAACAGTGAAATCACAAAACCACAATACGGAATCTGGGCAAAACTCAGTAACAATAGCGAAGAACAGGGGATTACAAAAGCACGAATTTAACACCAAAATTTACCAAATTTTCAATCAAAACTCAAATCAATTTCACCACTAATCATTTACCTAAGGTAAACATCAATTCAAAACAACAAAAACATAAAACCCACTTACTTTTTATGATCAAACCAATAAAATAAAAATTAAGAACTTAGAATCAAAAAGAGATGAAGAACAAGATGATGGAAAGATTAAAAGTAGACTTGTATTTATGATTTAGGATTCAACAAACAAAGTGGGAAGATCAAACTTACAAGATTGGAAGAAATTAAACAAAGATGAAAACCACTCCCTTTAAGGGATATGGTTCCTAAGAAGTAGGAAAAACGTAACAGAAAGAAAAACTTTTGAAAGTCTTGAATGGGAGGAGTATTTATAGGCTTCTCCCTTGGTTGGTGAGTGGGCTTTCTTCCTTTCTTTTTGTCTTCTCGTCTTTTCAGAAAAGTTGACGTTTTCGATTTCGATTCGGGATTTGTCGACAAATAATTTCAACTCGTCTTTTAATTTCTTCATTTAATAGACTTGAGTTTCTTCGGCATAGGTAAATCTTCCGTCTTTGGTCCTTTTCTTCGATAAATCTTCAAATGGGCCCATTGACTTCAAATCTTTTGCATCTCTTGGACTATAGACTTCATCTTTTCGTCTTTTTCCTCGATAAAACCCGTGCAATCCCATGTTTTCTCCAATATTTATCCGGATGGCTCTGAAAACACAAAAAACACATAAACCACGCATAATTCCAAACAAATGACATTAAATACGCGTTTTGGTCTTGTTTTAGCAAGAGATAAGTGGTAAAAGGATGGGTGTTTTCACACCTATCACCAAGGCATAACTTATTGAAGCGGGATGCGAAGATTGGCGAGTCCGAAAAGGCCCTAACAAGGCATGATGGCTACATTTTGTTGCTAAAAGATCCAAAAGTGATGTGAAGAATCATTTATCGAAAATCAATATGAAGGATCGAGACACACGACGAAAAGCAAAAACTCCCCTAAAGATCATGGAGAAGTCTATCCAAAAAGGCCCTAACAAGGTATGAGGATAAATAGATCCAAGTCATAAAAGGAGGCGGATCGTTGTATATCAAAGTCCAAACTAAAGATTGGAGAAAAATGAAGAAGTCGTGGTCCAAATATGAAGAATCTCTCAAAACCTCAAGTGAAGAAATTCCTATTATGAAGAGAAGACCATAATTTCAAGAATGTCTCTCAAAGATTTGAAGTATGAAGTCGCTGCCAAATATCGGTCCGAGAAAGGTCTCAAATCGCGAAGCGAGTTATGCCAAGATATGAACTTTATGAGGTCCCGAGAAGCAGTTTTAAAAGTTTTTGTCCTTTAGCTAACTATTGATTAAATCGTTCACTTTATTTTCGGACTAAATAACTATCAAAATAAGTCAAAAATGCATCCTCGTGATCATTCAAGACAACAATAAAATATAAGAGATGCCCCTAGGAATAAGGGAGTCTAAGTGAATAATTGACCCACATGAGTTCGTGTTAGTTTACTAACTTATAATAACAATGATCTCGTTTCTAAGCTTGGTTTTGAGAAAGTGAAAACTTGAGGATGATGATCATTCACGACCTTTCCAAAACCCCAAAGGTATGATTTTGACTTCTTTACTTTGTATGTTTATAATTTTCTATCTCTTTAATAAAGGCCAACGTGGATTGATTGTGATGAAAAATGTAAACGTGCTTTGTAACTAATGCATTGCATGAGGACATTGCAATGATTAAGTGTAGGGGATTTTATAGGTGTGAAAACACCCATCCTTTTACCACTTAATTACAATAATAACCGAGCCAAAACGTGTATTTTATGCCATTTATGTTGGAATTATGCGTGGTTTGTGTTTTTGTTGTGATTTAGAACGAAAAGGTGAAAAGTGGAGAAAACACGGCATTCACGGGCTTTTATCGAAGAAAAAGACGAAAGATGAAGTCGAAAGATCAAGAGTGGAAAAAGAACGGAAGTCCAAGACCAATTCTGAAGATTTATCGAAGAAAAAGTCAAAAGACAGAAGTTTACTAAAAGCCGAAGAACTCGAGTCTTATTTATGAAGAAAATTCAAGACGAGTTCAAAGAAATCCCGAGAGTCAAAGTCCAAAATTAACAAACAATTAAGAAGATCAAGGACTTAAGTGTGCAATTAAGAGAAAGAAGAAAGAGGGAGGAAGCTTCCTAAGCTCCTCCCTAATCTCCCTACATATAGTGACCAACCTCATCTGTTTAGAGTTTTTGGTGGCTTGACAAACCACTCTTCCACCATTTTCGTTTCTTGTTAATTACTTTCTTGCAAATTTAATTTCTTGTTATGCACTTTTAATTTCTTCAATTCAAGTAAGTCTTTTAATTTTGGAATCTTTTCTCTTAATCAAGCTCTCATTTTTAATCATCTTCTTCTACCTTTCTTACTTTTCTTATCTTTGATACATGTTCATCCTTGATTTTATTTCATCTTAATGCTTATTTGATTTAAAGTTTTCTTTAAAAGTTCATTTTTTTATAGTTTGAATTAAAAGTTTGCTTATTTTAAGTTTGGATAAGTCGTTGTTTGTGCTTATTAAGTCCATTTCGATTTAGATTCGTTCTGGTTTTGAGTTTGAGCTTATTACCATAGCTTATTGCTTTTGCTTATTTTTCGGATCAAAAATCAATCGGAAAAGGTAAACCCTTTTCCGATCAACACATTCCGACCGGCACACCCTCTTTCCGATCACCCAATCGGAAAAGGGTTTCCAAGTATTCCGATTTACATCAGTTATTCCGATCAGGACCATTTGGCTTATTCCGATTAGCATACTCTTCAAGTATTCCGATTTGGATGTTTTCATACATTCCGATCAACCGATCGGAATATATTCCGATCGGACCCTTTTGCACATTCCGACCATTGCTTTCCGATGGAGTACATTCCGATCGGATTCCGATTGGATTCCGATCGGGTGTATTCCGATTGGATATTTTGCTTTGTTTTAATATTTTGTTTTAGTTAAAGTATCAATTTTTCTCGTTTTATTTTTAGTTCATTTTAATTTCGTTTTGAATTTTTATTTAATTGTCGATTTACTTTTCGCTAAGTTTTAATTTTACGTCATTTCATTTCTCGTCATTTACTTTTAAAGTTTTAAATATATCATCGTTTACGTTTCAACTAGTTTTAGTTTTAATTACTTGTCTTTTATTTTAAAGTCTTGCATATTTAATTTACCAAAACCAAAAATATTGTTTTCACCAAGAACAACTGAGTAGCACAATTAACCGGAAATCTATTCGAGAAGATACCGAGAAAACGAACTTTCAACTAACAAAATCTAGTTATTAGGCACCCATCTTGGTTACCCCTAATTGGGAGCTTCCCTTTGAGTTGATGTGCGATGCTAGTGACTTTTCTATTGGAGCGGTTTTGGGCCAAAGAGTGAACAAACACTTCCAACCAATCCACTACACTAGCAAGACAATGACGGGGACTCAATTGCATTACACGACAACCGAAAAAGAGCTTTTAGCTGTTGTTTATGCTATTGAAGAGTTCTGCCCCTATCTTGTCCTTTCCACCACAATCGTTTACACCGATCATTCCGCGTTGAAGTTGACTAAACAAGATTCCAAACCAAGACTTCTTCGCTGGGTTTTGCTACTCCAAGAATTTAAAATCGAAATTCGCGATAAGAAAGGAGCTGAAAACCTAGCCGCGGATCATCTCAGTAGACTTGAGGATCCTTATCAAGGGGATCATCCGAACAAAGAGATCAATGACTCTTTTCCCCTGGAGACCTTAATGTCTATCAACTCGACTTCTGATGAAACCCCGTGGTTTGCGGACATTGCAAACTACTTGGCGGGTGGAGTTCTCGTTGACGGGTTAACATCCCAGCAAAAGAAGAAGTTCTTCAAAGACATTAAGACTTACTTTTGGGATAACCCGTATCTATTCAAACAATGTGCTGATTTGATTATTCGCCGATGTGTTGATGGACCGGCAGCTTTAGAAATCCTTGACGCTTGCCACAAAGGACCCACCGGTGGTCACTTTGGTCCCAACTACACCGCCAAAAAAGTGTTTGACTCGGGATTTTATTGGCCCACCATGTATCGTGATGCTCACGAGATGGTTAAACGTTGTGATGCTTGCCAAAAACAAGGCAAGATCACACATAAAGATGAGATGCCTCAGAATTTCATTCAAGAATGTGAAATCTTTGATGTTTGGGGTATCGACTTTATGGGGCCATTCCCTTCATCTAAAGGAAACAAATACATCCTTGTAGCCGTTGACTACGTTTCAAAGTGGGTTGAAGCCAAAGCTTTACCTACTAATGACGCAAGGGTGGTTTGTAACTTTTTGAAATCGCTATTTGCTAGATTCGGTGTGCCTCGTGCCATTATTACTGATCGCGAGACTCATTTTTGCAATGATCAATTTGCAAGAGTCATGGCTAAGTATGGTGTCAATCATCGTCTTTCCACCGCCTACCACCCACAAACTAATGGCCAGGCTGAAATCTCTAACCGAGGATTAAAGAGAATTCTTGAAAGAACCGTGGGAGTGCATCGTGCCTCATGGGCTGATAAACTTGATGATGCTTTGTGGGCTTTTCGTACCGCATAAAGACTCCGATTGGTTGTACACCATATCGTCTCGTGTACGGGAAAGCGTGCCACCTCCCCATTGAGTTGGAGCACAAGGCTTACTGGGCCTTGAAGTGGGCTAATTTTGATATCAACAAAGCCGGTGACCTACGCAAGATCCAACTCAATGAGCTGAATGAACTCCGTAATGAGGCTTATGAAAATTCTTTGATCTATAAGGAGAAGACTAAGCTCATTCACGACTCTAAGATTAAAAACCGAGAGTTCCACTGTGACAACCGTGGTTTTGAGGTTCGTCACTTGGTCTTATTTTTAGGTTATTTTATGTGTGATTACTTGATTTGTGTGTTTACGTGTTTATTTTACGTGAACGAGGTTGGTGTGGTTATCGATTATGAGTATAGAGTACTCATAAGTAAATCGAGGAACGGTTATTTCATGTTCATGAGCTCACATTTAGTGACTATGGAATGAAATGGTGATATTTTGGTGTTTACGTATACGCATAAGTATTATAGTAATAGTATATTTTTTTAGGATTTATGATTTAGCTTTTGGAGGTCTCGGATGAGGTAATTAGTCATATGAATATTTTTCGGGATGGTTTTAAGTCATTTAGGACTTAGTTATAAAGTTTATTTCAAAATTTGAGATTTTTTTTAAAAGTGTATATTTTACGTCTTGTACGGTAAAACGCGTAAATTTGACTAGTTTTACGGTTTTGAGGTTTTGGAGGCTTTAGGAGCTGCAATAAATTAAGGAAAATTAAGGTAATATTATTAATACAAATATTAATAATAAAAAGGAAAAAAAATGAAATTAAATGGGTATAGGTCAGTTATGTGAAAAAAAGAAAAGAAAAGGGGAAAAAAGGGAAAAAGGGAACCGGGCTTTTGTATTTGGGCTAGGACTGGTTAGGATCAATTATATAAGGTTTTTATTTATCAAAACACTTCATAAAATCCCTGGAGATCAATAAGGAGTCGAAATATACAAGGGAGGAATTAGGGTTTTCATAAAAATCTTGGTTTTCATAAATCAAAGGTAATCTTTATAACCCTTTTTAATTAAATTGTTTTTATGTTTCTTTAATCATCTTATGATGGATTTAGGTTAGGGTTTATTATAAAAACAGTAAATTAATGTTATATTAATCATAACATGATGATTACATAAATTAGGGCTTGTAATTAGAGGGATTAGGGTTAATTAATGAGGTTGATTTTGTTAAACCCGTTTTTTAAAACTGGGCAGAATTTTGGGTCATTGTTTTGATCATATAGGGAGTTCTATAAACTCTTATTTTACGATCCAAGTACCCCTGGAAAGGTATTTGAAGTGGATTTACAATGCAAGAAACTAGAACTAAATTGGAGGTAGGGAAGTGGGTCAAAAACAGGTTACAACAGTCGGAGGTCAAAACAGTTTTGAATTCAGCTTGTTTTCTTTTTAAGTTTTGGGTTGTTTGGGATACTTAGGGTTGCATTGGTATCTTCTCACGAACATGAGAGATGGTTTATATATTGTAGTAAGTATCTGCACTTGGGCTAAGGTTGTGGTTTAGGGTAAGACCCCTTAATGGTAACAAACTTTTAGTACGTTTAAAATCAGGAAATCTGGAATGACAAAAGTAGATATATGTATATCGGGGCCTTAACAGTAGCTTTAAGGTTAGGTAAAGTGGGAGGTGTTAGCCAACATACGTAAGGGTATGAATATTTGTTTTACAGAAACCATGGGTATGTTTAAGTGGACGTTTGACTTAAAGTTTTGAGACCTAAAAACTGGGACTGTTTTGGGTAAAATATGAACGGGATAGTTATTAAACTTAACCAAGTTAAGGACTTGTTAAGGAAGGGTAATGGGGTGATTAGAGCTTAACAATGAGGTAATTATACGGGAATAGACTAGTTGTCCATCATAGGTTGATGAGCCATCTCAGTGATTGGTTCGTGTATTGATTTCGTGTTTTTGGTTGTTAGCTTGTTGCTAGTGCGAGGACTTGTGAAGAAGCTATCAGGTGAGTTTCATAGTCCCATGTTTAATATTGATTTTGACTTCCAGATGGGATGGAAGAGACACTGTGTTGAGTTATTTTCTAAATTGATGTTGTGAATGTGTTTATGATTTGAGATGGACTTGTGTGTACATTATATGATTAACTGCTATGTGATTTTTGATTGTGTATGATTTGGATCGGGGGACACGAGCCGTCTCAGTTATTGCGGTTTCACAAGGTAGTGGCCTTGTGGTTTGACAAGGTAGTGGCCTTGTGGTTTGACAAGGTAGTGGCCTTGTGGTTTGCCAAGGTAGTGGCCTTGGGATAGGTACATAGTGTGATCATCTATGGTACCATGATGTTGTTTGGCAAGGTAGGAGCCTTGGATTGGTTTGGTATGATTAATCTTGATTGATAGTTGTTAATGCATATTTGTAGCACATTGTCCATATGTTATTGTGTTGATGGTTGTTATTCACAACTTATAACTGATTTAACGTTAGAGTCTAAACCTATGACTCTCACCAACTTTACGTTGACGTGTTTTAGTGTCTCTTTCAGGTGAGAATGTGGTTAAGCTTGAGGATAGAAGTGGCTAGACTTGGATGCCTTAGGATTGCATATAGAAGGAGATCCCTGTTCCTTCTTAGCTTTGTTTGTTCATTTATCTAGTGATACTGTTGGCACCTATATGTTTGTTTGTTTGTGTTATTTGTTTGTCTTGGGTAAGAGGTAGGACTGTTACCTACTTACCTAGACTCCTGCATTGTTGAGATATTGTCATGACATTTGTGTCACCATTTTTATGACATTTCTTATATCATTTAGTTATCTCTATAGACACGCTATTGTTGTGATGATCTCCATACGTCGTGCCCCATATTCCGCCATGGTGGGGTGTGACAGAATGGTATCAGAGACAATGGTTATAGAGAATTAGGTTGCCTAGTCGCGTAGCCTAGTCTATAGCTTAAGGGTCCCTGCATATAGGCGTCATAGGAGTATGTGTGCATTTTATATTAATTGATGTGTTTGGATGTTATTTATTGCGATGTTTTGACTAGTATGAATTGAACCGTAGTATGTTCATACTTAGCCACATGTTATTTTATTTTCGGGTTTGTGACTAGTGCGGGTTGAACCATAATCGTCCACGCTAGTCACTATAGTATTTTGCTTAAATTGTACATTATAGTACATAATTTAGTACAAGGTAGATTCTATCTTTTATCGAGTTATTTTACATACCTGAGGTATGTTATTTTCTTTTGATGTTTAAGTCATGTTCCCTAAGAATCGTGTGGTGGTTCGAGTTACTAGGAGTAGGTGGATAGGAAGGATTTTAAGCTGTTTCCACTCTTACGGGCGACATGACTTATAACTGATTATGTTTTCGTTTTGGACTTAGTCTATGCTATTTTAGCCAGACTATGGATTTACGTATTTCAAGAGTATTACTATGTTATTTTAATAGATGGAGTTTTGGACTTTATTGTTTATGTGGTGATGAGCTTATGTGAGTAGATGGATTTATGTGTTATATGTTGTATTGATTCTTATAAGTGTCATCATAGGAGGGAGTGCATTGGGGAAAGGGTAATTGTATAAGTATGGTGGCCAACATAGTTATACAAGTACCACAACTTCAATGGGTTCTCAAGTATGATTGCATGAAAGAGGGTTAGTACATGCTTGAATATGATGAGATGTGGATTTTGGGTATATTTATAATATATGGGTATATGTAACGGCTGCCTACGATATGGCTTTTTTTTAGTGTGTTATATGTTTTGAGTTATAGTCGTGTTATGTGATTATGAGGTCACACGATATGGGTTGGTTTTGGTAATGGGTTTTGTGCCTTGTTGTGGCATGGTGAGATGGTGAGATGGGGATTACTCGTATGGAAAAACGAGTGTATGACGCGATTGGTTGATCTGATATGTATAGTAACGAGTATGTTTTGGGTGATTTAATAGGTATATATATGCGGATGTATATATACTACTATGTGTTAAGTTATGGTATATGGTCGTTCACTAGTTATTATAACTTGAACGTACCTTGTGTTTGCTCGCGTTTTATGGTGCTGGAGTTTAATAGAGTTCCAACGACGTTTTGAATCTTTTGAAGTGTGTCTGGTAGCGTATTCTTTGAGTTTCGTATTTCACGTGTACGTTTTAAAATGGTGTTCTTGGTTTTAAGTCTATTGAAATAACTTGGGATTCCTTTTGAGATAATGAAATCTTTTGTGTTGGGTCTTGCATTTCTTTTGGTCGATATATGTTGAGAAAAAGGGGGACTTGGAAATCTATTATAGGGTTAGATAGTTGGTTGTATTCGGTAAAATAAGGGTAAGGTGTTGAAGTCATGTTTCAAACAAGATGTAACATAAGATTTCATTTTAATCAACACTTATATATTTCAAATTCTAAGAGACTTTCTTTGAAATAAAGCGAAATAAAAATTTCTTTCTACCTACATAGTTTATATAATTGAGTTCGACCGATTTATGTCATTTATAATTATTTATACAAGGTTAAATTGAGTTTATGAAGATTTCACGTACAATTATATCTGTCATTTAAAAGGATTACATTAATCACTAAGTTTATTCTTTAGTTTTTTTTTAAAACAACTAGTATAAAACTGTTTTGGTCATAACTTGTTAGTTTTTAGAGTTTTTTGAGTGATTCAAAAGCCAAAAATTATGTACTCGGAACGTACTTTTCAAATATTCAGAAGGTATAGTCATGGGAGGTCAATGGACTGGTCGGAATTGTTGTACAAGTTTCGGGTTCAAGTTTGAGTTTTGAATAGTAGTTTATTTTTATTTGGGGTGCACGGGATACCTAGTCTTTGGGTTGAGTTTTGAGATCGCCTAGAAGGTTGTTGGTATATTGTTTGAGTCACATGGATGTGGGAGGTAATAATAAAAAAAGATATATATTCTTTTGGAAAAGTCGATCTTTTGCACGGTTTAAATAATATGTCGCGGGGCGTAATCTGTTTGGTTGCCATTGGGTGTTTCTTGGATTATTTTTCGTTGTCATGGGTCATTTTGAATTGATACACGTTTTGGGTTTGAGTTTACTTTCGAGTCTCATGGTTTTGACTTGTTTTAACCGGTGCACGTGAAATGTCGTTAGTTATCCGTTGGTTTGATTTGTTGATCGTATCTGATGGATTCAGGATGTAGTTTTGGTTTCGTATTGTTCGGGAGCGTTGAGGTAGTCATATGAAAGACTTGGTTGCGCCTACACGCTTAAGTAGGTGACCATGAGAGAATGGTCGGAATGCCCTTAGTGGGGAGGAAAGGAGTTCGTAGACGAACTAAGGTGGTCATGAGGTCTCTTAGGAGTACCAAGGAGATAAATAGAGATTTATGGGATACTAGCACAAGTAACGCGCCATAGAGGATGTTGGAAGGGGATACAATACCTCAAAAGTATTTATGATTGTTCGTAGGGTATGTAAGTTTTCCGAAAATTTCCTGAAATTTAGTAGGTTTGCCTATTACGGTGAGGTAGAACCATAAATAGAGCAAGTAGGGGAGGTGAGAGGAGTTGTAGTTAGTGCCTTTCCAAGGCAAATCGTTGATGGAGTGATTTAAAAACAAGAGCTGTTAGAAATTGCAGGGAATGCCGGATAAAAGTTGAGTTGCTTAGTAGTAGATTGGATGTGAAAAGTGGTTGAGTGGTCTAATGAGAGGAAGCATTGGTCTTTTAAAATGCGTGTAGAATTTTGCAAGTAGAACGAGGTAGGAATTTATTCGTATTGCCGCTAAGAGAGGGTGCAAGGAGGACATAGTTGAAACTGCTAAGGATGTTGTATGATGGAGACAATGAAGCGAGTGTGCATGAACGTATATAAATGAGTTGTCATCGGGAGTATCGACGACATCTTGATCTACTCAAAGTCTAAGAAGGAGAGTGAGGCGAAGTATGTGTTGGTTTTGGAGTGGAAGTATACGTGAGATTTTCAAAGTGTGAGTTTTAGTATTAAGTCTACCATGATGAGTAGTTAGAGATGATGGCATATCATGGAACCAGCAAGGGGCGAAGTGAAGAAGGATGAGGAAGCATTTTGGAGGATGAAGAGGTGGATTGGATAATGAGTGGATTTTGGCATTATCAGAAGGACTGGATGAATTCGCGAGCATGACGATACGTGGAGCAAATATTTGGATGCGTACGAGGACGACAAAGAAAGGCGATTGCTTATACGTTGCAGGAACTGAAGATTTGGAAGAACTGGATAAACTTAGTTAGTGGAGCTGGATTGTTATATCTGCCTAGAATGCTAGAGGCATTTGGGGTACGAGACGTAGAGAATGATCTATACGGATCATGAACGTCTCCAACACATATTCAATCACCTTGATTGAACATTTGGCAAAGGTGGTGGGTGGAGTTAAGTGACGAAAGAAAATTGCATGACCAAGTATCATCTGGGAAAGGCAAGCATGGTCGATGAGACATGGAATAAGAAGGATGAGGCGAAACTAAGACGAACTTGAACTATAGGGATGACGTATTAGGGCGGTTTGGATAAAGGATATAGGTTGCACGAGTTGAGTTGTCTAAAGCAGAGAAAGCGTCAACATGTATGTTGCGTGGCTTGGACAATCATATGAAGAAAAGGGACGTAGACTATACTTCCTACATACTTAGGAGTAGCTTAGAAAGGGCGATGTAAGGACGAAGTTGGTGGAAGGGATACATAATGCGATGGAGGAATAAGTACGACGAGAGTTGGGTGATAGTCGATAGACAGACTAATTCATCTCACATTTCAAGAGGAATGAGAAGTCACGTAGTTAAGAAGTTGGAAGGATTGCGTACGGATGTGATGGAATAGAGGGTTTTACGTAAAAGTTAGCCCGATATGTATGGAATGCCTTATGAGGGATTATGGAAAGGGAAGAAACGATGGGAAGCATCACATCGTGATGTATGGCATGAGTTAAGGAGGAAGAAGGAAGTGTGTATAGAAGCGAAGCATAAATAAAATAGGTCGAGATAGGAATAGAAGGTAGAACTTTGGTAGAGCCTAATGAGTAGAATAAAGCACAAAGCATGCTACTAATGTGGTAATGGTGTTTGTGGACGGGATGAGAGCAGCAAGGGATGCTATGTAGAGATGGAGGAAACCACTAGAGTTAGTGACAAAGTTGTGTATGAAGTTTCACCCATAGTAACGGCTGGTATGTTTTGGTAAAATGGAAGAGTTGATGTAGAGTTTTGTAGGTCCATTTATGATCTTTGGAAAGATCGGACCATTAGCTTATGAGTATAGAATTACCTGGGGAGCGTGAGTTGTATACATGATACATTTCATGTATTGAGATTGGTAAAGGTTGTTTGAGAATGCATTTTGCCTGTACGGTTATTCGGGACTTGTGTTTATAAGAGTCTTTGTTTTATCAAAGAGTCATTTGTGAGATTTATTGACTGTGAGGTCAAGAGTTTGGCAATAAATTTAAATATTGTTGGTTAGTATATGTGGTAATTTGAGACTTGAACTAAAGTTCACATGGAAATGAGAGGAGTTCGTTTAGAACAAGTATCCTCGTGTGATTTGTTGTTTGTGTGTTTGATCCTAAGGAGTAAATCTCGGGACGAGATTTCTATTAGGATTGAGTGATGTGACAACCGTGGTTTTGAGGTTCGTCACTTGGTCTTATTTTTAGGTTATTTTATGTGTGATTACTTGATTTGTGTGTTTACGTGTTTATTTTGTGTGAACGAGGTTGGTGTGGTTATCGATTATGAGTATAGAGTACTCATAAGTAAATCGAGGAACGGTTATTTCATGTTCATGAGCTCACATTTAGTGACTATGAAATGAAATGGTGATATTTTGGTGTTTACGTATACGTATAAGTATTATAGTAATAGTATATTTTTTTAGGATTTACGATTTAGCTTTTGGAGGTCTCGGATGAGGTAATTAGTCATATGAATATTTTTTGGGATGGTTTTAAGTCATTTAGGACTTAGTTATAAAGTTTATTTCAAAATTTGAGATTTTTTTTAAAAGTGTATATTTTACGTCTTTTACGGTAAAACGCGTAAATTTGACTAGTTTTACGGTTTTGAGGTTTTGGAGGCTTTAGGAGCTGAAATAAATTAAGGAAAATTAAGGTAATATTATTAATACAAATATTAATAATAAAAAGGAAAAAAAACGAAATTAAATGGGTATAGGTTAGTTATGTGAAAAAAAGAAAAGAAAAGGGGAAAAAAGGGAAAAAGGAACCGGGCTTTTGTATTTGGGCTAGGACTGGTTAGGATCAATTATATAAGGTTTTTATTTATCAAAACACTTCATAAAATCCCTGGAGATCAATAAGGAGTCGAAATATACAAGGGAGGAATTAGGGTTTTCATAAAAATCTTGGTTTTCATAAATCAAAGGTAATCTTTATAACCCTTTTTAATTAAATTGTTTTTATGTTTCTTTAATCATCTTATGATGGATTTAGGTTAGGGTTTATTATAAAAACAGTAAATTAATGTTATATTATTCATAACATGATGATTACATAAATTAGGGCTTGTAATTAGAGGGATTAGGGTTAATTAATGAGGTTGATTTTGTTAAACCCGTTTTTAAAAACTGGGCAGAATTTTGGGTCATTGTTTTGATCATATAGGGAGTTCTATAAACTCTTATTTTACGATCCAAGTACCCCTGGAAAGGTATTTGAAGTGGCTTTACAATGCAAGAAACAAGAACTAAATTGGAGGTAGGGAAGTGGGTCAAAAACAGGTTACAACAGTCGGAGGTCAAAACAGTTTTGAATTCAGCTTATTTTCTTTTTAAGTTTTGGGTTGTTTGGGATACTTAGGGTTGCATTGGGATCTTCTCACGAACATGAGAGATGATTTATATATTGTAGTAAGTATCTGCACATGGGCTAAGGTTGTGGTTTAGGGTAAGACCCCTTAATGGTAACAAACTTTTAGTACGTTTAAAATCAGGAAATCTGGAATGACAAAAGTAGATATATGTATATCGGGGCCTTAACATTAGCTTTAAGGTTAGGTCAAGTGGGAGGTGTTGCCAACATACGTAAGGGTATGAATATTCCTTTTATAGAAACCATGGGTATGTTTAAGTGGACGTTTGACTTAAAGTTTTGAGACCTAAAAACTGGGACTGTTTTGGGTAAAATATGAACGGGATAGTTATTAAACTTAACCAAGTTAAGGACTTGTTAAGGAAGGGTAATGGGGTGATTAGAGCTTAACAATGAGGTAATTATACGGGAATAGACTAGTTGTCCATCATAGGTTGATGAGCCATCTCAGTGATTGGTTCGTGTATTGATTTCGTGTTTTTGGTTGTTAGCTTGTTGCTAGTGCGAGGACTTGTGAAGAAGTTATCAGGTGAGTTTCATAGTCCCATGTTTAATATTGATTTTGACTTCCAGATGGGATGGAAGAGACACTGTGTTGAGTTATTTTCTAAATTGATGCTGTGAATGTGTTTATGATTTGAGATGGACTTGTGTGTACATTATGTGATTAACTGCTATGTGATTTTTGATTGTGTATGATTTTGATCGGGGGACACGAGCCGTCTCAGTTATTGTGGTTTGACAAGGTAGTGGCCTTGTGGTTTGACAAGGTAGTGGCCTTGTGGTTTGACAAGGTAGTGGCCTTGTGGTTTGCCAAGGTAGTGGCCTTGGGATAGGTACATAGTGTGATCATCTATGGTACCATGATGTTGTTTGGCAAGGTAGGAGCCTTGGATTGGTTTGGTATGATTAATCTTGATTGATAGTTGTTAATGCATATTTGTAGCACATTGTCCATATGTTATTGTGTTGATGGTTGTTATTCACAGCTTATAACTGATTTAACGTTAGAGTCTAAACCTATGACTCTCACCAACTTTACGTTGACGTGTTTTAGTGTCTCTTTCAGGTGAGAATGTGGTTAAGCTTGAGGATAGAAGTGGCTAGACTTGGATGCCTTAGGATTGCATATAGAAGGAGATCCATGTTCCTTCTTAGCTTTGTTTGTTCATTTATCTAGTGATACTGTTGGCACCTATATGTTTGTTTGTTTGTGTTATTTGTTTGTCTTGGGTAAGAGGTAGGGCTGTTACCTACTTACCTAGACTCCTGCATTGTTGAGATATTGTCATGACATTTGTGTCACCATTTTATGACATTTCTTATATCATTTAGTTATCTCTATAGACACGCTATTGTTGTGATGATATCCATACGTCGTGCCCCATATTCTGCCATGGTGGGGTGTGACATCCACGTTGGAGACAAAGTTTTACTCTTTAACTCTCGGTTGAAAATCTTTTCGGGCAAGCTGAAATCTCGTTGGTCTGGCCCATTCACCATTGCCCAAATTTTTCCATATGGTACTCTTGAGCTCGCTCAAACTAATGGACATAATTTTAAGGTGAATGGCCAACGAGTGAAGCTGTACTTTGGTGAGGACATCTCTCATGAGATGATTCCATCCCTCACCATGTTTCCCATGAACTAATTTTGGGTCGAGTCAGGCTCGTGACTCGGTTATCAAAAACAAGCGCTCCTCGGGAGGCAACCCGAGTATCTATCCTTTTCCGTTTTAACCTCCTAAGTGTAGGGGGACCTCTATAGGTTCTTTGTGTTTGTGTGGTGATGTGATTACAGGGATAAGTGCACTCTTGGAATCTCTGAAGAACCGTGCTTCCGTGTTATCCGAAATCCGGTTCTATCTCCCAACTATCGTGATTCAATTTTCTTCATACTCACATTTGAAATTGATCACGTTAGTCGTCTCTTCCTTAACTTGATTTAACAAACGTGCACAATGTCATAAGTGTAGGGGAGACTTTTCCCACATGCTTAAACATTGAGGACAATGTTTATCTTAAGTGTAGGGGGGACTTCTATCGAAGTTTTAAGTGGACTTTTCCATGAAAATGCCTTCATTTAACCAGAAAATCATCTTTTTCAACATTTTTCAAATTTTTTAATTAACTTTGGCCATGTAGTCGTAATTTTTAAAATTTTTTATCATTGCTTTCATATGTGTATATCCCGCAAATAAGTTAAAAATATTAATAAAGTGGTGTAGCTAGTTTTGAAATCTTTGACATATTAGGCCCGTTGCGATTATTTTGACTCAACCCGAATAGACTTATCCAAGTTTATTCTAGCTAGTATCCTTAACCATGTAGACCTTAATTGGTTTATTAGGCTAAGTATCCACGAGTCTCATTACTTGAGATTTTAAATTGTGGGGAACGAGAAATGATAGAGTCAATTATAAGTCGGTATTCTTGCGCCAGCTCACTTGGTGTAATTATCTGCCTATTCTCCCATCACTTGCTAATAATTTATCTGCAATAAGTAAGGTCGTACGATTTGAAAAGTTACTTAGCTTCTAGCCCAAGATCGTTTAAAAGTTGCTCGGTAATGATAAGAGTTCATAGCCAAGGCATAACTTATGAAGCGGGGCGCGAAGATTGGCGAGTCCGAAAAGGCCCTAACAAGGCATGAGGATTCAATCTTATTTCTAAAGATCCAAGGTGATGTGAAAAGCATTATTCCCAAAATGAATATGAAGGATCAAGACTCACGACCAAAGCAATCAACTCCCATAAAGATCATGGAGAAGTCTATCCGAAAAGACCCTAACAAGGTATGAGGATAAATAGATCCAATTCCGAAAAGGAGGCGGATCGTTCTATCTCAAAATCCCAATTAGAGATTGAAGAAATAATCATGAAGTCGTGGTCAACAAAGTTGGAGTACCCCTCAAAAGTCTCCAAGCGAAGAAACTCTATTAACGATGAGAAGACCATTATCTCAAGCACGTCTCTCAAGATATGAAGTATGAAGTACATGCCAAATATCGGCCCGAGAAAGGTCTCAAATCGTGAACCGAGTTATGCCAAGATATGAACTTTTTGATATCCCGAGAAGCAGTTTTAATAGATTTTGTCCTTTAGCTAACTATTGATCAAATCGTCCTACTTTGCTTTCAGCCTTAATAAACTATCGAAATAAGTCCAAAAAATGCATCTTCATGATCATTCTAAGACAAAAATAAAATATAAGAGATACACCTAGGAATAAGGGAGTTTAAGCATTTAATTAAGCCATGTGTGTAAGTGTTTGATATGCTAACTTATAATAACAATGATCTCGTTTTTAAGCTTAGTTTGGGGAACGTGAAACTTGAGGATGATAAATCTTCACAGCACCAAAGCCCTAATGTAAGTCCTTGATCTCTTTGGAAGTTATTTCCATATAGCTATTTTCAAGTGAAAATGGTTTTCTATCCTTTTGTTTACTTTAAAGATTTTAATTTCTCTTAGTCCTTTAATTCTTGTTTAGTATGTTAATAAGGCCAAGGTTGATTGATTATGAGAAAAATATAAATTTGCTTTATCACTAAGCATTGCATGAGGGCATGGCAATGGTTAAGTGTAGGGGATTTGATAGGTGTGAAAACACCCATCCTTTTACCATTTATTTTTTACTAAAACAAGACCAAAACGCGTGTTTAATATCATTTGTTTGGAATTATGCGTGGTTTTTGTGCTTATTGTCTTTTCAGAGTCAACCGGATGAGTATTGAAGAAAACATGGGATTGCACGGGTTTTATCAAGGAAAAAGACTCAACGAAGTCTATTGTCCAGGAGATGCAAAAGATTTGAAGTCAATGGGCCTATTTGAAGATTTATCGAAGAAAAGGACCAAAGATGGAAGATTTACATATGTCGAAGAAACTCAAGTCTATTAAACGAATAAATTAAAAGACGAGTTGAATTTAATCGTCGACAAATATCAGAATCGAAAACGACAACTTTTCTGAAAAGACGAGAAGACAAGAAGAAAGGGAGAAAGCCCACTCACCAACTAAATGGAAGACCTATATAAGGAGATCCCCTCACACAATTTAGCAAGTTTTAGTTTTTCCCTTCTCTTTCCTTTTTGTTCGTAGGCATCACCAACACCATTAGGGTGTTTGGTGATTTTGATTCTTGTTTGTTCACAAATCTTGTAGTTTTAATCCTTTCTTTTGATTGTTTAAACCTTAATCATCAATATAATCTTTTCATTCATCTTGTTCATTTTCATCTTTTTATTCAAAGTTCTAAAGTTCTTGTTTGGTTGATTTTGATCTTCTAAAGTTAATGGGTTTTGTGTTTTTATGATTGGGATTTGTTGTTTATGGTTAGTAAATGATTTATGTTTAGTTTGGTTCAAATCCTTTGGTTAAATTTGGTTTGTTTGGATTAAATTCGTGTTCCCCTGTTTTAAGTTTCTGTCTACTATTCTTCATCCCAACAATATTCCGAATAGCTTTTTTTTATTTTATTCCGCATAGAGTTCCTCTATCCGGAATATCTATTATTCCGGATAGCCCAATATTCCGGGTAGCTTTGTTATTCCGAGTAACGTTTTTATTCCGCATAGCCCTTGTATTCCGCATAGCCCTTGTATTCCGAGTAGCATTGTTATTCCGAATAGTCAATTATTCCGAGTAACCAATATTCCGAGTAGGACTTTTTATTCCGAATAGTCAAATTATTCTGCATAGCCTAATATTCCGAATGGGATTTTTATTCCGCATAGCTTCAATATTCCGGATAGCACCATATTCCGCATAAGGACTTTATTCCGAGTAGCAGACTTATTCCGGATAGCACCATTTAGTCAGCATGATCATTATTCCGAATAGAGCATTTTTAAGGTTATTTTCAAGTTACTGTTTTATTTAAATTTTAATTCAAGTTTTATTTTTTATTGATTAACTGCTTCTAGTTTACCTTATTAGTTACTTCCCGCATTCACCTTTTTAGTAGAATAGAAAACCAAACCCCCTATTTGTCACCAAGAACAAATCATTCCACTTTTAGCTGTGATCAATTCGAGAAGATTCCGAGATTAATCTTGAACCCCAATGAAAACCATTGTATCAACTATCTTGATATCCTAAATGACACCTTCACTTAAGAAGTTTGTAGACAAGGGTGTAGCAATAGTTAATGCTTTACTCCTTTTGATGCCTTCATAGATCCTATCAACTAGGTTCTCTTCATATTTGAGTTTTCCAAATAGAGAGGCCAAGTCACAATGTTTAATGTGATTGTCATTTCTCAAGCTTTGGAAGAAACTGAGCCATTTTTTTGGCAAAGCATTAATGAAAACCGTATTAATTTCTAACTTTGAAAGTTCAACACCATAATTACTAATTCATTCATCAGAGCCTTGTATCTTGTGAAAGTTTGAGTGATGGTTTCCCTTTCTTTGTGTTTGAAGGTGTTATATGATAGCTTTAAATCAATTATTCTCGTTTCTTTCACATCAGAGGGCCCCTCATGATAAAGTATTAGGTCATCCTAGATAGATTTAGCCGTCAGACAATTTACAACAGAATTCATTTAGTCATCTAGACATGATGAGGCCTTTTAATCACTGATCAATATTAGCAGCTTTCCTCTCATCAGCAATCCATTGTACTTTAGGTTTTCTATTATCCCCAACCATGGGAACAAATGAACCTTCTTGAATAATGCTTAGGAATTGAGGTTATATTCCAACAATGTGGACAAGAAACGTTTTCTTCCCGTTTGTGAAATTTGCAACATTTAGGATAGGATCAACCATTAATGTGTCACCCCTATATTCGAGGGTTTGTGGTACTACTTGAACCATATCGGATCTTGATTTTAAAAACTTAAATAAGCAGTTTTATAAAATATAAAGGTTTTATAAATCAAACTATGACATTTCTGATTTTTTACTTTTGACATGTCATCGACTTCATTCTTATTATTGTTCATCCTGTAATATTTCTATGGACCACCTTTTGCAATACATCATTTCAAGATATATTATGTACAAAAATCATAATTTTAAGTGTCTAAAAATAGGGAAGTATTTAAACTTACTTTTATATAGATATTTTAACCTAAACTACACTATAATTAATAACGTCACATTTAAATACAACTTATAGTATAATGGACACACACTAGTCAGTATGACATAAAATACAAATGTTTCTTCCCTCTTTTGGCAAGCAAAACTCACGTCCCATTGTATACATACATGTGCATTCATTTTTGAAAACTAACTAAATCTTATATGATCTTACATATGTACTAACTAGATCTTATACAATCTAACTTG
The DNA here is from genome assembly GCA_025667525.1 of Glebionis coronaria. Lineage (NCBI taxonomy): Eukaryota > Viridiplantae > Streptophyta > Magnoliopsida > Asterales > Asteraceae > Glebionis > Glebionis coronaria. The sequence goes on along the minus strand of JANFOE010001288.1, from coordinate 183,452 downwards.
ATATTAACTAAATCCTATGATATCTAACTAGATCCTGTGCAATCTTAAACATGTACTAACTAAATCCTAAGATATCTTAACCTAAATCTTGCAAATCTAACTAAGATACATACAATCTTCATAAAATCTAATTAGATACATATTAGTACTTGATGTAGTGGTTTATAGTCGTTTTACTTACCTTTAGGAAAAAGTAAGCAAACGCTAAGTCGTGGTAAGTATAAGTATCAACGTTTTGTGAAAAACGCAAATACCGACAATCGAGTTCGTTCTCGGTGGAGGTATGGTGTTTAGCCAACAATATTATACGTTATTTAATTCGAGTGATTATGTATTTGAAAAAAAGGGAAGAAAAGAAAACGGAGACGGACTACGCTCAAAACGGTCGAAAACGTGAAAACGAACGAACGTGAAAACGCGACCCAACGAAAAATTCCACCTAAAAATTAATTAGAAATCATTAAAGAACTCTAAAAAGTATAACTAAGAAAATTACGAAAACCAAAAATTTTTAGAATGCTTAAATTAATTTATACTAATTTTTAAAGTTAATTATAAATTCTAAAAAAAAACTAGCTAAGAAAAAATCAACCCAAATTTCTTTTTTCTAATGTAAACCTAAATTATATTAAATAAGAGCTAAAAATAATTTTTTGAAAATTTTAAAATACATTTATCTATTTTTTATGACTTCTTCCAAATTTAAAATTAAAATAATCCTAGAAAATGAAATAAAAAAAAGACAATTTGAAATTTAAACTATACAAAAACAAATTTATTTTTCCTACGTCTTAAATAACAAAAGAAAATTTTATGAAAAAGAATTATTTTTTTTTCGACTTTTAAAATATTTATTAAGAATTAAAAACGATTTAATCTAATTAAATGCTTTAAAAAAAATTAAACAATTTTTAAAAAAAACCAAAAAAATATAGAAAGCATAAAATACTAATCTTAGTCTAGGAAAAATAAGATATAAAAAAAAAGTATCTACGAAAAAGCTGCTAGAATAAGCTAAATGATCCTTATAAGCTAAAAGATTAAAAAAGAAGAAGTTAAAAAGGGTTTAAATAAAAAACAATGTAAATATTAACAAGAAAATGTTCATAGCTCAGTTGGTAGAGGTGTGGGGCTGTTGAGCTGCGGGTCATGAGTTCGAGACCCACAGCAGACACTTTCTTGTTTTTTTTCTTTTATAAGCATTCACGAATTAAATAAAGTATAAAAAGAAAATGAAAAGAAGAATAAACAAAAGTTCCCTATAGATCAGATGGTTTGACAAATGTGCCTTGCGTCTGATACTTGGTTGTGGCCAGGGATAAATGAGCAGTGATATGTAATTTAGGAGTAAATTTGCGAAGTTCGGCTAAAAAATAAGCTACCCAAAAAGCCACGACCCTCAAAATTGACTTCAAAAAGAAAACTATCTATCTGTAACAACTAGAATCCAGCTTCTCAAGACTTTAATCCTCAAATTAATGGAGTTGGGGCTACTGATGTAGTATGCTCATAATAGACAAAAGATGGCAAACTCAAATACTATGCTATAGAGAATCCTATTACTATATCCTAATGGAGATCACTATATGAGGCAACAAACAGCTTTTAACCATTTACTACCACATATAATATTGAATCAACATAGATTTACACCTACTGATTGAAAACTTGCAAAAAAAAAAAAAATAGAGAACAAAGACTTTATTTTTTTTTAATTTCATTTTTTATAAAATTAAGTGAAACAAAAACTCATAACCACTATTCCTAACCTCATACAACTGATTCAATTAACCTTAAAACAATGGCCTAATCCTATGGCACTATACTACCTTCTTCCAAACACAAATTTTAGGCACAATATGAAAATTTATACTATGAAAAGATAGACTAAAAATAAGACTGATAAAGTAAGGTGCATAAGAAGACAATAAGCAGTAAATGAGACAATAAAATAGAACAATAAGCACAGCAAGCAAATAAGCAAATAACAAGGTAAAGGAAATAAGTAATGAAAACAAGGAAGAAATCACTCACTAGAGATCCAAGCTCTTGACTCTAATCAACCCACTGAGCTCCTCAACTCGACTCACTTTCAGCTTCTTTTAACCCAAACAAACTTCCAATCAACTTATTACCCGCACCATTTCGATCCATCTTATTCTTTCACTAATTTGAACAGCAACAAGTTATCTCCCTCTTTTTTTCTTTTCGGCAGCAATCAACAAAACACCTCCCTTTTTTCTGTCGAACAACCAAATACACTCTCTTTTTTTCTTCTTGACGTCAAGAGTAGTAGCAAAAAAAAAGAACAATAAATCCCCCCCCCCCTTTTTTTACTCTCGGTACAAACAAACAACAAAACTAATCTTTTTTTTCTTTGTCGCAGCAACTTAAATACATCTCTTTTTCCTTGCTTAACAGTAACATCAACAAAACTAAAATCTCTTTTTTTTTTCTTCGTCAACCGGCAGCAACAACAATGAAACCCCCGTTTTTTACTTCTCTCGTCTGACAGCAATCAGCAACAACAACAATCTAATATCACACTTTTGTCTTTCTTTCTCTCTTTTTTTTTAGATCGAACAATAATGAACAACAATATAACTCCTCTTTCTTTTTTTCGTTCGAATTTAAAAAGTAACAAATCAAACACTTTAACAAAATAAATTAAACAGAAAATTAAAGCTAACACTTTTTATCAATCTCTTTTTCTTTCGAACACACTAACACAACAAAATGATAAAACTTTCAATTTAACCAACAATAAAAATAAAACATTTGGAACTCAGAAATAAATCACCAACTTTTTTTTCATTCAATTAAAAAAAGGAAATTACATTTTCTGGAACAAGAAAAATAAATAAAACTTAAGCCCTTTATATAGAGGGTACAAGATATTCTAGAAATCAAAACCCTAAACTACGATTTACCTCTTCTACCCTTCAAAGATGCCATTGGATATTCGGATCTTTGATTTCTTGGTCTTTGATTCTTGGCAGCATCATGTGGTATGTCTTCACAAGTCTTGAAAAGTCCCTTTCTCTCTTTGGTCTTCACGTGATGGGGTTTGATGTGGGGTAGGAGATGAAAGTGATAGGAAAAAGATTAGGGTTTGTGGTGATTTGGGGATTAAAAAGGGTTAATGGTGGCTGATGAAGATGTGATAGAACCCTAATCAGTGTCTTATGTTCTCTTCCCCCTTTTTTATGTCGTAGAAAAAAATAATATGAAAGGGCCCGGGGTTTGGTTTGTAACAGGCTTGGTAGTAAGGTGAGGCCCAAAATGATGTAATAAAATGAATCTTGTATTCATTTTGTGAGTAATTTTAATACGGGCCGACTCGGCCCGTTAAACGGGTGCGGGTTGGTCTGTAAAAATAAAATTAAAGGTTTCGGGATCGGTTTTCCATACCCACTTCATTTTCAGGTTCGGGTTTGACTTTTAACTTGTAAAATCTTCAAATGTCATCGAGTTTATCCGAAAATACTTGTTTTTGCTTCATTAAGTGTGATCCCGACTTCAATCTTGTGAAATTCTTCATGCACCAAATATGTAAACTCTTGACATCTTAGGGACCACAATGTAATTTTAGAGTTTTACAAGGGTATAAAATGATAAGTCTTCAAACTTGAGGACCATTTTTGACAATCTTCAATTCTTCAAGGGTATTTTTGGAAAATCGTCATTCGGGTCCGGTTCATTGTGCGGCTTCGTTTCCCGTGTTCGTTTTTGATTGATTCTTGTGATCTTTTTGTCATTTCCTCAATATCCGTACCTAAAATACACAAGCAACAAACACGAGCATATATTTGGCAGTTTTAATGATATTTAATGCATTTTAAGCCCGATTTGGACGATGAGACTATGTATAAAAGCAGTCTCATCACTCCCCCATACTAAACCATTGCCGTGCCCTCACGCAATGCTAGAATAAAGTATCGTAGCACTTCCAAAATTCATTTTTATTCACTTTATTGAATAATAAACTAGCTACACTACTACTATTACTACTACTTGTGTTATAGACATAATGTATTGTTTTCATCGCAAAATGGGACGTTTAGGTTCATAGAATAAGAACACGTGAATGCTTCGTTAGAAATAATTTCGTCGTCCTCGATTTTCACCCAATTCCATGCTAAGCGTGTAACGAGATCATTATTATTATAAGTTAGCAACACGATCACGTCTCATGAGTGTTAATTACGAACCTAAACTCCCTTATTCCTACTTGGTATCTCTTATATTTTATTTTTGTCTTAATGATCACGAGGATACATTATTGACTTATGCGTGAATAGAGATTTAGGTCTAAAAATAGAGTCCTAATGGTGTAACCAAAATCATTAAATTAATAATTCATCCCAATAGACAACGATGTCAAAAAATTAAGTCAACAAGAAGGATCGATAAACACGGTTTTATAACGGTTTTGAACATGAGGCTTATTACCAAGACTTTTATACGCCCCCTAACGGAAGGGCCTTATTATCTTTGGTTTACCTCCATCTTTTATTCAACATGGCCATGAAGCTTTTATTATGACTTCGGTCTTGCCTTGCCTTTTATTATCCGCCTCATCGGTGGTTTTATTAGCCAAAGACGTATATCCTCACGCTAAAGCGAATTTTGGATCTTTAAATCTTCAAAGATTAAGGCATAATTCACTTTCAATTTTGCATAGATTTTTCGGCCTTGTGGGGCTTCAAATTGTTTGCTCGATTTAGGTGAGCACTTGAAATCTTATTATTGGGTGAAGCTTTCGATTATTAGGGTGCCAATACTTCAAAACCGTGACGCTGGCGATACCTTAATGTTTTCCCAATTTAATTACATGGAAGCTACTAAAGTAAATTAGAAACCAACAATAGTGACTAAACTGCTAAATCAATATTTATTAACAATTTATTATACAAAAGCGTGGGGAGAATAAGCTAATAATTACTACACATGAGATCGTGAAAGATTACAAGACTTATACATAACTCTATCATTTCTCGTCCTCATTTAAGAGACGTAGCCTAAAAAGTTAAGGAATCGAAGCTAAGTGCTCAACACGCACGGTCGAGTCAAAAATTACTCTTATTCTCACCATCGGGAAACCTACATTCGTGTCTTAAAACACTTATGAAAAATACGAAAATTTTTAAAAATTTTCCATTTTTAGCCTTATTTTGCATAAAACGATAACAAAAAGATGAAAATTGGATAGCGTGATGACGTAAGCAAGGTGATGTATCTACTCACCCCCCCCCCCCCCCATACTAAAACTAAACATTGTCCTCAATGTTTCGAGTCTAGGGGTGTAAACACCCCCATACTAGAGACGAAGTCGAATGCTTAATCTCGAGCATGGAAAGGGTAAAATGAATAACCTAAAAGCCGTTTATGAATTATGCTAATAAGATAAACGTTAGAACATAAAAGGATATCATCGGATATCAGAAACTCCAAAGGCAACGATCGAAGCTCGAGTGCTACGTAAAACGAACACGAGAGGCTTCAATGATGTCGATGTACCTAATGAATCACAATCACAAACAACCACGGAACAAAGGTTGGAAGGGCACAAATCCCCTCATTACACTATTAGAAAGCAATAATATTTACAAGGATAAGCATGAGAATCCCCCACGAGGCACCTTGTTTTTTATAACCGAGTCAAAAGCTTGACTCGAATCCCCATAAATGTGATCATTTAGGGATAATCATGGTTCGGTCATTTTTAGTGCGACTTACATGTAATCAAGGCCCAAAAGCAACCATGAATAAAGGCAAAGCCTTTATACCGGCATCGAAGATCGTGTCTTCGTTTTCGGATGATAAACGAAACAACACGACTTCAAGTAACATCTTCCCAATGGGAAACAAGAAAATAGAATGAGAAGAGAAGGGTCGGACATTAGGTGGGCAAACAAATCGAGTTACTCGAGGTAAACTCTCACCGTAAGTGTAGAAAGGATTTCTAGTGACTACTTCGGTAAAAGACCGAGATTTTATCTTAAACGTGATACCGGGGCAAAAATCTCGTCCTCGGTGGAGAAGTGTGAGGGAACAAATGGGGCTTCCCCCATACTAGATCCACACAAAACGTCGTCAAAAGAAGTAGACGCGTTTGTAGCAAGCTCAATTAAGCGAGGTGATGACGGAGTTAACATTGGAAAATTTTTCAAATCAATTGTAAAATCTTTTCCTTTTTCATTTTTTAACTCTTTGTTACGAAAACCCAAGTTGATTAAATTGAAAATATTTGGTGTTTCTAAAACAATTCTAGGCACACTTAAAATTTCCACATTTATCTTGAAGGCGGGAGGAGGATTTGAATGTTTAAAATGTGAATCGATTAATAAAATATCCCCCTCCGGGCTAACGCAAAGGTCCTCATCAAACTCAAAAATAGAAGGTGGATCATCAAGAATACGTTTGATCTCGGAAAAATCACCATCGGGATCAAAAACGTCTTCTCTTCCTCGTGGAAGAGGTTGAGCAATAAAATCGTCGATAATCGAGTCGCTAGCTCCAACCGTCGTGAAACTAGGAATAGAAGGCTCTTCGATTGAAGATTTTGCCTTTGTCGTTTTGACCTCGACATCGAAAAACTTATCGATGTGAGCAAGGCCATCGGCGACTTCTCACACGATAAATCCAAAATCTCACACGGTGTGGGATTAGGAGTAAAAGGCTCGTCTCGTGACGATTTTGCCTTGACGGTTTCAATTTTGTCCTTAGAAGGGATCGAACGTGGGTTTTCAAACATTTTAGCAAAACTACTAACACGTCCCTTCGGAATTAATTTTCGTTCATCTTGTAAAAACGTGGGTTCAACGATTTCCTTTAAAACCTTTTCACATTTTTCTTTTTTAAAATCATTTAATGGAATTTCTTCGTCAAAATTAAGTGTATATTGATTTAGAAAATCCTCAATAATTTCATCCTCATTAGAAAAATTAGGTTTAGAAGGTACAAGATTCAATAATCCCAAGTATCCTACGAGTTTTTCCTTTGGTTTATTTTCAAAAACATTTTTCAAAACTTCGTTGGATGACGTTTTTGTTTCCTCTACGTTTTTGCAAGATGACGAAGGTTGCACGACTCTAAAATTCGAGAGATTGGGATCAATACGAGACGTACGAGTCTTAGGAGTCGAAATAAGTTGAACCTCTCCCTCGAGATTAGGATTGGTGACGTTCGATGAAGAACTCAACTCGTATGAAGCTACTTTTTTCTCTAAGGTCTCAATCGTTGAAAGAAGTTCATTTTGCTTATTAGTGTAAGCCTCCACAACTTTATCAACAATTTTATCCCATCTCTCGTCAATTAGGTCAAATAAACGTTCTTGTTCTTTAGAAGCGGCATCATATTCGTTTTCCAACTCGGTTCTCATGGAGGCCATTTCCTTTAAGTAAAATTCCTTTTGAGTTTCCAATTGTTTTTCGTAATGTTCCTTAAGATTCATAACTTGTTCTTGAATCATCGTTAAGTTTTTATTATTGCGTCTCACATAGTCACAAAAGGCGTTTTGATTCATTTCATCATTTTGATTTTGATCACAATTAAAAGACGAATCATATGACGAGTAGAACGAAGACGATGGGTGATCTTGGTCGTAAGATCAAAACTTGTCACCACGATCACATGGAGCGGAGTTATAGGTATAACCCTCTCGACCTCCAACAATCTTACAATTAAAACAATTGGCACCATCGGGCGGGCCTCCACAATATGGACACGAATAATATCCACCATCATTCGACATGATGCAACGATATCTTAAGATTTGGTAATTGATGGATTGATCTATTGATTAGATGGTGGAAATGGAGAAGAAGGAGATGAGGTATAGAGAGAGAAAGGAGAGAAAAGAAAAGTAGAGAGAGAAAGTGTTATTTGATTAAATTGAAAAGTTGAAAATGAGAAGAACGACCCCTCCTAACATGCTAGGAGGGGTATATATAGCCCACCCTACATGTGGGCTATATGGACTATATTTGGATCACGAGCCTAATACATTAATATATCGTTGGAACGACTGATCCTTCATAAATACGTAAAAACGTATTTCCAACAATCTCCCCCTAAGGGAGGTCGCTCCAAGTTACAAAGTTCTAAATATTCTATAGCTCGTGATCTATGCTAATAATGATGTGACCGAGACTTTTTTTGGGAAAACATATTTCCAACAATCTCCCCCTAAGGGAGGTCACACCATTTTACAAAATCTTAAACCTAGCATCTATGCTTGAGTCTTCGATCTTGTTCTTGTGAATATGCTTGATGTGATCTTTGACTTTAGTCTTGAGCATGTTTCCTTGCCTTGACCTTGTGCATTCATCACTTGTGAAATTCGCCTCTTCGTGACTTCATGTTCCACATACTTATACCTTTAAACTCTTGAAAGCTTCAGAGTTTGATACAGCGGAAGACTTGACCTTCAGACTTTCTTGAATTTGTTGAAGTACTAAGTGTATGTAGTACAAGCATGTGGTGACGACTTCTTCTGGATTATACACCGCAATGCCACCTTCTTGTTACGCTGCATAAGACAGTTAGCAACAAACCATATACACGGATGAAATGGCCTTGAACATTTCATTCTAATTCGGTAGCATTTTACCTCTGGTCGGTGAAGACCGTTGGACGATATTAAATATCGTACTTGTGGCAGGTAGTTTCAATAAAGAACCTCCTTGACAAGATTTCGCGGGTGAACCCGTTCTCTTTACTCGACCGTCCAAAGCTGACTGCGAACGTAAAGAGTGAATCATTTGGATAATATTATCCGCATGATTTGAAGCCGTCAATTCATGTTCCTGGAACAAGTGAAGTTCAATTAAGAACCGCACCATCGTTGCTTTCCAGTTGTCACGAGCTTGATTCGTATAGAATCTTGCAAGTTACCTACCAAGTGCTGTTTGATGTTAACACTAGAAGGATTTCCATTCGTCACTGTAAATACTTAATAGTATTACTCTGAATGTTCTGGCAAGATCACTAAGATATTGCGTAGAGGCCTGGAACGTGTTTAAATTCATTTAAGAATTAAACCACTGTTGCTTTCCAGTTATCACAAGTTTGATTCATAAAGAATCGCACAAGTCACCTACCATGAGCTTTTTGATATTCGTTCAAGAAGGATTTCCATCTTCATTGTAAATACTTTCGTATTACTCGGATGTTCAGGCAAGATCATGAAGATATTGCGTAGGACTCTAAATATCTTTCTTACTTTACACATTGTGTGAACAAGCAAGGAATAATGTAAGTGTGTCCTAATGAGATATTTGATGATCTCAAATGGCTCTAGACTCGATCGTGCATTTTGGATTTTAGTGATCGGAGGCTGGAGAGGAGTGCCACCTTTTCAATACCAATTTATTCGGAGTGAATAAACCAATAGATAATGTGTTGATCTCCGTGTGATTAAAACAAATACCTTTTGAGAGATATTTGAGTTAGCTGGGAAGGGTTGTGCATTGCATCACTGGGTCCATGATGTCTTTCTTCAATATCAAGAATCATTAAAAATGATCTCAATAGCATATGAATTGACCCGGTTTCTGCCTAAGGTTGTAAGGAGGGCTTCTTTCTTTACACCCTTTATCTTTACAATTCTTTTTCATTCTTCAACCCCTTCAATGCTTACCAATACGTCATAACTAGCACCTTGTTGTGATTGTTCCAGTGCTAACTTATGTACTTGGTCGGCATTCAGCTACGTTCACAATCTTTCTCCATCTTTCCTAAGGACTACTATTTCTAGCTATGGAATGTCCTTGGGAAGATTCCTCCGGTTCTAGAGAAATCATTGGACTTTAACCTATCCTACCATCCTTATGTCACCACAACCTTCACCGTCGTGAATAGAGATGTTTTGGGTAAGTGTATGTCACCATGAAATCCATTTTGAAGTGCAAATCCATTTTGCTCCCCTTAACATATGCTACGATATTCGAAAACATTTCGCACATGTCGGGATGAGCTAACACGTTAAGTCAAACCATTTATGATTGATCATATCCCATATTAAATCACATTTTCTCCCCCATATTAAAAATATTAACCCAATCGATGTTTTTAATATCAATTGATTTAATAGCATTTTAAGAAAATTTGGGAAGAAAAATGCAAATCCAATTATCTTCATGATTTTAACAAGCTCCCCCTCAAATTAATGAGGGTGTACTTGAAACGTAAATTAAATACCTTTTAAACACAAGTGTAAGGTATTTATCACGTGCAAAGATCATATATGATAATGAATTCACAATATTAGCAATTTACGAGGTTGGACCTGAATGATAGAGAACATCATATGAAAGATTCACATGGTTCTTGTTCACAAATGTTGGTCTTCCTCGTCACGTCTGAAGTTATCTCTTGACTCCATGTGTATGATTGATATCGTTGTCTTGACACCAATATGTGAACTTGGCACTCTCGGCATCAAGGATTCTGAATGCTGGACGATTGCTCCCCCTCAATTGTTGACCCGTGTTCTACTTAAAGAGCTGTAGTCGTCATTTTGAGCAGTCGCATCGTCTAGTATGTAGATATCAATTGCAACGAACTTCGGATTATGAAGTTGATAACTTCAGATTCTGAAGTCAAAGCTTTCCGGTGAAATGCTTGACTTCAAAGTGAAAAGCGGGTTACTATCGGAAATAATAGCAAACCATATGGAGCATGTTTTAAATCTTTTAAACTTCTGCTCGAACTTTATTTACAACCCCGTGTCATTATTGAATGACATTTCTAGGTTCGTAAATATTATCGATTCCAGAAGACATGCTCGTTTTATCAAAACGTTTTGAACACACAATTTTGAAAGATTTAGAAAAATCTTTTGAAAAAATTCTTGAAAAATTGTGTTCCAAGTTTTGAAAAACAATTACTTGAGCTTAAGATGTTGAATATCTTAAAAGCGAGCTCAAGTCCGAGAAGTTGTGAACTTCCCGTTGTTAAGGATAAGTTACCATCGGCGATAAACTTTCCTTTTATCTGAAGGACGAGTCCTAAGCTGACATTTACTTAGAAGTCGTTTTCATGAGCTTGAAAACTTTGACTGTTTTAACGGAAAGCTCATGACCGAGAAAGGTTAATTTCTCGTTATGAGGAAAAGTTCTCTTATTTAAAAGATACACTTTCCTTTCTGAGCTTAAAACTTCGAATGTTTTAATACAAGCTCATGGCCGAGAAAGGTGAATTTCTCGTTAAGAGGATAAGTTATCATAAAAGATAAACTTTCCTTTATTTTAAGTTCGAGTTACAGTCTGACATTTAACTGTAAGTCATTGTGCATGAGCTTAAAAAACTTTGAATGTTTTCGATATAAGCTCATGCCCGAGAAAAATTAATTTCTCGTTGTAAGGATAAGTTTATCATCGGCGATAAACTTTCCTGCCTTTGAAGAACGGGTTATAGACTGTCATTTATCTATAAGCCTTTTACACGAGCTTAAAACCTTTGAATGGTTTTAGAATAAGCTCGTGTCCAAGAAAACTTAATTTCTTGTTAAGAGGGTAAGTTATCTTTGCGTAGATAAACTTCCCTGTCTCTAAAGTTCGGGTCGTCGTCTGTCATTTAACGAGGAGCCATTGTGCATGAGCTTAAAAACTTGGAATGTTTTTTATATAAGCTCATGCCCGAGAAAAATTAATTTCTCGTTGTTAGGATAAGTTTACCATCGGCGATAAACTTTCCTTTCTTTGAAGAGCGAGTTATAGTCTGTGATGTGACTATAAGTCCTTGTGCAGCTTTAACCATGAATCCCCTGAGATACTAGTTTCTCTGATATCTGCTTCTTCAGCAACCAAACTCTAAGAGTGTCCTTAGTTGAACGGTATACAACGATTGGACCGCTTCGTTCTTTTGGAACATCAACTTTGGTATCTGCATTCTCATTAGGAGTTTGTATACTTTTGCATGGGTTAGAGATATCTATTTTTGAAGCACGTGGGGGTTCACAGTTGGCTTTACTTGTGTCAGAGGCGACCTGAGTAGATGATTCACTTATCTTAGCTGGCAAACGTTTCCTTTTATAGAAAATCTTAAGTATAGGCTTAAGTGAAGTATCATCTTTATCAATTTCCTCCCTAGTAGTCTTAGAAGAAACGGAGACTATCCTAGTTAAAGGGCACTCGTTTCCTACAAGAGTGAAAGTTCTACCAGTGGGGCGCCAATCTTTACCAACGGGTTTGATTTTAGCTATCCACTGGGACTTAATTCTAGCACGGGAGTTCACCTCATTAAGTAATTTCTTGATACAGGAATCATGATTTGCCGTAAAGACACATTTTCTACATGTTTTACAGGTAGCATATTTAATGTTCGAGTAATTCCTAGATGATTGATCGATGCTCCTAGGAGATGACATGCTACGGTTAGCAGTGTTGGGTAATCTAGAAGGCATGTAACTAGGATTGACATTGCTATCTCTTACATGTGTCTTTAGAATAGCTTCCCTTTGACCAAAATCATGGCGCACATCATTTGAACTCGTTCTAGACGTGTTCTTTGAACTATTCTTAGAGAAACTAGGGGCAATCATGTGATGAGGTCTTGCTAAAACTGATTTAGTCACGTTAGGCCTAGTTGGTGGAGTGACTGTTCTAGAATTATAACCCAAATCAACTTGGGAGGCAAACCGCGGTCTCGAGGATTGTGATCGCTCGGATCTAAATGCAGTAGGTTGTCTGACAATCAGTTGTCTGACAAACTGATTTGTAGGCGGTTTCCCCAAGATTGATGGTTTTTCAAGCTTAGTGTCCACACTAGGTCCTCTAGTTTTCCTTAACTCGTTTTTCAACGCAGCTATAGCAAAAACCTTTTCCTGTACTTGGGCTTTTAAAGTCTCATTCTCTTTGAGCACTCTATCTTGGAATGCCAATTTAGACTCTAGTAACTGAATTTGTTTCAAAAGATTTTCCTTTTCAGCTTTAGAATCTAAAACTTTTTGATCTAATTTTCTTTCAAGAACAACATTTGATTTTTCAAGTTTTTCAAAATATGTTTCAAATTTGTTCGTTTTCTTTAAAAATTCAATTTTGGCATCCTCAAGATCTTTTGATTGCCGAGCTACGATCGTTTCGAGCTCTTTAATCTTGGAATCAGAATCAGTGAACGAGGCAGTTATAAAGCATTTATCATGATGTACTATAGCATTTTGAACACTTTCTCCCCCATTATGACTCACATCGGATGAATCAGAAGTGGTATTGCTATCACTCTTTTCCATCCCATGTTTGTCATAATTAGGTTCAGAATGCTCAATATGCGGCATGTCATCAGCATATACATCATAAACAACATTATATTGTACCATGTTTGCAGGCTCTGGGTCATAAATGGGTAAGGTGTCATCAAAAGAGATCTCGTGAACATTCCCTGACGTGCCACTGGTATCATGTTGTCCTCCTGATTCCGTGCTCTTGCCATCGTTAGGCTCCAAGTTGTCAATCGTATGACCAATTTCCTCTTGCATCGAAGAGTCTTGCACTCCATTATCATACACTTGCTGAAGTCGAGATCTTTCATAAATCGAAGACGAGACCGAGGTCATGAGTTTCAATATTGTATCACGAAAAACTCGAAGCTCGGTATGTGTATCTCGAAGAAAAGATTGGCAAAGCATCGAACTTTCAGACTTGATGATATTGAATTGGAGGAAAGGCGTGAGTTGTGTCACAAGAGCCTTATAAGCAAGTGCCGATGCAGAGAGATTAAAATTTTCATTGTTGAGTTGCTCTGCGAGTTGGGTCAAGATGGTGAACATTGATTCCATGAATATATGACGATCTTGACCAAAGATTGTCACAAATTCGCTCCCTCCTTGAATCCGTGAAAGAGTAACTAGATGAAACTGAAGCATTTGAAATGAATTTATACCACTTTCTCTAGCTTTGTCTTGCATTCGATGCAAGTCTCCCTCTTTAAGTGTCGAATTGAACGAATCCATTGAAAATTCGATGAAGAATAAAAGAAAAAAAAATTCTGGGTCTCGTCAAATAAATTTTGTAACTTAGACTCGTCTTTGCGTCTCACCGTTAAAACTCGAACAAGCAACCAAATTTTAAAAGAAAAATCCCAAAACAAAATATGATATATATATATTTTTTATTTTATATATATATATATATATATATATATATATTTTTTTTTTGACAAGAATATTAAAATTCAAAAAAATATTAAAATTTTTAAAAAATAGTAAAGAAAATATCTGATATAAAAAAATCTGATATATAAAATAAAGTAAAATAAAAATTTGATAACAATCTGATATTTAAAAAGAATTTGATATAAAACAAAGAAAAAACAAAAAAAATAAAATAAAATAAAAAAAATCTGATATTAAAAGAAAAGAAAAAATCCAAACGCGTCACTCCCCTTGTTTTCTCCGTCAATTAAAAAAAAACGTGTCCCAAACTACCCACGTGTTTCCAGTTCCCACCATAAACGTAGGTCACTTAGGTTTCTCCGTCTTCTTTTCTATATATAAACCTCAAAAACCTAATCCTATCTTTTATCTCCCAAAGACACCTCCGTCTCTCTCTCTTTCTTGATTACCTGCTCAATCAAAATCTAATCTTAAACTTCGCCCCTTCTCTGCACTCGTTATAGAGAAGGGTGAAAGAATTAAACGTTATAGAGGGTGAAAGAAGAGAATTATGAAAATAGAGGATAAATCGAAAAATATTTTTGTGTTTTTGGTTTTTTTTTAATTTTTTTGGAATTTTGGTATATTACGTAGAAATTAATCTACAAAAACTATCCACTAATCAAAGGTCTCGATTAATGAATCCAAGAAGAATGAAGGTAATTATGTGAAGTAAAAACCCTCGTCGAGTTTGAAACGTTGGCGGAACGCCAAAACGTTTCGAGGTTCAATAATTAAAACTCACAAAAATAGATTAATAATACTTGATGTGGCAAACCCCTAATAGATCGTCACTTTCAAAATACGCACAAGCGAACGGAGAAAACGAGGCGGCGCGAAGCACTTAAGAGCCTTTTTTCCTTAGGTCGTGAAATACAACCGCCTTATACCCACCTTATAGTTTGTATTTATCGAGATTAAACCAATTAAGTGTATTTATCTATTTTGCCTTTGACTTTCGTTTGAATTCGATACAACAATAGTGACCGGAACGCTCAACTATTGAGGTGCGATTTCTCGCGTATTTGGATAATTATTGTGTGTTAATTGTTCTACGTAAATACAATATATTATGCACAATAAAAAGAAGAAAACGATTTTGTGTTAATAGAGTTCTATTTAACACTATTTATTTGTATGACTAATAGTATAGAAAAATAAAAAGAAGTATTTACGATAAAAACGTAAACACTCAAACAAACACGATAAATAAATATGGCTAAACACACCTCCCCGGCAGCGGCGCCATTTTGATGTAGTGGTTTATAGTCGTTTTACTTACCTTTAGGAAAAAGTAAGCAAACGCTAAGTCGTGGTAAGTATAAGTATCAACGTTTTGTGAAAAACGCAAATACCGACAATCGAGTTCGTTCTCGGTGGAGGTATGGTGTTTAGCCAACAATATTATACGTTATTTAATTCGAGTGATTATGTATTTGAAAAGAAGGGAAGAAAAGAAAACGGAGACGGACTACGCTCAAAACGGTCGAAAACGTGAAAACGAACGAACGTGAAAACGCGACCCAACGAAAAATTCCACCTAAAAATTAATTAGAAATCACTAAAGAACTCTAAAAAGTATAACTAAGAAAATTACGAAAACCAAAAATTTTGAGAATGCTTAAATTAATTTATACTAATTTTTAAAGTTAATTAAAAATTCTAAAAACAAAACTAGCTAAGAAAAAGTCAACCCAAATTTTTTTTTTCTAATGTAAACCTAAATTATATTAAATAAGAGCTAAAATTAATTTTTTGAAATTTTTTAAATACATTTATCTATTTTTTATGACTTTTTCCAAATTTAAAATTAAAATAATCCTAGAAAATGAAATAAAAAAAAGACAATTTGAAATTTAAACTATACAAAAACAAATTTATTTTTCCTACGTCTTAAATAACAAAAGAAAATTTTAGGTAAAAGAATTATATTTTTTTCGACTTTTAAAATATTTATTAAGAATTAAAAGCGATTTAATCTAATTAAATGCTTTAAAAAAAATTAAACAATTTTTAAAAAAAACCAAAAAAATATAGAAAGCATAAAATACTAATCTTAGTCTAGGAAAAATAAGATACAAAAAAAAGTATCTACGAAAAAGCTGCTAGAATAAGCTAAATGATCCTTATAAGCTAAAAGATTAAAAAAGAAGAAGTTAAAAAGAGTTTAAATAAAAAACAATGTAAATATTAACAAGAAAATGTTCATAGCTCAGTTGGTAGAGGTGTGGGGCTGTTGAGCTGCGGGTCATGAGTTCGAGACCCACAGCAGACACTTTCTTGTTTTTTTCTTTTATAAGCATTCACGAATTAAATAAAGTATAAAAAGAAAATGAAAAGAAGAATAAACAAAAGTTCCCTATAGATCAGATGGTTTGACAAATGTGCCTTGCGTCTGATACTTGGCTGTGGTCAGGGGTTCAATATCCTGATGTGACATTTTTTTGACAGATTATTTGTTTATAGCTGTTTGATTTTTGGGAACTAACTGAACACAATCCTAGCAGCACAGTAATCATAAATCACACACACAAAGATGCAACAGTAACTACAGCAACAAAAATGACAAACATAAAGTTATATAGATGAGAAGTGATATGCAATTTAGGAGTAAATTTGCGAAGTTCGGCTCAAAAATAAGCTACCCTAAAAGCCACGACCCTCAAAATTGACTTCAAAAAGAAAACTATCTATCTGTAACAACTAGAATCCAGCTTCTCAAGACTTTAATCCTCAAATTAATGGAGTTGGGGCTACTGATGTAGTATGCTCAGAATAGACAAAAGATGGCAAACTCAAATACTATGCTATAGAGAATCCTATTACTATATCCTAATGGAGATCACTATATGAGGCAACAAACAGCTTTTAACCATTTACTACCACATATAATATTGAATCAACATAGATTTACACCTACTGATTGAAAACTTGCAAAAAAAAATAAAAAAAATAGAGAACAAATAATTTATTTTTTTTAATTTCATTTTTTATAAAATTAAGTGAAACAAAAACTCATAACCACTATTCCTAACCTCATACAACTGATTCAATTAACCTTAAAACAATGGCCTAATCCTAGGGCACTATACTACCTTCTTTCAAACACAAATTTTAGGCAGAATATGAAAATTTATACTATGAAAAGATAGACTAAAAATAAGACTGATAAAGTAAGGTGCATAAGAAGACAATAAGCAGTAAATGAGACAATAAAATAGAAAAATAAGCACAGCAAGCAAATAAGAAAATAACAAGGTAAAGGAAATAAGTAATGAAAACAAGGAAGAAATCACTCACTAGAGATCCAAGCTCTTGACTCTAATCAACCCACTGAGCACCTCAACTCGACTCACTTTCAGCTTCTTTTAACCCAAACAAACTTCCAATCAACTTATTGCCCGCACCATTTCGATCCATCTTATTCTTTCACTAATCTGAACAGCAACAAGTTATCTCCCTCTTTTTTTCTTTTCGGCAGCAATCAACAAAACACCTCCCTTTTTTCTGTCGAACAACCAAATACACTCTCTTTTTTCTTCTTGACGTCAAGAGCAGTAGCAAAAAAAAGAACAATAAATCCCCCCCCCCCTTTTTTTTACTCTCGGTACAAATAAACAACAAAACTAATCTTTTTTTTTCTTTGTCGCAGCAACTTAAATACATCTCTTTTTCCTTGCTTAACAGTAACATCAACAAAACTAAAATCTCTTTTTTTTTTCTTCGTCAACCGGCAGCAACAACAATGAAACCCCCGTTTTTTACTTCTCTCGTCTGACAGCAATCAGCAACAACAACAATCTAATATCACACTTTTGTCTTTCTTTCTCTCTTTTTCTTAGATCGAACAATAATGAACAACAATATAACTCCTCTTTCTTTTTTTCTTTCGAATTTAAAAAGTAACAAATCAAACACTTTAACAAAATAAATTAAACAGAAAATTAAAGCTAACACTTTTTATCATTCTCTTTTTCTTTCGAACACACTAACACAACAAAATGATAAAACTTTCAATTTAACCAACAATAAAAATAAAACATTTGGAACTCAGAAATAAATCACTAACTTTTTTTTCATTCAATTAAAAAAAGGAAATTACATTTTCTAGAACAAGAAAAATAAATAAAACTTAAGCCCTTTATATAGATGGTACAAGATATTCTAGAAATCAAAACCCTAAACTACGATTTACCTCTTCTACCCTTAAAAGATGCCATTGGATATTCGGATCATTGATTTCTTGGTCTTTGATTCTTGGCAGCATCATGTGGTATGTCTTCACAAGTCTTGA
Organism: Glebionis coronaria; assembly: GCA_025667525.1. Taxonomy (NCBI): domain Eukaryota; kingdom Viridiplantae; phylum Streptophyta; class Magnoliopsida; order Asterales; family Asteraceae; genus Glebionis; species Glebionis coronaria. Next base: position 165,003 of record JANFOE010001288.1, on the reverse strand, counting down.
AAAGTCCCTTTCTCTCTTTGGTCTTCACGTGATGGGGTTTGATGTGGGGTAGAAGATGAAAGTGATAGGAAAAAGATTAGGGTTTGTGGTGATTTGGGGATTAAAAAGGGTTAATGGTGACTGATGAATATGTGATAGAACCCTAATCAGTGTCTTATGTTCTCTCCCCCCTTTTTTATGTCGTAGAAAAAAATAATATGAAAGGGCCCGGGGTTTGGTTTGTAACGGGCTTGGTAGTAAGGTGAGGCCCAAAATGATGTAATAAAATGAATCTTGTATTCATTTTGTGAGTAATTTTAATACGGGCCGACTCGGCCCGTTAAACGGGTGCGGGTTGGTCCGTAAAAATAAAATTAAAGGTTTCGGGATCGGTTTTCCATACCCACTTCATTTTCAGGTTTGGGTTTGACTTTTAACTTGTAAAATCTTCAAATGTCATCGAGTTTATCCGAAAATACTTGTTTTTACTTCATTAAGTGTGATCCCGACTTCAATCTTGTGAAATTCTTCATGCACCAAATATGTAAACTCTTGACATTTTAGGGACCACAATGTAATTTTAGAGTTTTACAAGGGTATAAAATGACAAGTCTTCAAACTTGAGGACCATTTTTGACAATCTTCAATTCTTCAAAGGTATTTTTGGAAAATCGTCATTCGGGTCCGGTTCATTGTGCGGCTTCGTTTCCCGTGTTCGTTTTTGATTGATTCTTGTGATCTTTTTGTCATTTCCTCAATATCCGTACCTAAAATACACAAGCAATAAACACGAGCATATATTTGGCAGTTTTAATGATATTTAATGCATTTTAAGCCCGATTTGGACAATGAGACTATGTATAAAAGCAGTCTCATCACTCCCCCATACTAAACCATTGTTGTGCCCTCACGCAATGCTAGAATAAAGTATCGTAGCACTTCCAAAATTCATTTTTATTCACTTTATTGAATAATAAACTAGCTACACTACTACTATTACTACTACTTGTGTTATAGACATAATGTATTGTTTTCATCGCAAAATGGGACGTTTAGGTTCATAGAATAAGAACACGTGAATGCTTCGTTAGAAATAATTTCGTCGTCCTCGATTTTCACCCAATTCCATGCTAAGCGTGTAACGAGATCATTATCATTATAAGTTAGCAACACGATCACATCTCATGAGTGTTAATTACGAACCTAAACTCCCTTATTCCTACTTGGTATATCTTATATTTTATTTTTGTCTTAATGATCACGAGGATACATTATTGACTTATGTGTGAATAGAGATTTAGGTCTAAAAATAGAGTCCTAACGGTGTAACCAAAATCATTAAATTAATAATTCATCCCAATAGACAACGATGTCAAAAAATTAAGTCAACAAGAATGATCGATAAACACGGTTTTATAACGGTTTTGAACATGAGACTTATTACCAGGACTTTTATACTCCCCCTAACGGAAGGGCCTTATTATCTTTGGTTTACCTCCATCTTTTATTCAACTTGGCCATGAAGCTTTTATTATGACTTCGGTCTTGCCTTGCCTTTTATTATCCGCCTCATCGGTGGTTTTATTAGCCAAAGACGTATATCCTCACGCTAAAGCGAATTTTGGATCTTTAAAGCTTCAAAGATTAAGGCATAATTCACTTTCAATTTTGCATAGATTTTTCGGCCTTGTGGGGCTTCAAATTGTTTGCTCGATTTAGGTGAGCACTTGAAATCTTATTATCGGGTGAAGCTTTCGATTATTAGGGTGCCAATACTTCAAAACCGTGACGCTGGCGATACCTTAATGTTTTCCTAATTTAATTACATGGAAGCTACTAAAGTAAATTAGAAACCAACAATAGTGACTAAACCGCTAAATCAATATTTATTAACAATTTATTATACAAAAGCGTAGGGAGAATAAGCTAATAATTATTACACATGAGATCGTGAAAGATTACAAGACTTATACATAACTCTATCATTTCTCATCCTCATTTAAGAGACTTAGCCTAAAAAGTAAAGGAATCGAAGCTAAGTGCTCAACACGCACGGTCGAGTCAAAAATTACTCTTATTCTCACCATCGGAAAACCTACATTCGTGTCTTAAAACACTTACGAAAAATACGAAAAATTTTAAAATTTTGCCATTTTTAGCCTTATTTTGCATAAAACGATAACAAAAAGATGAAAATTGGATAGCGTGATGACGTAAGCAAGGTGCAGTATCTACATTTTTTATAAAATTAAGTGAAACAAAAACTAATAACCACTATTCCTAACCTCATACAACTGATTCAATTAACCTTAAAACAATGGCCTAATCCTAGGGCACTATACTACCTTCTTCCAAACACAAATTTTAGGCAGAATATAAAAATTTATACTATGAAAAGATAGACTAAAAATAAGACTGATAAAGTAAGGTGCATAAGAAGACAATAAGCAGTAAATGAGACAATAAAATAGAACAATAAGCACAGCAAGCAAATAAGCAAATAACAAGGTAAAGGAAATAAGTAATGAAAACAAGGAAGAAATCACTCACTAGAGATCCAAGCTCTTGACTCTAATCAACCCACTGAGCACCTCAACTCGACTCACTTTCAGCTTCTTTTAACCCAAACAAACTTCCAATCAACTTATTACCCGCACCATTTCGATCCATCTTATTCTTTCACTAATCTGAACAGCAACAAGTTATCTCCCTCTTTTTTTCTTTTCGGCAGCAATCAACAAAACACCTCCCTTTTTTCTGTCGAACAACCAAATACACTCTCTTTTTTTCTTCTTGACGTCAAAAGCAGTAGCAAAAAAAAAAGAACAATAAATCCCCCCCCCCCCTTTTTTTTACTCTCGGTACAAACAAACAACAAAACTAATCTCTTTTTTTTCTTTGTCGCAGCAACTTAAATACATCTCTTTTTCCTTGCTTAACAGTAACATCAACAAAACTAAAATCTCTTTTTTTTTCTACGTCAACCGGCAACAACAACAATGAAACCCCCGTTTTTTACTTCTCTCGTCTGACAGCAATCAGCAACAACAACAATCTAATATCACACTTTTGTCTTTCTTTCTCTCTTTTTTTTAGATCGGACAATAATGAACAACAATATAACTCCTCTTTCTTTTTTTCTTTCGAATTTAAAAAGTAACAAATCAAACACTTTAACAAAATAAATTAAACAGAAAATTAAAGCTAACACTTTTTATCAATCTCTTTTTCTTTCGAACACACTAACACAACAAAATGATAAAACTTTCAATTTAACCAACAATAAAAATAAAACATTTGGAACTCAGAAATAAATCACCAACTTTTTTTTCATTCAATTAAAAAAAGGAAATTACATTTTCTGGAACAAGAAAAATAAATAAAACTTAAGCCCTTTATATAGAGGGTACAAGATATTCTAGAAATCAAAACCCTAAACTACGATTTACCTCTTCTACCCTTCAAAGATGCCATTGGATATTCGGATCTTTGATTTCTTTGTCTTTGATTCTTGGCAGCATCATGTGGTATGTCTTCACAAGTCTTGAAAAGTCCCTTTCTCTCTTTGGTCTTCACGTGATGGGGTTTGATGTGGGGTAGGAGATGAAAGTGATAGGAAAAAGATTAGGGTTTGTGGTGATTTGGGGATTAAAAAGGGTTAATGGTGGCTGATGAAGATGTGATAGAACCCTAATCAGTGTCTTATGTTCTCTCCCCCCTTTTTTATGTCGTAGAAAAAAAAAATATGAAAGGGCCCGGGGTTTGGTTTGTAACGGGCTTGGTAGTAAGGTGAGGCCCAAAATGATGTAATAAAATGAATCTTGTATTCATTTTGTGAGTAATTTTAATACGGGCCGACTCGGCCCGTTAAACGGGTGCGGGTTGGTCCGTAAAAATAAAATTAAAGGTTTCGGGATCGGTTTTCCATACCCACTTCATTTTCAAGTTCGGGTTTGACTTTTAACTTGTAAAATCTTCAAATGTCATCGAGTTTATCCGAAAATACTTGTTTTTGCTTCATTAAGTGCGATCCCGACTACAATCTTGTGAAATTCTTCATGCACCAAATATGTAAACTCTTGACATTTTAGGGACCACAATGTAATTTTAGAGTTTTACAAGGGTATAAAATGACAAGTCTTCAAACTTGAGGACCATTTTTGACAATCTTCAATTCTTCAAGGGTATTTTTGGAAAATCGTCATTCGGGTCCGGTTCATTGTGCGGCTTCGTTTCCCGTGTTCGTTTTTATTGATTCTTGTGATCTTTTTGTCATTTCCTCAATATCCGTACCTAAAATACACAAGCAACAAACACGAGCATATATTTGGCAGTTTTAATGATATTTAATACATTTTAAGCCCGATTTGGACGATGAGACTATGTATAAAAGCAGTCTCATCAGTACTATGCAATCTAACTAAGATACATACAATCCTAATACAATCTAACTTAGATATACTTAGTACTTCTCAATCTAACTAGGATCTTGCAAATCTAGTTAAGATACAAACCGAATCCCCTTAGTATTTGACTAGTACTAGGAAGATTTAGGGAACCTTGTTTCATCTCACATGCTAAAACTTTTGTACAACCTTAACCCATTTAATACATGTAATTATGTAATCTTCAAATATCTAACCAAATCCTTAAAATTGATTTTCTCTTGGACCCCTTTTATTTCTACACGTTAGAATATCTCACAAATATCTAACAAGATCTTCTAAGATCAAGCCTTCCTTGTTAAAAACCTTGTACACACTTCACTTAGGATCATATGATAATATATCCATACTAGTATAAATTTGGTATTGGTTCATCCCTCACACTAAACATATACTCTCACACTTATAAGCTAACACCAATATCTATTCTTTTCCTTCTTACCACAGAGAGCATCCGTCACAAAATCACTTCATCATTACCACTCTATTATACACTAAACAAACAACCATGAAGATCTATAACCAACTCACGTATAACTTAGGTTCTATCTTAAACCCCGTCTACAAGGAGAAAAAAGGTCACGAAGGGAACTTTTGGGTTAAAGGCGACGCAAGATCTATGGTTTGCATCCAAGCAAGAATCTAAACTCGTTTTATAAACATGGCATAGTGCTAAGAACTTAATTAAGTGTACATACCTATATTTTGTTTATTCTTTATACTACTAGAACGTTACATAAATTATTTTATTTCAAGATGAATACAAAATAATGAACACGTGAGAAATGCAACACTTGGCTATATGAATACACTCGCTTACTAAGAACCTTAGTAAACTAACATGCATAAAGTAAATACTAGAAATAATACCTAGATCTCTCGACTAAATATATAAACATGTGTGTACATGTAATGATTCTAACACCTAAACAAGTTACTAGTCACTTTTAGATCTATGTTTTGTCTTAAGCCAAAAGAGATTAGAATAAGCCATAAGCCGAATACAAACATAAGCTTATTAAATTTCATTAGTTCTTAACGGGCCTATGAGCCCAATAAATTAACACGCGACCTATGAGACCCATAAAAATATAAGGGGCCAAGACTAAGCCATTTAAGCCGTTGAGGCCCTATTGTTGGATAATAAGCAAACCGAACTTATTTTGGAATAAGCTATGTTTTTTTAACTTAATGGGCTTATTAGACTTGGTAAACACTAGCATAAACACTTGAAAACCAATCGGACCCTTATTGGGCCGAGACAAGCCCATAAAGCCCATAAGCCACTCTCGACTTATCTTATATACTTGCCAAAGTTTTATAAAATGTTTACATCTTATTCGAATTATTTTACAAAGTTTTGTGGCCAAATCGTGAAGTTAGAAACTATAGGGGTGTAACCGTCACTTCCTAAATTCGAAGATATAAGTAATAAACAACAAGGACGAAATCTGCCATTAACGAACGGTTAGGGGCTGTTTATGTAAACTGTTGAAACAATTCGAACCATAAGGACCAAACTGTCATTAACCGAAAGTGTTGGACTCTTGTATAAATATCAGGGGATATAAACTGTAAATTCACTAAACTTTAACCCTAGGGGCTGTTTTAGTAAATAAAAAGGGAATAAGGACCTAGGTGCAATTCAAATAAAGGTATATATATTAATTATTGAAATAAAACTATAGGGTTTAAAATGGAAACTTATGAAACTTAAAAGACTAATTTCGTACAAAAGAAACTTGGGGGATTTTGTAATAAATATTAATTACCTATAAAAGTATAAAAATCATTTTATTTAATTTATTACATGTCTAATTATTTAGTAATAAAGGTAAAAGTCCGTAAATAAAAAAATGGATATAATTATGTACAAATAATTCATATAAGACGAATAATAAATAACAAGTTATATAAGCAATGCATAAATGTACAATTAAAACATCCGGAAGAATTTTCACTTTATTTGTGCATAGACTGAGACTTTTAAATTACTTAGGTAATTGATGTTATCGTGAGCATACTATTTGGATCACTTGTGTTATCATTCAGACACTGCTGTTGGGGTGAGTTCATGACCCCACATTTTGACTATTGATAAATGTTTTAAACAATATTGGGGAAAAAAACATGCAATATATTTTATGGGACGCAAACAGAACGTGTACACTTTGATGACATTTGCCTATTGTGATGCCCATGACCCGTGGACTGTAACTGTTAATTGTGTGATAGCACGAATGTTATAAATAGATCTATTTGGGCTTCTCTATCTTCATCTGGGTGAGTAGCGCTCACTGTGCCTAGGCCAGGACAACAGATGTATACCATGTCGGATTCTTTTTGGGTGAGACTTGATATTCTTGAATGGTCCTCATATGTTGTGGATGTACCCTATAGTCTAGCGTCAGTTTACAGGTAATAGGAAATGTAATTGTTTTATAGTATTTGCTTTGTGCATTACTACATATGTGATAGTTTATGGTCCTGGACATGATTTTATCACACCTTGTGCATTACTATATGGAATATTTTGAGATTCCTAAACTTGATTTTATCACACCTTGTACATTACTATATGGGACATTTTGAGATTCCTGAACTTGATTTTATCACACCTTGTGCATTAATATATGAAACATTTTAAGAATCCTGAACTATGATTTACAAAGCTTATGAATTCACCAACTTTATGTTGATCGTTTTTAGCATGTTTTTCTCAATAGATTAAGTTGGATTATATGAGCATGGACTGAGCATCATTTAGGAGCATAAAAATGATTGGGGGATCTATTTTTCACTGAGATGCTTGTAACAACTGATATTCAACATTTCAACTGATTTTAGTAAGACAATATTTGTAACAATTATATTTAAAAGTCATATAATTATGATCACTGCTTTGTATGCCATTTGTTCTGTGATCCACTACGTGACACCCAAGTTCATTTCGTTGCATGTCTAATTTAGGGGTGTCACACAAACTGCTCTAATACCACTTGTTGGTCCCTTTTAACACGATATTACTTATTAACCTTAAGTAATATCTTGCATATTGGATTGAAGTGAGTTGTTTTAATACATCAATATCAATGTAAACAATTAAAACAACAATACTAAATTACTTTACAACGTATAAAGATTTTTTTATAACTTAATAAAGAATCTATGACACACTTTGCTTGCGGAATAACAAAGTGGTTGAATGACAATATTAGGGTTATCTCCTCTACTTAAACTAAAGACCTAACTTATGAGTTTAAGCCTCAACTTTAACGTTCATAATATTTTCGCCGTATGGTTAGGTTGATGTTGGGAGAGGATCGGCTCTTGGAAGAGTTCAATCTTTCTAGTATAAGAGGTAACCAATTCTCTCCCAAGTGTGTTCCTTTTATAGGCAACACAATTAGGGTTTACAAATGCACAAGTACCAACGTGTTGTTTATCCAGTAGGTGGTTTAATGTCCCATGTGATAAACAGTACATAGTTGTATCCATAAAGTAGGTCAGAGAATAAATGTTGTACTTATATATAACTTTATAAGCAACCTTATTTCCCGTGAGATCTGCTTTCTTGTTTGATAATATTGAATATTTGCAAGTTCGTTTATTCTCGACTCAAGACAAATTGAAAGGCCTACTAATTTCAAGCTTTAATTTGTTTTTGGTTGTTAAAATGTTATTTGGATTCTAGGTCTAGTTCAATCAAGCACGTAAAAAGAGAAAATATTATTTAGCTTTTATCCGTAAAACAAAGTACAATTACCAATTAATATTCACAAAGTACAAGTTTCTAATGCATGAAAATAAAAATGCTTGAAATGTAAACAAAATGAATGTATAGGGACAAAAAGTGTAAAATCAGGAACTATAGGGACCAAAAATGAAAAATATAACAAACTAGTCAAACCAACTTAACAAACTTGAAAACTGTCTAACTAAAATTGTAACAAATGGAATTTTAGGGAATAACTTTTGCAAAACCTAAAAAGATTAAAGTTTAAAAGCTGATTAACAAGTTCTAATAAAACAAGGACTAAAATGCAATTAAGGTGAATACTTTTCCAAAAACGTGCACACTAGTAACAATAAGCTCGTTTGAACTTATTACTGAACCAAAATGACTCTAATCTTTTGCGAACTGATTAAAATTGAAAATAAGCTAGGCTGGTAAAAGGAATTTATCTAAAGGCTGTTAAATCTCAACTTAGCTTATCTCAATAAGCCAACAATAAGTGTTGGTCCCAAGTAATTCGTTATTACTTATTATCTTAAGTAATACTCTTACGTTGACTCAAGTGTGTTGTTTTAACAATAGATAAGAACAATGAAAGATTAAAACAACAATACCAATATACTTTTCAACGTTTAGACTTTTATTAGAATCAAATAAAGAATCTATAACCCACTTTGTTTGCGGAATAACAAAGTGGTTGAATGAAATGGGGTTTGATCTCCTCTACTTAAACGTCTAACCGAAGTTAAAGTCTAAGCTCCAATCTAAATGTTCATATGCATCTTGGCTATATGGTTTAGTTGGAATCGAGAGAGAATGGTTTTCCAGAGTTTAAGCTCTTGTATTGGTTAACCTTTCCTCTCTCAAAGTACACTCCTTTTATAGGCAGTGTAAATTAAGGTTTGCATTTTACATGTTTCAATGCATGGTTTTATCCAGTGGGTGGTTGATGCCCATGTTGGATAAACAGTACAAATTACATATTAAACTATTCTAGAAAAGATAAAGGTTGTACTTATATCTAAGTATACAAGCAACCTACTTTGACTTAAAGTTATCTTTCCCCGCCTAATGCAAACCATCAGAATACGGAAGAGTCTTCACTATCCTAGAGGAGATCGACATCATTCAGTTTGGTATTGTCAAACCAAACTGAACTGAAAGCCCTTCTTCAGTCCTTGTTCTTCAACAACTAGACCGCCTAGTACTTGAAGCGAAGACTCCTTTGTCTTCTAAGTTTACTGGAAGGGGAGTGCTGAACTTTCATCAGCTATAAAGTCTTCAGTAGGAACTTTGTTCTTCTGGTCATCCTTCAGCAGACTGGCCTTACTGCTGAGCATGAAACACTTAGGGGGATTTTATATTCAAATCCTAGAGTTGCTTCAAGGTCAGTAAATACTGACCCAACAATCTCCCCCAATTTGGATATACAAATAGCCTAAGTCTAATGTCAGTAGTAAGTGAGCATAACAACTTCTTCTTACTTGCACTGAACAATTAATAACTTATAAACATCAGATAATCATTTATTCAATAATTATTACAAATTACAACAAGATCAATACAAATGATTATTCAATTCTCCTTAGGCCTAAGTTCTTCAATTATGGAAGTCTCAGTTAATAGATCGGAGTTTCTGTGGTCCAATATTTTAACACCCCCAAATTACAATGCGCAGCGGAAATACACATTTGGGTGCTAAATACAAACAATGTTACACAAGACATTTTGAACAAACTCAAAATGATAAATTTGAAGTATAGAAGGACATAATTTAACCATTGTCTAAAACTTTCGATCCCAAGTAAAAAAAAATTTAGAAATATCAGAGCTATATTTAGGTCCCACAAAGACTTTACCCAATTCAACAAACAATTTACCAAAGTACTTGACCGTACATTATTATTTTTATAACAAAAGGGAAAGAAATCTGTTTTAGACCAATCACCACAAGAGCAATCCACAATCCTTCTCCAGCAAGCTCCGTAATTCATCATCTTCAATACCAGAAATACATGCTTAAAATCATCAACACAACGGTTGAGCGAGTCTATAGGTTTTCCAAATCAACATTTGAACACAAGAGAAAAAAATCAATCAAGATCATTTAATAGAATTGTGCGCATACAATCTATTAGTCAGGCATTCTGGTATATAGCAATAACTATTGAATTGTATTAAGCTCATGACACCGACCCCTTAACTTAGTCACCCACGCCTAAAGCCGGCATGACTAGATGAAATTACAGTGCCCCTACTAGGGTATCCATTGCAAGAATACCAATTCTCCTTCTCGTAAAATTATCCTTCCCAGCGGGTTACTCAGCGTAAATCCCTGGTCTCAGATAGGGTCGTCAGCCCAATAGTACTATTATTAGAATAAGCGGCTATTCCCAACTCACAACATCAAGTCAGAAGATAGTTAACGGCTCATGAATTTAGGGACTTTTGCAATGTAGGTACTTAGACAATTCAAAACAACAAAGGCAACAAAGGAAACATTCGGGTCCAAACAATCAATCATGACTTGTGTTCATTTTACTTTCAAATAGCATGTATCCCCCTCGCGGGTTTTAAAATCATTCAAAACAATTACAAAAGCGAGGCTATAGACTCACCTGGAGTAATAGCAGTAGTAAGACGATCTTCGACGATAGTTGATGCCCGATAAACACAAAAACCGCAACCTATCAAATAAGGCGCGTTCATCAATAATAAACTCGGATAAAATCCATACTTATTAACATCAAACTCAAAACCACAAAATCACACCCAACCCAAAATGAAAACAATACAAGTGACCTATTACTTCATTCTATATATTTACTTTTAGTAAATTCTTTCGATAAAAATCTGCCGATACACACCAAATGTACGGGCTCGTTTACCCCACTTAAACACATCAAATGCTTATGGTACTAACCAGAGACCTCACTTACTATATATAGAAAGACCTGTTAAAATCCCATCAAAAGATTTTACTTTTAAAGTTCCCTGCCCGACACATCTCTGAACTACAAAAATCGGACAGTTTTACGTCAACAACACTTATAGTCTTTTAAACCATTTATTTTTCTCCGACTACAAAACCGACACTCAACTTTGAAAATAACTCAACATCATCATACTTATCCTTAAAAATCAGTCCATGACTCATTTTAAAAATCCATTTTATAGTCCCCGAGATTTGATCCAAATATCGACAACAATTATATATTGTGACGATACTCGTCTCCCGGTACACGAATAATCAAACTAACGTAACTTTTCGCTCGTTTGGAGCTAGAAGCTCTATCTTATACCAAAACGAAGGTAAAAACATCCTCTACAACAATATCTAACTAGTTCATCTCAAACTCAAACTCATATTTTCAGAAAATTAAATTTAATAATCTGCTTAAAAATACAGTTTTAAAAATCCATCAAAATAAATTTTTCATCACATTTTAATCATTCTCATATGCCTAATATCACCCTAATATCATTACTAACAACATAACTAACCCATAACACATTTAAATGATCATACAAAAATTACCCACTCAAAAATCCATACATGCAATAATTAAAATATGAATAAAACAACACTAACAACAAGTATATAACAACAAATTGGATCAAACCTTCATGGATCATCATCAAATTTTCAAAAGTTCTTGCATGTTGAAGATTTTTACATCAAAATGATCCTTGTTGAATTTGCAACATGGGATATTAATTAGTTTCTCTTGATTCAAGTTAAAAATCAATGATCATGGTGATTTGGTGGTGAGAAGTGGACGGCACATCAAGAGGAGGAAGAGAGATTTGTTTTGCTTGGGAAAATGAATTAAATAATAAAATGTGTTAGTGGAAAAATAATATATAGTGGGGTGGAGGGGTAGTTTTTGCCAATTTGTGATAGTTTTGGTCCAAAATGCAATTTAAATAGTTGTAAGGGTGGAAAATGTAAATTGTCAATTTTGAAAATATTTACGAGGCTCGGGTTTCGTAAAAATAATTTTTAAAAGTTAAAACGCACTCAAAATATGATGATAATATGATCCCGGTTCGACTTAATACGAACTTAAAATAAAAACGTCAAAAATATAAACATCGAGACGACAAATGATAAAACATAAAATCTCGGGCATCCGTCGATATTGTGGTCACTAATAATCCTCGCTATTAGTAAAAAGATAAAAATAAAACCTCCAACGTCGGTTTTAAATAAAACCATCAATCGTCATTTCATTCAACTCATTAAAAATTTCAAAATCATTTGTAAAAATAATATTATATAATATTAAATAAATGACCTCGGATTTGGGTTGTCACATCCTACCCTCCTAAAAGAGAGCGACGTCACGGCGCTCGGCCCCTCTTATATTTACATTCCATACCTCCAGAACAAAAGAACTCTTTTTCCTTAAAGAAATCCTCATGCTTCCTTCACGAATTCAAATCCATTCCTAGAATTCTTGTATCTTCACAATGTAATTCTCACTATGTTTCGTCCTCATAAGAACTCTTCATAGTTCTTTCTTTGAAAAGCAACTTATCTTCAAGTTTAATTCTTTCCTTGTCGTTCTCAAAACAAATTTGACCCGTCATAACGACACCTTACGCATATCCACGTTTCCCAATTTCAAACTTCATCGATTTCCTTCGATTGTCAACATAACCCTTCTGACAATTCCTTGTTACTAATAAACGACCTTTAACCCATAAAATCTTATCAATATTGTTAATATCATTTCTAGTCCAGTCATTCAATTCTACCTACATTTCTGCAATACACCAAAAACCTAATCTTACGTCCATAACTCACTATCTTTAACCTTTACAAATTGAAGTTCTTTATGTACCATCAATAGTACAGCCTCATTACTAGTATGACAATCATTGTCATATAAAAATTCCAACAATTCCTGTGTCAATTACACACGTACAAGCATATCGTTCGATGTTCGAATCGTCCTTTCACTCTGTCCATCATTCCCTGTATAACACACAGTACTCCACTGAACTTTCATATTTACGCAAACAAAATCGTATCAATTACTTGACTTGTGAGATTCCTTCATCACTAAGTCTCACTCTCTCAACTTAGATATGTTAGGAGTGCTCAATATATCATGTCTAACTTGACTTTACAACAAAATCCTGTCCATAAGTTCGATAAAATGTTGAAATCACTTATCTTGACCTCTTTCTCAAATCAGACCACTAACTTAAAATTTCATATCCTTGCTATCAAGCCCACACTTCTTGTCATTACCAAAACTCAAATCTTAAAAGATTTTCCCCTTTTTATCCCTGATAAGTTCATTAGCTACCACATTCGCTTTTCCCGGATGGTAGCGAATCCCGTAGTCATAATCACTCACAGTCGTAATTATCAACATACTCAAGTACTCGAAATATATAACTGATAATCCTCTACTCATTTCCTTTATCATCCCAGGAAATTAGTTTTGGAGCAACTTTTATGACCCTTTATTATTACTTACTTGATTCCATACAAGTAATATTTCTACCATCTCAAAGCAAACACCACAACTACATAACCCTTATGAAACGCATCACAGCAAACTACAACTATAAATACTTCAGATCCTTTCAACAATGACAACATTGGTGCAGAACACAACCTACCCTTCAGTGTTCAGAATACCACTTCCTCATCTGATGGGGATTAGATCTCGAAACTTACAATTTAGATGTATAAGTGGGTCTCACACACCCAATTCTTCTTAGTCAGCATAATCAATGGTTTAACAATCAGTGAAAACCTTTCGATAAACCTCCGATTATTCCCAGCTTAAACCAAGGAATTTACAGATTTCCGTCGGCGTCGTTGGTACCGACCAATCATCGATCGTTTCAATCTTGGCAAGATCTTCACGAATACCCTTGTTGTCAATCAACTGCCTTAGAAAACGCAAATATTTCAATCAACATTCATACATAGGAAACTTTACATACAATTTCTCTTCTTCCAACCATCCAAAAAATTATCTTCATATGCCACTTATGTTCCTCCTTTCTCCTTGGAATAAAATAGAATATCTTCAATAGATATAATGACTAACTCATCCTAGCACATCTTACACACAAGATTCACCCAGTCCATGAATACGGCATACGCGTTCGTCAATTCCAAAAACACCACTTGAAACTTAAAGTACCCACATCAAGTACGAAGAACAACTATAGGAATATCTTCCTTCCTAATTCTCAGTTAATGATAACCAGGACTCAAAGCGATCTTTGAGTACACACTGGATCCAGACAAGTTGCAAGGATCACGCGAATCATCAATCCTCGGTAATGGATACCGATTCTTGGCTGTCAATTGTTAAGCTCTCGATAATCAATACACATCCAAAACAATCCATTTTTCTTGACAAACAACACAGGTGATCATCACTGTAACGAAACTTAATCTAATACATCTCTTATCCATCACTTCTCGTAGTTGACCGAATAACTCATTCCACTCTGACGGTGCCAAATGATAAGGCATACAATTACTACTCAACAAAACACAGAAGCACTACACAATGAAATGCAGAAGCACTACACAACGGAACGCAAAAACACTACACCTATTGTTTACAACACTCAATCGACACGAACTCCACTTCATGAGGCGGCAGCAACACTGCAAAACTTCAGGAAAACCTCAGAATACTCTCGAGTCATTAACAGATCTCCAATCTTCTCCTTAACTACCCTATCACTAATTACCTGAGCTAGGAATACATCACATTCCTCTTCCACATACTTCCTTTTTTCTAAAAAAGATACTTCTCAAACGGAAAATTCACTCATCAACTTTCACAGCCAACACTTAGTTTCGCAGCAAAATCTAAACCAACAACTATCAATTTATAGTGAAGATTAGTCCAATCTCAAGCATCAGCACTTCGCACCACTAACCAATTCAAACCAATAATCCATATCCAAAGATTCCAACTCTTTGAGAATCAAGTCGATACTAAACACCTACTTTCCTAAATTCTAGGAACACACTCTTAGTGTAAAACTTACACTAGCAACCTTTCCATCGGTTACTCCACATCATAGTTAATTGTCAATCTTATTGACTCTCCGTTGATAAAACAACTAGATCTTTACATTTCTACAGTTTCCCGATCTGAAATCCAACAACATACTGACATAAAGAATCTCAAGTAAGAATATACCATTTACAACATTCAGGCCTCAAGGTTTGTTAGCATCATTCAAACGTAAACTGGAGCGGCAGCTTCCTATCTTGTCAATTTCCTTTCCTTGGACAATTCCTTTGTTTGTATTCTTTCTCACCACTGCTAAAACATATCACTACTCCATGGGTACTAATTACAATGACTAATCCTCTTGTTCTGCACTTTGCAGCTTTATGACCAGGTTTTCCTAACTCTAGTCGCATTTGTGGGAAAATTACCTACATGGTATATAGTACAGCAAATACACTCGAGATTTATCTTGTCACTTCTAGACACAGTGGCAGCACGAATCCCATCATTCCTCCATGGTTTAAATATTGATTTCGGTTCAGTCTTTGGTTATTGTTAGTACTGTAATCCTTACAATTTTGACCTTGATTCGGGTTGGACTGAGCAGATTCCCACTTTCTCTTATTGTTTCAACCATGCTATCTTTCCTAACTTGCACTTTCACGTCTATTAAATCAAACGTCCTCTGAACAGCTTCATCGAAAGATTTAGGTTATGAATAAATAATCTCACTCTTGATATCACTAGACAATTAATGTACTGCTTCCTTACCGTACAGTCATTCACAAAAGTATCAGGACATAGCAATTATAGCTCAGAAAATTTCCCAGTAAACAGTAATATCATCGTCCCTTAGCACTAATTATCTCAATTCGGGTTCCAACTGTCCATGTTCCTTCTCAGGACAAATCCTAGCAGTCAATAGTCTTTTCATCACGATCCATGCCTTACTATTAGTCACAACCAATCCTAAAGTAGTCACTTGATATTCCACCATCTTAGTGTACCATCCTGAAATATAGCAGCAGCAAATTTCACCTTATTAATTTCTGAGCACCCAATAATCTCAAAATACTCTCTATCTTATCAATCCAACTATGCAATTCTAATGCACTACTAATACCACCAAACAGCGCAGGACCACACTTCTGAAAACTAACATAAGTACATTCTCTTGAACTTGCAGAACAGCAGCAACACTGTCATCTGGATCAGCAGCATCCTCATCGTTATTAGCAACATCGTCATTATTTTCAGCAGCATCATCATTATTCTCAGCAGCATCATCATTATTCTCAGCAGCATCATCATTATTCTCAACAGCATCATCATTATTCTCAGCAGCATCATCATTATCTCCAACACACTTAACCCTAACATCTTTAATTCCTGGCAGCACGATCAGCTCCAAAAGCTCTAGCAATAACTTGTTCAATCATAGTGCTCACAGTAGCAGTCGTTAGTTTTGGCAACATATTTCAAGAAACTTAGTCACGTAGCGATCTACTAATGACAGAAATATGATTCCCCTACTCCTTCTTCCATCATCACGGAAGAAAGAAACATGATAAGTATACATATCAAGAATAAAGAAGGAATTCTTTATTAGGATGTCTCATGACTACATGCACGAATAACACAAGCTACAATGGTTCATCAACCAAAACTCAAAAGAGTTAATAAAGGCACATCATAGATCATGAGGGTAATTTAGATTGCGTTGAGGATTCAACAAAATAGTTGCACTGTCTGTCACTACAATCGTCTACCGAACAAACTTAAAATATAATAAGTTCCATCACAATGCTACGAAACAAGGGTTTAAATAAGTCCAATCACAAAAGAAAATAAGATACAAAGAAATCCATTACGAGATTAGTTCCTTAGATAACAGCTCCTCATCCTCCTTAACATTGCTGTCAACTTCATCACACTTGTCTATTTCCTATTTCACACTTCAAAGTCAAATCCATAACCTGATGGCACCTCATTCTCAAAATCCAAATACTCACTGCTACACGACAGATTAATCACAAAACAAGTCTCAGTACGACTTCAACATTCCTAAACTTCCAAACTCCAATCAGAATTGATCTCACATGAGACTCCCACTCACTCGTCCTTTCATAGCTTACCTACTTCTCTTTAAACCTTTCAATTCAAGCACACAGATTCATCACAATCGACCCAAGACTAGCAATCTCATCCATCTTCCAAGTCCTAACAAACTCAATTCTCCACATACCAAATACAACCTTTTAAAACCACCTTTCTTTCACATCAACCTTCTAATCACACCATTTCAACCACATATCTATCATACATCAACTAATCAAACTTCCTCATACCCGATACAAGTCGCAAGAATTCAGTTGTAAAATCGTTCATCATCTGGTCTATTGTTCTAGACCCTCGGCGGTATACAAGGTCATTATTTTAAAATTATATACATATGCATTACATAAAGAAAATTACGACAAGAAGTAATCAACGTACTCTCAACAACATCAATACATCATCAATACATCATCAATACATCATTATATATCATCATAGTATTTACTTAATAAATACTCTAAAATCAATTCAATTTTTAAGGGATACATCAACTATAAAACAATACAAAACAAATAATCTTACTGGAGCCTTGCAGAGAAGTTGCGTGCTTTTGTGAAATATTTTCGACACCAAAGTTATAGTTTAGGACATTTTTCAAAAATCGACCTAATTCGCTATAACTAAAAAGCTCTGATACCAATCTTTAACACCCCCAAATTACAATGCGCAACGGAAATACACATTTGGGTGCTAAGTACAAACAATGTTACACAAGACATTTTGAACAAACTCAAAATGATAAATTTGAAGTATAGAAGGACATAATTTAACCATTGTCTAAAACTTTCGATCCCAAGTAAAACAAAATTTAGAAATATCAGAGCTATATTTAGGTCCCACAAAGACTTTACCCAATTCAACAAACAATTTACCAAAATACTTGACCGTACATTATTATTTTTATAACAAAAGGGAAAGAAATCTGCTTTAGACCAATCACCACAAGAGCAATCCACAATCCTTCTCCAGCAAGCTCCGCAATTCATCATCTTCAATACCTGAAATACATGCTTAAAATCATCAACACAACGGTTGAGCGAGTCTATAGGTTTTCCAAATCAACATTTGAACACAAGAGAAAAAAATCAATCAAGATCATTTAATAGAATTGTGCGCATACAATCTATTAGTCAGGCATTCTGGTATATAGCAATAACTATTGAATTGTATTAAGCTCATGACACCAACCCCTTAACTTAGTCACCCACGCTTAAAGCCGGCATGACTAGATGAGATTCCAGTGCCCCTACTAGGGTATCCATTGCAAGAATACCAATTCTCATTCTCGTAAAATTATCCTTCCCAGCGGGTTACTCAGCGTAAAGCCCTGGTCTCAGATAGGGTCGTCAGCCCAATAGTACTATTATTAGAATAAGCGGTTATTCCCAACTCACAACATCAAGTCAGAAGATAGTTAACGGCTCATGAATTTAGGGACTTTTGCAATGTAGGTACTTATACAATTCAAATCAACAAAGGCAACAAAGGAAACATTCGGGTCCAAACAATCAATCATGACTTGTGTTCATTTTACTTTCAAATAGCATGTATCCCCCTCGCGGGTTTTAAAATCATTCAAAACAATTACAAAAGCGAGGCTATAGACTCACCTGGAGTAATAGCAGTAGTAAGACGATCTTCGACGATAGTTGATGCCCGATAAACACAAAAACCGCAACCTATCAAATAAGGCGCGTTCCTCAATAATTAACTCGGATAAAATCCATACTTATTAACATCAAACTCAAAACCACAAAATCACACCCAACCCAAATTGAAAACAATACAAGTGTCCTATTACTTCATTCTATATATTTACTTTTAGTTAATTCTTTCGATAAAAATCTGCCGATACACACCAAATGTACGGGCTCGTTTACCCCACTTAAACACATCAAATGCTTATGGTACTAACCAGAGACCTCACTTACTATATATAGAAAGACCTGTTAAAAGCCCATCAAAAGATTTTACTTTTAAAGTTCCCTGCCCGACACATCTCTGAACTACAAAAACCGGACAGTTTTACGTCAACAACACTTATAGTCTTTTAAACCATTTATTTTTCTCCGGCTACAAAACCGAAACTCAACTTTGAAAATAACTCAACATCATCATAATTATCCTTAAAAATCAGTCCATGACTCATTTTAAAAATCCATTTTATAGTCCCCGAGATTCGATCCAAATATCGACAACAATTATATATTGTGACGATACTCGTCTCCCGGTACACGAATAATCAAACTAACGTAACTTTTCGCTCGTTTGGAGCTAGAAGCTCTATCTTATACCAAAACGAAGGTAAAAACATCCTCTACAACAATATCTAACTAGTTCATCTCAAACTCAAACTCATATTTTCAGAAAATTAAATTTAATAATCTGCTTAAAAATACACTTTTAAAAATCCATCAAAATAAATTTTTCACCATATTTTAATCATTCTCATATGCCTAATATCACCCTAATATCATTACTAACAACATAACTAACCCATAACACATTTAAATGATCATACAAAAATTACCCACTCAAAAATCCATACATGCAATAATTAAAATATGAATAAAACAACACTAACAACAAGTATATAACAACAAAATGGATCAAACCTTCATGGATCATCATCAAATTTTTGAAAGTTCTTGCATGTTGAAGATTTTTACATCAAAATGATCCTCGTTGAATTTGCAACATGGGATATTAATTAGTTTCTCTTGATTCAAGTTAAAAATCAATGATAATGGTGATTTGGTGGTGAGAAGTGGACGGCACATCAAGAGGAGGAAGAGAGATTTGTTTTGCTTGGTGAAAATGAATTAAATAATAAAATGTGTTAGTGGAAAAATAATATATAGTGGGGTGGAGGGGTAGTGATGCAGGGCATGTTCGCTCCGGCTCCTCGGACTTAGCCGCCGGTTCTTCGGTAAACATGTGAAGTCAAGTGTTCACTAGTTCTAATAGATTGAAGGGTGAAAAGCGACAATTCATAATTGTCGTAGTCTATCTTTTTTATATTATGTTTTTCGATTTGTTTCCTTGTTTCTACTTGATTCTTGTCTTTCTCTCCAAGACAATATCATGCTATAAATGTACCTGTTAGTTTTAGGTTTAAACAGATTATGAGTTTATAAAATAAGAGTGTTTCTCTTGAAGTCCCGGTTGGGCACCCTTTTGAGGGTTCATGGAATTCCTTATTCATTGTTATTGTGTGGTTTCTAGCATTCACAACGGTCCCGCCATCATTTGGTATCAAGAGCTTAGGTTGGAGAAGAAACAACACAGCTTATTGAAGCCTTATCGCGAGAAACAAAATTTTTTGTTTCCGTTCGTCATTTTCTGCACAGCCGTGAGAAAATTGACGGCACGCGTTCGTTCACTGTTGGATCTCTATAATTTTTGGGCACGATGTTCAAGACACATAGATCTATGATTCCACCGTTCGGATTTGCGATTGGAGATTTCTACAGGGAGATACACCTGGCTGAAGTGGCTGTTTTTTTTCTGCAGAATGGTTTTTGATATCTTTGGCTATACTTACCCCACGAATGTGTGGACGTGGAACACATTTGGTTATATAGCTCGTAGATTCGCCGGACGAGGCAACGAAACAATTAACCAAGTACCACGTGTTGTAAAGAATTAAGACCTCCTAAAACAAGTGAAGGACCTTCAAGACGAATTCCAAAATCAAGCTAACCGTAGACTCGCCGATTGAGGCAACGATCACGTGAGTGAGGATGATGTCACTTCACCCGGATCATCTTATTGAATGGTTGGCATGATGAAACGTGATTCTCGATAGAGAAGCCGTATTAAGGAAACGGAGGGGGGTTAGAAAGTTTCAGAGTTCGAGACTTGGAAAGACAAGACTCGAGGACGAGTCTTTTCCAAGAGGAGGAGAATGATGCAGGGCATGTTCGCTCCGGCTCCTCGGACTTAGCCGCCGGTTCTTCGGTAAACATGTGAAGTCAAGTGTTCACTAGTTCTAATAGATTGAAGGGTGAAAAGCGACAATTCATAATTGTCGTAGTCTATCTTTTTATATTATGTTTTTCGATTTGTTTCCTTGTTTCTACTTGATTCTTGTCTTTCTCTCCAAGACAATATCATGCTATAAATGTACCTGTTAGTTTTAGGTTTAAACAGATTATGAGTTTATAAAATAAGAGTGTTTCTCTTGAAGTCCCGGTTGGGCACCCTTTTGAGGGTTCATGGAATTCCTTGTTCATTGTTATTGTGTGGTTTCTAGCATTCACAACGGTCCCGCCATCAGGTAGTTTTTGCCAATTTATGATAGTTTTGGTCCAAAATGCAATTTAAATAGTTGTAAGGGTGGAAAATGTAAATTGTCAAATTTGAAAATATTTACGAGGCTCGGGTTTCGTAAAAATACTTTTCAAAAGTTAAAACGCACTCAATATATGATGATAATATGATCCCGGTTCGACTTAATACGAACTTAAAATAAAAACGTCAAAAATATAAACATCGAGACGACAAATGATAAAACATAAAATCTCGGGCATCCGTCGATATCGTGGTCACTAATAATCCTCGCTATTAGTAAAAAGATAAAAATAAAACCTCCAACGTCGGTTTTAAATAAAACCATCAATCGTCATTTCATTCAACTCATTAAAAATTTCAAAATCATTCGTAAAAATAATATTATATAATATTAAATAAATGACCTCAGATTTGGGTTGTCACAAATATAGCAAGCAAGCACATGCTGAAGGTTTTAGCAGCATCAGTAAGTCCTGGACCACCATGAAGAGAGTAAAAGATCCTTTGAACATTCTAGAGAAGTTCATTGTTCATTTCATCAAGATCACTTATGCCCACAAAGTCTTGACGTTCTTGATGATTGAACATAATCATTCCTAATTTTGGTTCGTCCAGTACATGACCAGGGAGATGATTTTGAAACTGAACAAGGCCTTTGTATTTCTTTGTATTGACAAAAATGTCACCAACTTCAGGTTGTATCAGATTTGCTCTTTTGTTCAGCTCAAGTATTGGATCTTGATTTTCCAAAGAAACTTGAGTGTTGATGTTTAGAATTTCACCTAGTCTTTCATGATTTCTCATATAGTGCTCGATTCTGGTGCGAACTTCATCCCATCTCTTGGATTTTCTTTTCTCGATCATCACACTCACTTCCATCCCTTCAGTGTAAGAAAGTTCTTTTCCTTGAAAGTTTTCAAGTATCTCATCAGTTCCATCACCCCTATAGAATTTGAGATTGATGTCGCCTTTGCTGGTCAACATGTCAACATTGGTGATTGGTGAGATATTTCTTCTGTTAAGCCTTGTTATACAAAACTTTTCATATAATACTTTCTTCTTGAAGACACTTTCTACTTCAACTTTTCCAATTTGTTCATACAAGCTTAGCTTCAGATCTCTTAGTTTCTCTTCTTGCTGAAGCTTGTATAGATTGTTAAGTTCTTCCTGAGTGGCCACTCCAGCGCTGATCAAACGATCATTCATAGTAAGGTCTCCTTTGTTTTTGGGTATAAAGGGAGGTGAACCACTATCAGTTGTTTCCCCACTTGTAGTCAGGCCTTGCATATGATCATCTTTGGCTGAAGACTCCCCCTTACCCTTTGTTGGGCTCTTTTCAGTGACTGGTGACTCATAGACAATGGATTGTTTCTGAGCCTTCTTTTGGGCATGTTTCTGAAAGAGCTACTGGATTGTGTTTTTCTTCTCCCCCTTAGCAGAAGACTGCCCAGCAGCTTCTGATGACCCACCAGCAGGGAAGAGGCCACACAGATGATCAAGAGTGGTAGTTACCTTGGCCAGCATGGCTGGAACGGTTTCAAGGGCATGTATCTTCTGCTGAACCTCATCAGAAATGGTCAGCTTTTGTTTCTCCAGTAACGCCACTCTGTCTTTGATCTTTGACGCAGAATCACACAAGGTATTAACTTGGCCAGGAACTGGTGTGAATTGGTGGAAACTCCATGGAAGCATCGTTGATGGAGTCCATAAGAGAGGACATCTCTTGCTTTAAGGAAGTGGTGGTGGCCACATCTTGGACTAAGGGCTTCAAATCAGCAATGACGACATCCTTAATTCATTCAGCAGAAGGAGGAGGTGGTCTTGCTTTGAGAGTTGAGATTTCATTGTCAGCAAGCACCTTTTCTTCCTTCAGTCTGGCCACCTGTGATTGAAGAATCAACACTTGATTGGTTAATTCTTTTACCTGCTCAGTTCTGGGGGAAGGTGGCTTTTGTGTTGCATCAGCAGGCTCTTCATCACTGTCATCTAGATTGACTGGAATTCTTTCATTGAACTCAATATCTTTCTCCAAATCATCTCCAGACATGCTGACAACAACGTAGGCAAGTGTCCCACCTTGGCTCCAGTGGTGAGATGCACTTCCTTGGGAATCTTTGGAGCATCATCATGAGTGTGTGGATCAGTTTCAAGCCCTTCACCACCAGGGTTGGTTTGACCTGATGGATCCTGAGAAAGAGTCCCTGATAAGTTTAGATCAATGATAATGTTTTTGGTTCCTTTAGTAGAACTCTATTGTGGGGGAGCTACATCATTAGAAACAAATAGGCCAGGGTCAGCATCAGCTGTTGGATTTGCTGACACACATTCCCTGATGAAGACTCAGAGTGACAAGTGATAGAAATTGGTAATGAAGTATGACTTGTATTCAGAATGAAAGTACTTACCAATGCTGACTCCACACTACTGAGCTGAGGGTGAGCTCCATCTTCACCCTTCTCTCCTAAAGAAGTTGAGAGATAGGTTGTTTGTTGGGCCTCTTTATCCATATCACCTCCAGCAGAGACTGAAGGTGATGGCTGGCTGGGGTTCTTGTCCTTGGCCAGGGACTTGGTCTTCTTCAAAGCATGGCCTTGGGAATCATCATCAATCTTCTTTGAGGAAGATTGTGTGAGGGTTTTCCTCTTTCTAGACTCACATCTAACCTTCTTGGTATTAATTGACGTTTTCTACTGACGAGGTCCAGATGAAGCTCTAGGCTTTTTGCCTTGTAGATCCCGTTCTCTAGTTGGAGAAGTGTCTTTGGGAGCTTTGTACACTATTGGACCATCTGCTGAGCAGATGTCCAGCATGGGTTGTGTAAGAGGAGGATCAATGGTGCTGACTGGAATGTTCTAGCGATTGAGATCAAGGTCTTAAAAATTAGGTTCTCTCCATTGATTTTTGAAAACTCATTTCCAAGATGGTCAGCAAAGAGGAGAGATAGAAATCTAGTGCACACAACGTTTTTCTCTCTAGTCTTTTTCTCCAGCTTCCCATGGAGATCTTCAAAAATAAGCCTCCCAAAATCAGCTTTGACACCCTTGGCCTGACAGTATAAAATAATAGCATCTTTTTGATTGATCTGGTCAAGGCCTCCAGCCCCCCCCCCCCCCAAACATTCAATGAGAATGGTCATCAACAATTTCCATCTTGGTGGCAAAGAACTTCTTTTTAACCCCCCTTTTTTAGTAATTTCTTCAGTATACCCAATCTCTTTAAAGAAATTTTTTACAACCATAAAATCATCAGGTACTGCTTCATACTTATTAGGGTTTTCCAAATAATCTAACCCCAAAACTTTTCTAAATAACTTTAACCCAAAACTACCATGAATCCAATCGTGGTAGAATCAAACTCAATGGACTTCCTTTTGTTAGAAGCCTCAGCTGTAAACCAAAATTCTTTTAGCACATTTTGAAACATCATACCAGGATCCTCAAAAAAGCATACCATAAAACACTTTTGGATAGATAAGTCAAAACTTGTTCCCCATGAACAGACTTAATGGATTTAGGTTTGAGCAAGGTGATGTTGTTGGGTTTGAAGATGATATCATCAATGGGATAGTTAACATGAGTGGATGGTTTAAGGGTTATTTTGGCAATCTTGGGGGTAGAAGATGATTGAGCCATTGAAGTGTCTGTGTGTGTTTTGAAAGAGCGAGAGTTTGTGTGTGTTTTTGAATGAAAAGATTTGTAAGCGTGGAATGAAATCCAATTGTTAGGGATTATATAAAAACTTTAACTGTTTTGTAAAAAAAAATTAAAACCATTTGAAAAAATTATAAATCATTTAGGGTTTCTTTTGAGCATTTGGCACAAACTCTCACATTAATGTTCTGCAAAAAGGTATGATTTTCTGTTTCTTTGAACAGTGAAACGCCCCATGTGTCAAGGAGTTGTTGACTGTGGATGGAGACGTTTGAAATTTCCTTAATTAACAAATGACACCTTTTTGAAAGAATGTTTGTTTTATTCACAAGAAATTTAATACCATTAACTCTTTTGAATCACATGATTGATAGGTTTTAAATGTAGTTGCTCAGATATGTTGAAGTTGATGGCAATACTTGTGAGCTTCAGTGCGTCAGATGAGGCGACAAAACCCCATATACATGTTCACATAAGTGAACAAGACATATGACGTTGCACGCTCCTCTACTCAAGCCTAGCTACTCAGTTGTATTTAAAATTTGTTCAGCATTGCTGAAGGAATCTTTTGATGACTGGTGATTATTTGTTTAGCTTCAATGAATCAGATAAGGCGACAAAACATCATATACACAATCACATAAAGTGAAATAGACACATGACATTGCACACTCCTTTACTCAGACAATGCTACTTAACATTAATCAAAAAATTTTAATGAAATGCTGAACCTTCAAGCTTCTTCAATGAATGCTGAAGGTTCAGGTTTTATATCATCAATGTTCAGCATACCAAGCTCCATTATCAATCTTTTGAAAGTTGGTTCATCCAATGGTTTGGTGAAGAGATCATCCAATTGGTATTGAGTGGGGATGAAATGTAATTCAATGTCCCCTTTCACAATGTGATCTCTGATAAAGTGATATCTGATATCAATGTGTTTTGTTCTTGAGTGGAGGACTGGGTTGTTGGATATTGAAATAACACTAGTGTTATCACAAAATATTGGTACCTTTTCATATTCTATGTCATAATCAGCCAGTTGGCTTTTCATTCAAAGAACATTGGCACAACATCCAGCAGCTGCCACATATTCAGCTTCTGCTGAAGACATGGCAACTGTTTGTTACTTTTTAGCACTCCAACACACAAGTTTGCCACCTAGCAATTAGCAGGCACCAGAAGTACTTTTTCTGTCGAAAATGCATCTAGCATAGTCGGAATCTGAATACCCCTTTAGATCAAATCCTGAGGATTTGGGGTACCAAAGACCTAGACTTGGTGTACCTTTTAGGTATCTGAAGATTCTCTTTACAGTAGTAAGGTGTGATTCCTTTGGAGCTGCTTGGTATCTTGCACAAAGGCATGTAAAGAATTGAATGTCAGGCCTGCTTGCAGTTAAGTACATGAGTGACCCAATCATACCTCTATACTGAGCCTCATTGACTGATTGTCTATTGAGATCAGGTCCTAAGTTGTTAGGGGGTACCATTGGAGTCTTTACTGAAGCACAATTGATATCATACTTCTTCAGCAGATCCTTGACATATTTTTCTTGATTGATGGAGATGCCTTGGTCAGATTGTTTAATCTGAAGACCAAGGAAGTATGTGAGTTCTCCCATCATACTCATCTCAAACTTGCTGGTCATAAGCTTGGCAAATTGTTTGCAAAGTTTCAAGCTTGTAGAACCAAAGACTATGTCATCCACATAGATTTGTACCAGAATGGTGTCAATTTTAGATTTATAGATAAACAAGGTGCTATCTATTTTTCTTCTGACAAATTTATGTTCAATGAGAAATGTTGAGCGAGTGTCATACCATGCTCTTGGAGCTTGCTTCAGTCCATACAAAGCTTTACAAAGCTTGTAGACATGATTTGGGTATTTAATACTCTCAAAGCCAGGAGGCTGAGTAACATAAACTTCTTCTTTTAGGTCACCATTTAGGAATGCACTTTTGACATCCATTTGGTAGATGATGAAGTTCATGTAAGTGGCATATGCAAGGAAGATTCG
Organism: Glebionis coronaria; assembly: GCA_025667525.1. Lineage (NCBI taxonomy): Eukaryota > Viridiplantae > Streptophyta > Magnoliopsida > Asterales > Asteraceae > Glebionis > Glebionis coronaria. Next base: position 137,758 of record JANFOE010001288.1, on the reverse strand, counting down.
TATGGCTTCCATACGTGCAATTGGAGCAAAGGTTTGATCAAAATCAACACCAGGCTCTTGATTGAATCCTTGGGCCACAAGCCTAGCTTTATTTTTGGTTACTGCATTGGTTTCATCTCTTTTGAGCTTGTAAACCCATTTGGTGCCAGTGGTTGATTTACCATATGGAAGAGGAACCAATTTCTAGACTTTGTTTCTTTCAAATTGATTGAGTTCCTCTTGCATGGCATCCACCCATCTAGGGTATGTGTAAAACCCGCATAATTTTACCATGAGTAGTACCCTTAAGATCGTACGTAATAGATTAAAACTTTCCTTTTATAGTACGATTACGTTTACGTGTTAGGATTTTACGTATTACGTACGTGTTAGAACACGATAAGTATTTATTACGCACGAACGCACAATAGTTATTTAAACAATAATTAATCACGAACATGCGATCATGAAATCATGAACGTAATTAAATCACGAGCTAATATTAATTACGTATATATATTTATTACGAACACGAATAAATATATTAAGTCACGATCGATAACTATTTAAAACACGTAAATTACGAACACGAGAACACACTATAATATTTAGACTCGGGAAATGTATGGGTTACCCCATGTAGGCCCCATACCACGAAATTAGGGAGGAAAGATGGGCTTAACCCATCAATTTTTACTAAAACAAGGAATTAGGAAAGATTTTGGTCATTTTTCACTTTACAGGAAAACATCAAAAACCCTAAAAGTTTTCTTCCTTCTTCCTTTTGTTCTTTTTGGCCGCCACACATAAACACACCAAGGAGGGTGTTTATTTGATTTTGATCTTGGTTTTGGTGAAAGTGTTCGTGTTTGTTCATCCTCGTTTAGATCCACGCATTCGGTATATTCTTTTTTACCCTTTTTCTTTTGATTTGATCTAATAATTAATTAAGAACAAGATGTTTTAAAAACCTAATCAGAAACATAGAGCTAACATGAAAATGGTTATTGGGTAAATAAAAAAGGGATATTTTAGGGGTGTTTGTTTGGTCGGCGCCTAAACCGAACCCCAAGGGGGTCTCGGTTTGGCTACTCGACCACCACCGAGACCATATGGTCCCGGTTGGGTGGTGTGGGTCCCACGGCAGCAGCAAGACAAGGGGAACCCCGAAGTGGTTCGGGGTATGGTGTCGATTTCATGTCCGGTTCATGGTTTCTAGTCAAGATCTGGTTCACGGTTTATGTTAAGATTATTTTTTTATATAACCATATGTTAAAATTAAATTAATAAGTATGACATGATTAATTTAATAACATGACTTAGGTTATAATTTAATTATTAGATCATGAAATTATTAACCTAAGTATTTTATATTTTTAGACTTATAATTAATTAATTATTTAAAAACCATGGTTATAATTAATTAATTAACATGACTTAGGTTATATTATTAATAAATAATAATACATGTTTTAACCTAAGTATTTAACTTTATTTATTTAAAAACATGATATATTTTAATTAAATACTTTTAACCTATAGTTTATTGAAATTACATGAAATAATTAATAAACTATACATTATATCATTATGACTTAGAAAATAATCAGAAAAACACTTAGGCTTATATACTTAGCTTATTTAACCACCTTATATCTAATTATGAAAACTTTCTATTTTTAGAAACTTATTTAATTAAGGTAGCTAATCTATTTATGGAAACTTTCTATTTTTAGAAACTTATTTAATTCAGGCAGCTAATCTATTTATGTAAACTTATTTAATTAAGGCAGCTGATCTATTTATGGAAACTTTCTATTTTTAGAAACTTATCTATTTTAAGCAGTAATTCTATTTTTGGAAACTTTCTATTTTTGGAAACTTTCTATTTTTGGAAACTTTCTATTTTTGGAAACTTTCTATTTTTAAAAACTTTCTATTTTTGGAAACTTTCTATTTTTGGTAACTTTCTAATTTTGTAAACTTTCTATTTTTGGTAACTTTCTATTTCTGGAAACTTTCTATTTTGGAAACTTTCTATTTTAGGAAACCTGCTATTTTTGGAAAGTTACTTATTATTACATAGTAAGTATAATAATACATGAAATACCAGAAATACTTAATCAGATTAGACAGAATATAAGATAAACACAGTTTAAGGCTTTAAACAGTGAAACATGATATGAACATATAAAATAAGCGAAGACATGATATAAAACCAGTTACGTATTTAGTAGTCAGATACTTATTCACGTATGTATTCATGTAGCATTAGTGATACGGAAGTAGGATTCCTCTCAGTTCGTCTTCTTCGTTCACTGGACATGAGGTACGGATTCCCGTCCTTTCAGTACGGACATTCTTTCCTTATTAGGATTTTCCCGTATGCAGCCAACTGTTTTCCCAGTATTTGTTTTATATGTTTTTTGAATTGCTTATGTTTAATTTAGAATACCTATAGCCATATACATGCATGACCAGTTTCACCTAGTTATGGAGGTACCATAACCATAACATTAGAGGCACTGATGTTATGACTTCACCACGGCGGAGTGATTGCTCATGGCGTCCCTTCAGCTTTTGGCCATATTATTATATTTATCATGTGGGGCGTATGGGTGCATCCTAGTTACATGTTTCAGTCAGGATTTCATAGTGAATGTGGTGTGTGCCTTGCATCCTTTACAAGGAGTTGATCCCTCCTACCCAAAATCAGTATATTAAATTAGAGGCAGCCCCTCTAATTTGCATGACGAGGTCACCCCTCCAAGTATTCATGCACGGTGGATTTTCATGACCTATATTGGCTAATGGTAAAATTATGTTAAACAGTTTTCATAAGATAAACATAAGGCTTTTCAAACTATAAACCAGTTTTATGAACATGTTCCAGGTTTTCCAGGACTTATACACTTCCGCTGCTATCAAGTCTTTATTATGTTTTAGTCATTTATGCTATGTCTATATCCGTGCACTGAGCGTTTTGCTCAGCCGTTACTTTCCTTTCCATGTCTCTAAACGGCAGGTACCCTAGGAAAGACTCGAGCATTTGGAGGACGTGCACAGGATGGAAGCTGCTAGAGACTTCTTTTCCTTTTTGCCTTCATACACTTATGCTTGTTTAGTCTTTCATTCATTTCTTTCGCTTTATTATGTTTGGGCTTATGTTTGGGAACCGATGTTTGATTCTGGTTATCCCTATGGTCATGTAATGTTTTAGACATTTATCCTTGTATGCTTTGATGACACGCCATAATTACGTGTGACATTCCATTTATCAAAATGGGGTGTTACAATTATGGTATCAGAGCCCAAGGCTTCGACCTGTAGGCTCTAAAACTTGACCTGTGACTAGTGGGTAGTCACCAGGAGCTTCCTACGCCAACGTTTGTTATTCCACGTATTGATGTTTTCAGTGCATTGTTGTTTTAACCATGACGTTTTCAGCACCTTGAGGTTTTAACCTTGATGTTTTCATCGATATTGTTTTACTAATATGGATGGACAACCGTCATTCGTATTTAGTTATGTGTCATTGTTTCATGCATAATGTTCCTCGTGAACTGTGGCTATGTGGACTGAACCCCAGTAGTTCATAATTAGTCACATAAAAAAAAATTCTGATAAGTTTTGACATATGAGTTTCATTTATTTATGTTTCATGTATCATTGTTGCAGGGATTATGACTAAGTAATGGTTGGTACAGGACTGGCCCTATTTAGTCGCATGTGCTTTTATCGAAACTTTTAATTTTGGGACCGACCCATAGGCGTCCCCTCGCCATGTCTTTTGTTTTGGGACTGACCCATAGGCGTCCTCTCGCACATATAAAAGGTTTTTATAAACTAACATTACGCATTCATGCACTGTTTTCATGCATAAAATTTTTCTCATGATTTATTGGCATAAAGTTTTTCATGTCCCCTCATAAGTTACTATGTTTTATGTTAAGTATGTTTTCATACTGTCATGGTTAACTTCGTTTCATGCTGATTATGTTATACACTCCTTTATGATAGATCGTTTTATGTTCCTTCATGATAATTCCGCCTTCATGTTGATTACGTCTTACGCCTCTTTTGTTATTTATGCTTTCACGCAAGACATTGTTGGATTTCATTGAATTCTGCTTTCATGATAGTCATGGTTGGTTTTCATTGATCATGTTGTCAGGCAAATCATCGTTGAATTTTGTGTAACCACACTTTAGCGTTTCTCTATGCAACCAGAATGAGGTATATACTGGCATTGCCAGGTTATCATGATGGTTTGCCTAACCGTTTAACCGATATACTTTCCTTAAATCATGATAAATGATCGACCCCATACCGATCATTCATGTGCATTCCACGTGTACTCCACGTACCGTATTTCATGTGTATTACACGTACCTTAGTCCATGTGTATTTCACTTGCAATACTTCACGAGTATTCTCTAGTCGATTCTGAATCACCTCAGGCGTATTTTCAATTGCTGATATTCTACAAGATTGCTGATACCGCTCATAACTGGGAGATGTTACTAAAGTTTGATGATGTTGACGTTCGGAGACGCTACGAGATGCGGATGCTGTTCACAACCTGGAGATCTTACAAGACGAAGACAAAGGCGTCAGAGCAAAGCAATTGGACGAGAAGATGCTTCACCATCAGACGATTTCCATCAATCATTGTCCCTAATTCTTAGTTACATGTCACACGTCATTCGGCTGTCATTTCAGCCATATGAGTGCAAACCGGTACCAGCCGGCCACTCAGCTGAATAGTTACATGAATCACGGTCATGAGAATGACCGTCATGGAACTGACAGACAAGACGATAGTAACCACTACTATGACAGAACTATCCTGGAAATCGCAACCGAGGCTCCGGCCTCGGACGTGATCTGACATGCAAAGGATCAGTAGTCCAACCGATCCGCCAAATCTGGCATAATAACCTAATATTGTAGTTCTATTGAATTACGTCTCGAGACACATGTCAAGACATCAGTCAAGACACATATCTCACGTATACTTTCTGAAGACACATGTCAAGACATCAGTCAAGACACATGTCTTACGTATACTTTCTAAAGGCACATGTCAAGACATCAGTCAAGACACATGTCTCACGTATACTTTTTGAAGACACATGTCAAGACACCAGTCAAGACATATATCATGCTTATAGTTCCAAGAAACGAGTCAAGACACATGACTCACGTCCAACTATGGAACATTTCTAAGAAATTCAGGGTACCCTCCAAGGGTATATCCATTTTGTTGTGCCATGTATTAATCAGGCCACAAGAATTTCAATACCATTACCGGCGCATCAGTGAGAACTGTCACGTTGCCGATGTCACTTTCATTCTTGTAACCATAAATCATTGATTCATGACCATGAAGGACGCCTTTCGTATTCCCACGTATACGAAGGTTTTCCTTTAGCTTAATGATGAGATCCAAGCTGCTAACGCATTTCCTCGGACATACACGAGATGAATTTTATCCTAATTATGTACTATGAACAGCACACCATGCTACGATTCATAATTATGTACAGCAATGTTCAAGCTCCTGAATACATTCAGCTTGATTTTCCATCGGGAAAATCTATAGAAATTATCTATGCTTACAAGCATGTGCGTTGTTAGCCATGGTCGCTAAAATTTTCTAGCTGTCAGTAAGACACGACCACTTAAGTCTTTTACGCATAGCCAGTTGATTTATTCCAAAATCTTCCTATACATTCCAGAAGAACCTACAATGAGAAGGATGGTACCATGAGATTATGTGTCGACTACCGTCGATTTAAATAAATCACCATTCATGACCGTTATTCTCCTCCACGTATTGCCAACATGTCCAATTGACCTTATAGTGTTAATCACTTTTCCAAGATCGGATTCATGATCATGCTGCCAATAGTGACGAGTGAAAAAGCAGGACATGTCCATGACTGCTATTCGTGCACGACTCAGTCATGCTAGATATATGATTTTGAATTAGTCTCATCAATGCTCAAACAACATTACAAGAACGAGTTTCCATGAAATCATAAGCAAATTCATCAGTGTTTTCATTGAGGATGACCTGATTTCCTTTAAGCCCAGAGAAGAACAGGAAGACCATATCTGCACTATGTTACAAGTTCTATGACGAGAGAAATTTTACCCTAGAAGTTTTTCCAATATCAATTCTGTTTGATTACAGTGACACGCTGACGGTTAATCTTACCATGACTCAGCTTATGCGTAAAGGAGAGAACCCTACACTACATTAGGTGTTCTAGAAAATCCTACGCTAGGAGAAGTCTAGATTCAGAGACTCAGAGTTTCGCAAACTCCTATGTATCAAGTTCTACGAAGCAAGATACAGTTACGTTCATATCTAGGTACCTGACATACCAACAGGTTAAGATAGGACACCAACAAACTAGGATGTTTTCATCATCTGAAATTGTGAATTGAAATGGGACAAGATCTCCACGGATTTTGGCTACCAGTTTAACGCAAACTCAGAAGAAGCATGATGCTATATGGTTTATTGCAAACATTTTGATCAAGTATACAGAATCCTTACATCCGCAAGGATTTCAGAACCAACAGATTGATCGGACATGTTCCAACTAAGGCTCATCCGATCACTTGGCAATTTCTCAGTTATCGGGTCAGACAAAGATTCGCAATAGTGCTCCTTATTTACTTCACATCTTCAATCAAATTCCACGACTTGCTTTCGCGCTCGCGTTCATGACACTATGGTATCTCGGCTTACGATTTTACGTTCATTTCGTTCTGGGAAGTTTTGCAAGAACTTGAGAGACCAGACCCAAGTTTAGTATAACTCTCCATCATCAGATAGACGTTTCACGTCATACTCCACGTCTCACCTTGTAGCATTTGGCGTTACCGCCATTATATTCTATGTTCACGATATGTTTCACATGTCATGTTCATAACACGTTCCTCATATCATGATCAAGATATGTTACACGTATCATGGATCACGATATGTTTACTCATACTACACTCGCCATATCTCCACGTAGCACGTTCAAAAATTTTCACGTATCACGTTCAAAAATTTTCACGTACTACGTTTCTTTATGTCTCGCGCATCGTTTCTAATTATCAGTTAAGTCAGATTGGCTTGCATCGTAACGTTTCAGTTACCCTTGCACGTTAACTCTTATTTTCCTCGATCAAATTTAGGGGATCTACCTTAAGTTGATAACCAAGAACTTCTTCGTATTCCAAGTCAAGGTCAGGAGGACCAAGATTTATCATTAGTGTCAAGATCTTCTGAAGGAACCGTTTCAAGAGGGAAGCCACTTGGAAACGGAAAAGTTCATTCGGACTTCTTATCCGTTTTTTCTCTTATCAATTAGATATGTCCTTTAGGCACGTCACGTTCCATGTCCTTTCAAGACATGTCACGTTCCACGTTTCATTCTACCATGTCACCTTCATATTTTGTTATCTTACATACCCTTCCAGTTTAAATTGGGTATGTTTCTCTTTCAGTCACGTTAGCTATAATTCGGGGACGAATTATTCTTTTTAGGGGGGAAGAGTTGTAAAACCCGCATACTTTTACCATGAGTAGTACCCTTAAGATCATACGTACTAGATTAAAACTTTCCTTTTATAGTACGATTACGTTTACGTGTTAGGATTTTACGTATTACGTACGTGTTAGAACACGATAAGTATTTATTACGCACGAACACGCAATAATTATTTAAACAATAATTAATCACGAACATGCGATCATGAAATCATGAATGTAATTAAATCACGAGCTAATATTAATTACGTATATATATTTATTACGAACACGAATAAATATATTAAGTCACGATCGATAACTATTTAAAACACGTAAATTACGAACACGAGAACACACTATAATATTTAGACTCGGGAAATGTATGGGTTACCCCATGTTGGCCCCATACCACGAAATTAGGGAGGAAAGATGGGCTTAGCCCATCAATTTTTACTAAAACAAGGAATTTGGAAAGATTTTGGTCATTTTTCACTTTACAGGAAAACATCAAAAACCCTAAAAGTTTTCTTCCTTCTTCCTTTTGTTCTTTTTGGCCGCCACACATAAACACACCAAGGAGGGTGTTTATTTGATTTTGATCTTGGTTTTGGTGCAAGTGTTCGTGTTTGTTCATCCTCGTTTAGGTCCACGCATTCGGTATATTCTTTTTTACCCTTTTTCTTTTGATTTGATCTAATAATTAATTAAGAACAAGATGTTTTAAAAACCTAAGTAAAAACATAGATCTAACATGAAAATGGTTATTGGGTAAATAAAAAAGGGATGTTTTAGGGGTGTTTGTTTGGCCGGCGCCTAAACCGAACCCCAAGGGGGTCTCGGTTTGGCTACTCGACCACCACCGAGACCATATGGTCCCGGTTGGGTGGTGTGGGTCCCACGGCAGCAGCAAGACAAGGGGAACCCCAAAGTGGTTCATGGTATGGTGTCGATTTCATGTCCGGTTCATGGTTTCTAGTCAAGATCCGGTTCACGGTTTATGTTAAGATTATTTTTTTATATAACCATATGTTAAAATTAAATTAATAAGTATGACATGATTAATTTAATAACATGACTTAGGTTATAATTTAATTATTAGATCATGAAATTATTAACCTAAGTATTTTATATTTTTAGACTTATAATTAATTAATTATTTAAAAACCATAGTTTTAATTAATTAATTAACATGACTTAGGTTATATTATTAATAAATAATAATACATGTTTTAACCTAAGTATTTAACTTTATTTAATTAAAAACATGATATATTTTAATTAAATACTTTTAACCTATTGTTTATTGAAATTACATGAAATAATTAATAAACTATACATTATATCATTATGACTTAGAAAATAATAAGAAAAACACTTAGGCTTATATACTTAGCTTATTTAACCAGCTTATATCTAATTATGGAAACTTTCTATTTTTAGAAACTTATTTAATTAAGGCAGCTAATCTATTTATGGAAACTTTCTATTTTTAGAAACTTATTTAATTCAGGCAGCTAATCTATTTATGGAAACTTATTTAATTAAGGCAGCTGATCTATTTATGGAAACTTTCTACTTTTAGAAACTTATCTATTTTAAGCAGTAATTCTATTTTTGGAAACTTTCTATTTTTGGAAACTTTCTATTTTTGGAAACTTTCTATTTTTGGAAACTTTCTATTTTTGGAAACTTTCTATTTTTGGTAACTTTCTAATTTTGGAAACTTTCTGTTTTTAGTAACTTTTTTATTTTTGGAAACTTTCTATTTTTGGAAACTTTCTATTTTAGGAAACCTGCTATTTTTAGAAAGTTACTTATTATTACACAGTAAGTATAATAATACATGAAATACCAGAAATACTTAATCAGATTAGACAAAATATAAGATAAACACAGTTTAAGGCTTTAAACAATGAAACATGATATGAACATATAAAATAAGCGAAGACGTGATATCAAACCAGTTACGTATTTAGTAGTCAGATACTTATTCACGTATGTATTCATGTAGCATTAGTGATACGGAAGTAGGATTCCTCTCAGTTCGTCTTCTTCGTTCACTGGACATGAGGTACGGATTCCCGTCCTTTCAGTATGGACATTCTTTCCTTATTAGGATTTTCCCGTATGTAGCCAACTGTTTTCCCAGTATTTGTTTTATATGTTTTTTGAATTGCTTATATTTAATTTAGAATACCTATAGCCATATACATGCATGACCAGTTTCACCTAGTTACGGAGGTACCATAACCATAACATTAGAGGCACTGATGTTATGACTTCACCACGGCGGAGTGATTGCTCGTGGCGTCCCTTCAGCTTTTGGCCATATTATTATATTTATCATGTGGGGCGTATGGGTGCATCCTAGTTACATGTTTCAGTCAGGATTTCATGGTGAATGTGGTGTGTGCCTTGCATCCTTCACAAGGATCTGATCCCTCCTACCCAAAACCAGTATATTAAATTAGAGGCAGCCCCTCTAATTTGCATGATGAGGTCACCCCTCCAAGTATTCATGCATGGTGGATTTTCATGACCTATATTGGCTAATGGTAAAATTATGTTAAACAGTTTGCATAAGATAAACATAAGGCTTTTCAAACTATAAAACTAGTTTTATGAACATGTTCCAGGTTTTCCAGGACTTATACATTTCCGCTGCTATCAAGTCTTTACTATGTTTTAGTCATTTATGCTATGTCTATATCCGTGCACTAAGCGTTTTGCTCAGCCGTTACTTTCCTTTCCATGTCTCTAAACGGCAGGTACCCTAGGAAAGACTCGAGCATTTGGAGGACGTGCATAGGATTGAAGCTGCTAGAGACTTCTTTTCCTTTTTGCCTTCATACACTTATGCTTGTTTAGTCTTTCATTCATTTCTTTCGCTTTATTATGTTTGGGCTTATGTTTGGGAACTGATGTTTGATTCCGGTTATCCCTATGGTCATGTAATGTTTTAGACATTTATCCGTGTATGCTTTGATGACACGCCATAATTACGCGTGACATTCCATTTATCAAAATGGGGTGTTGCAGTATGTGAGTGCTTCAGAAACCTTTGTAGGTTCAATTTCTGAGAGAAAATTTGCATAGAGGCATTCTTCAGATGAAGCAGCACTCACTTTCTTTGCCATAGATCTAGTGACTACCTTCACCAGGATTACCTATTATGTTCACCAGCTGTATGCGACTATTTTGAGTCTAAGATTTTTGTGGAGCTGGAGAATAGGTACTGGTATCATGATTAGAGCTAGAACTCTGAAGTCCATGACATGGACTTGGACTTGGAATGTCTCTAGTGTATACTGAAGGATATTCAGTGGACAATGGTTTTAATCATTGGAGGGCTTCCTTCTTGGTCAGAAGCAACATATCCAAGACCTAATTCCCTAGAGATGATAGGAGAGCTTTGAGCAAGGGGCTCAGATTGTTCCTCAGCAGCTACATATGATTGATCATCTTGATCATGTGTGTCAGCATGCTGATTGTTTTGAGACTGACCATTTTGGTCATTTGTGTTTCCTTGCTGATCATTATTTGATTGACAGCCATCAGTATGTGATACTAAAGGGTTTCCTTTTGTAGGACTTGTCATATCTTCAAATGGATCAATATGAGGGAGTGAGTTGCTTGTTTGATATTTTTGAGAATGCTCATAGTGTTGAAATTCATCAGATGGATAATTGTGAGATTCATGTATATGAAGTTCATCATCTGATGGATTTGTAAAAGTGAGAGCTTCAGAACTTTAGATGAATGTGATGTGATAGGTTTCTTCAATACATTGTCTTCTTGTGTTGAAGACTCTGTATGCTTTAGATACTAGGGAGTATCCAAGAAAGTAACCATCATCGGATTTTTCATCAAACTTTCCAAGGTGATCCTTGTGATTGTGAATGAATACTGGACACCCAAACACATGTAAGAATGAGATGTTTGGAATTCTCTACCTGAAGACTTCATAGGGAGTCTTCATGTGTCTCTTCAGAATGATGGATCTATTTTGAGTGTAGCAAGTAGTGGCTACAGCATCAGTCTAAAAATGCTTAGAGAGAGCAGATCCAGCAAGCATTGTTCTTGCTTCTTCAATCAAGGTTTTGTTCCTTCCTTCAGCTACACCATTTTGTTCAGGTGTGTAAGGAGATGATAAATTTTGGGAAATTCCTTGGTCATCACAGAATTTGATCAGTGAGTGATTTCTGAATTCAGTGCCACTGTCAGTTCTGGGTTATTTGACATGTGTGTCATTTTGATTTTCAACTCTTTTGATGAATGACATAATGGCATCTGGTGCATGGCTTTTCTTTGTCAGAAAATATACCCAGGTGTACCTAGAGTACTCATCAACAATGAGAAGTGTATATTTCTCATGACAAATGGCCCTAGGTGATACTGGGCCAAATAAGTCCATGTGAAGCAAATGAAGACTTTCTTTGATTGAGAAAGTTTGCTTTGTTTTGAAACTGGCCCTATGGTGCTTCCCTTTTTCACATGCTGAGCATGGTTTGTCCTTGGAGTAGACAAGTGAAGGAAGACCAATAACAAGATTTTGTTTTGCCAGTAGAGTTATTGTTTTGAAGTTGAGATGTGAGATCCTCTTATGCCAAAGCCAATTGGTAATACTGGAGGCTTTAGCAAAGAAGCATGTCTCCTGAGTAGAGTTCATGTTAATGACATAAACATCTTTTACTCTTTGAGCAATCATCACAATTGCATGATTGGAGTTGAAGATTGTACCTTTTTTGTCTTCAAACAGCACAAGATACTTTGCATCACAAAGTTGACTTATGCTGATGAGGTTGTGCTTCAATCCATTTACATATGCTACCCTTGAGAAAACTATACCATTGCATTTTACTGAACCAAATCCTTCAGTAGTAGCTGATGAGTTATCACCAAAAACAACTTTAGGACCTTGTTCCTCCTTATACTTGTGCAGATAACTTTTGGTGCCAGTCATATGCCTTGAGCAGCCACTATCTAGGTACCAAATAGGCTTCCTGAGATCACACTACACAAGTTAAGGAAATGGTCAGTTTTGTTTTGAAACCCACCATTGTTGGGTGGGGGTTTTAGATCTTGAAGGTGTTCTAGATCTGAAGGGTCCTCTTGTAGAGGGTATGTGTGATTGCTAAGAAGAAGAAGAGGTCAGGACAGCTTTTGCTTTCTTAGCTTGGAGGGCTTCACCTCTTCTGAACCATTCTATATGGTTGTGATCAGATGTAGTGTGGACATCACTTCCACAAGTCTCACAACATTTGGTAATAGAGTTTGGGTTTCTTGGTTTAATACCTCTTCTGAGTGAGATGATTCGATTATGCCCATGAGTGTCATGGTCATAACTTCCACAAATATTACAAACAGGGTAATAGTGGCAGTCATCAGAGTGATGATTTCCCATACCACAATGAATGCATGGTGGGAAAGGCATATTTCGCCTGGAATGGGATGCTTCAGATTTGTGAGCATCAGTACTTGTTTTGGCCAGCATATACTGAATGTGTTCACAAGTGCGATGATCAGTCCTTTCATATTTTGTACAATAAATCACTCTTAGGCAAGTTTCAGTGAGATGGTTATTTAGACCACATAAATCACAAGCCCTTTTAAATTGTGTCTTGTACTTGAGATGAGGAGAATCTGAAGGTTCATCTCTGAATCGTGTTGGTGTTTGATGCTGCCTGAGTTATAATTTAAGATCATTGATCTCTTGCATGACAAGAGACATTCTCTCATCTTCCTCAGATCTAGCATTCTTCAGTTTATTTGTTGAAACTGAAGAGGTAGTTCCCATATATGAACCTTCAGCAAGAGTTGAAGAGTTCTTTGAAGTGTCAATTTTGACATGTTTGGAAGAACTACCTTTGTGTGTGGTGTGTGAATTGATGATAGACTGGATAGTATTGGGTCCAGTAGAGGGTTCATCACCAGCCAGCTTCTCCAAAGGAGGAAGTGGGGTACTTACTTCATTCTCTATATCATCATCTGAGTCATCCTCAGTAACTGAGGACTCAACTAATGCTAAAGTGTCAACACTTGCTTGAAACTCAGGAAGAAAGATTCGTCTAGTGTCATGATTGGGTAAATTCTCTTCACCTGACCTTTCAATGTCAGGGATCGAGCAACCATCCTCATTTGAGGCTTTGACAAAGACAATAGATTTGGTGCTCGAGGTTCCTTCAGCACCAAGCATTTTTCTCTTTTGAGCAGGTATTTGTTCACTTATGCATTAATTTACCCTATTAGAGTTATCTTTTGCTTCTTTTAGTTCCACTCTAAGGGAGTTATTTTCTTCCAAAATTTCTTTGTTCAATTGTTGAAAAGTAAGAATATCAAGTTTAGCTTCTTTTAGCTCTATTCGCTTACTTTCAAAATCTTCGCGTTTTAGAACAAGTTTATGAAAATTTTCAAGCAAATTGTTTCTTTGCTCTTCAACAAATTTTAAATCAATGCACAAGTAATCAAAGACAAATCTTAATGTCATCTTTATCTTTTAATTCAAGAAGAGTTTGTACATTTTTTATTGTGACATTGACCCATTCACCATTTCTGGCACTTTCTCTGGTCACAACATTTGAATTGGCCCCTTCATCATCAGCAAGTGCCATCAGCACTTTCACATTCACCATTTCATCATCATCTGAAGAAACATCTTCTTCATCCCATTCATAGGATTCAGCAACAAGTCCTTTGTTCTTGTCTTGCTTGGGAGTCTTGGATGAGGAGCTTTCAGTACTCATTAAGGCCAATCTTGCCTTGATGTCTCTGTATTTGGCCTCAAAGTCTTTTGTTGGTCTGTGTTCAACCCTGCTTTGCTGAAATGGAGTAGAAGCAATTTGTTTTGGTTGAAATGATGATTGACCAGATGGTCTTGATTGAGCTGGTGAGGAATATGAAGGGAGAGATGTTTTTGAATAACAATCCCTAGCATAGTGACCAGTCTTCCCACATTTGTAGCAATCAGTGTCAACTGAGGCTTTTGTGGAGCTGGAGAACTTGCATCCTTTCTTAAAGAACCTTCTAGACTTGGCCAGAAGTTCTCTTTCATGAAATTCCTCTTTGAGGTCATTCAGATATTCCTCACTAGATCTAGTATCTTCCTCATCATCAGGACTATCTTGGTAGTCTTAAATGACAGCCTCACTAAAGAAGGCCGTGGACAAGGGTGTAGCAATGGTTAATGCTTTTCTCTTGCTTGAGCCTTCATAAATCATATCAACTAGGTTTTCTTCATATTTAAGTTTCCTAAAAAGAGAGGCTAGATCACAATCTTTAATGTGATTAGTATTTCTCAAGCTTTGGCAGAAACTGAGCCACTTTTTTGGCAATGCATTAACAAAAACAGTGTTCATTTCAAGTTTTGAAAGCTCAACACCATCATTCACAAGTTCATTCATCAGTGCTTTGTATCTGGTGAATGTGTGTGTGAGGGTTTCCCCTTCTTTATGCTTGAAGGTGTTGTATTGAAGCTTTAAATCCATGATTCTGGTTTCTTTTATATCAGAGGGTCCCTCATGGTAAAGAATAAGGTCCTCCCATGTTGCTTTGGCTGTTTTACAGTTTAAAACATAATTCATTTGGTCATTTGGGAGCACAGACATGATGAGACTTTTGAGACGCTGATCTAGGTTAGCAGCTTTTCTCTTATCAGCAGTCCATTGTGCTTCAGGTTTTTTATTGTCCCCAACCATGGGAACAAAAGGACCATTTTCAATGATTCTAAGGAACTGAGGTTCAATTCCAACCATGTGGACAAGAAACCTATTTTTCCAATTTGTAAAGTTGGCTACCTCTAGTATAGGAGCAGCATTGAGTTGGCCACCCCTATATTCTAGGGTTTGTGGTATAACTTGATCCATTTTGGATCTTTTGAAAACTTTTAAATGAGCAGTTTAATAAAATAACAGTTTAACTAATCAAAATGCTCTGATACCACTTGTTGGTCCCTAGTAATTCGTTATTACTTATTATCTTAAGTAATAACTCTTACTTCGACTCAAGTGTGTTGTTTTAACAATAGATAAGAACTATGAAAGATTAAAACAACAATATCAATATACTTTTCAACTTATAGACTTTTATTAGAATCAAATAAAGAATCTATAACCCACTTTGTTTGCGGAATAACAAAGTGGTTGAATGACAATGGGGTTTGATCTCCTCTACTTAAACGTCTAACCAAAGTTAAAGTCTAAGCTCCAATCTAAACGTGCATATGCATCTTCGCTATATGGTTTAGTTGGTATCGAGAGAGAAAGGTTTTCTAGAGTTTAAACTCTTGTATTGGTTAACCTTTCCTCTCTCAATGTACACTCCTTTTATAGGCAGTGTAAATTAGGGTTTGCATGTTGCATGTTTCAATGCATGGGTTTATCCAGTGGGTGGTTGATGCCCATGCTGGATAAACAGTACAAAGTACATATTAAACTATTCTAGAAAAGATAAAGGTTGTACTTATATCTAAGTATACAAGCAACCTACTTTGACTTAAAGTTATCTTTTCCCGCCTAATGCAAACCATCGGAATACTGAAGAGTCTTCAGTATCCTAGAGGAGATTGACATCATTCAGTTTAGTATTGTCAAACCAAACTGAACTGAAAGCCCTTCTTCTGTCCTTGTTCTTCAGCAACTAGATCGCCTAGTATTTGAAGCGAAGACTCCTTTGTCTTCTAAGTTCACTGGAAGGGGAGTGTTGAACTTTCTTCAGCTATAAAGTCTTCAGTAGGAACTTTGTTCCTCTGGTCATCCTTCAGCAGATTGGCCTTACTGCTTAGCATGAAACACTTAGGGAGATTTTATATTCAAATCCTAGAGTTGCTTCAGGGTCAGTAAATACTGACCCAATAATAAGCCCATTTGAAATCTAGTGATCCAAAAAATGATTTTATTGCAAAAACTGATTAATCAAGCTTCAAGAAGCTTGGAATGTCTTTTGGTTTTGAAAATGAGCAACAGAATAAGCTAGAATCTTAAATAAGCCAAAAACAGCTTATTTTGACCAAAGTTGACCAAAAATCCAATAAGCTAAAATTCTCAGAATCTATTCATGACATGTTTTCAAATGATTTGTAAAAGAAAATGGGGAGATTTGTGAAGTGGATTGAGAGATCTAAGAAAACAGTATGCTACTTATCACAGGGAATGCAATTTGCTATAGAGCTGATTAATAAGCCAAGAACTCACTCAAAAGCTAAAACTGTATGGTTTCCTTATAACCAGTGAAAGCTAGGATGATAAGCTACAATTGAAAATAGGTTTCAGGCAAAATTATCATGTAACAAAGAAATGCAAAGGAATCAAAGTAAGCAAGTTTTCACTGATGAACTTTCAAAAAGCTTGACCCAAAGTTTTTCAATGCTAATTTCCTTTTTTACTTATCTTTTAACTACAAAGCTTTACCAAAATGTTTACACTAATGGACTTAGTGTAAATGAACACTTTACAACAAGTTTATACACTGAATCACTACAAATGATCCCAAACCAAACACTACTTTCAAAATCTTTCAAGAACTTTTTTAAAAGCTTTTTGAGTACAAGGCTAAGACAGATTAAGACACCTATTCAAACTTTCTCAAATGAAGAATTGGAATGGTTTTGAGACAAAAACAAGCTGGTTAACTGGTTAAAAGTCAAAGTGAATGATTAATGAGCAAAGACTGATGAAACACTAAATTTAACCAAGTAAAATGAATGAAAAGATGTAAATCTACAATTACACCATCAAACTAGCACAATCAAGCTACAAGAAAGCTAATCACACAATCAGTTCAGCAAATAAGGATTATTCTCGGTATTGAGCATGCATTGACTGTTTTAGGGGAATTTAAACAAGAAATTGAGAACTTTTTAGCTTGATGCCACCACTGAAGTAGTAGAGAGGCGCTGAGCCTTCTAAGTCCAACTAAACCACCAAGTATCAACCACCAATAACCATCATCGTCATCATGATCATCTATAGTCAACTAACCTGCTACAAATGCTTCAAATGATTGGAAATGAACTGCAAATGGAATATGAACCAGCTACAAGTCTTCACAGCATCAACAAACTTCCATTGATCATAGATGATCAACAGAAACACTTAGTATCACTAGGAGATTGATTATGTAGGTATAAGAAAGAGACTGAGTGAAAATGATGGATTGAATTTCATTAATGGCGAAGAAATCAGTTACAAGTTGTTATTAACTAACTAACTGACTCTTAGGTGGTTGTCAAACACCTAAGAGTAGTAGCTAACTACTTTGAATGACTGGAAAATGAAAGGAAATTTAGAAGTGTGTATTTTCACACCTACAAGCTACATGTTACAAATGAGCTAGCTAAGTCATATTTATAGAGTGATAATGAGATTCTACTGGGGATGATGACGTGTTGTAGCCAATCACTGAGCTCCATGTGTCTTCAATCTCTTAATTGCAAATTCCAGCTTAATAACACATTTGGGAATTTTTTATTGAAGCACATTCAATCCAATTAAGTTGTTGGGTTGAGTTCCTCGCTTGATTCCGAGCAACTTTGATGTTTATATCTCTCTTTGATATGCAGTGTAGCAGATTCTTGGTCCTGGGCTCGTTTTTGTTTGAAGATGCAACGTGGCGATGTATGATTGGATGAAGATGTGAGTTGCGGATCACTATCCAAAATGGATATATATATTATTGCATGGCTCTCTCCCGTTGGTGGAAATAAGTCTGAGTGGACAATATTGTAGAGATTCGCTTATTTAATATTGCGGTTGTGAGTAGGGTGATTTGGTGATCCATGTCACCCGTTCTCTTTGTTCTCATTGGTTCATGGCATCTTCACACGGATCAAGCCCAAGAGTAGTTTCAAACTTGGCAGATTTAGCCCCTAAACTTAGCAGATTCTTCATTTGAGTTTGGAACTTCATTTCTTTGACAAATTTGGTCCTTCAACTTTCATCTTGAACATTTGAAGCCCTTTGACTTGTTTGACTTGAAGGTTGACCAGATTTGACTTTAATCTTTGACTTCTTCAAAATTGCACTTTAGTTCTTCTACTTTTGAATGTTGTCAAGATAGGTCCTTATCTTCACATAGCTTGTCACTTTTGATCCTTCTCTTGTATTTACTTCATCTTTTTAGCTTGATTTCACTTGTTTGCTCCAAATTTGTATCCTTGTTACCGAAACAAGCACAAACACAAAAGATACCACATAATACTGCTTTATTATATAAAAGTTAGGTATTTGCTATGTGTTTTAGGGTGATTTGTGATATTATTGATATGAGATTTTGCTCATATCAAATCCCCTACACTTGATCATTGCCATGACCTCATGCAATGCCATATTTTAAAGAACCAATTTACATTTTTCTCATAATTAGTACACCTTGGCCAATATGAAATGCTTTTACACTACTCTGCACTATATGATGCATGATTTTGATTTTATACAAGGAAATGCAAAGGAAAGCAATTCTAATTATATATTTTGGATTTTCTTGAAATGGTTTTGATGGAAATAACTCATAAAGAAATCAATGACTTGGATTAGGGATTTTGGTACCATGAACACTTATCACCCTCAAGTTTCACTTTCCCATACCAAGCTTAAAATAAAGATCATTGTTATCCACAAGTGAAATTGCATCAACTTATTCATATAGATTAAGTGTGTTACTCTCATACCCTCGCTTTTTATGACTCTAAGACCGGTTATTATTTGAGCAAATTACTTGGGAGCAAATTTGTCATTATTTAAAGCGTGAAATATAAGAAATGTAAAATCTAAAAATAAGGAAGCATGGTTTTAATCCTAAGTAATCCTCTCATCCATTACTCAAAAAACCGCCCACAATTGATATAAGTCCGACTCAAGAGTAATAATTCATTCGCCTTATGTGTAAGATCCTTATGTCATGCATTAATAAGTAGTGTAACACCCCCACAAATGCTATGCGCAGCGGAACTACAACATTGGGTGCTACACAGTATTCATTGCACACAAGATATATCAAACGACGCTAAAAAGACGTCAACTTAAAACTTGAATTAAAAATTGTTAGATGATACATGTCCACGGTTTTTCCAACCCCACTTGGTACAACAGAGTTTAGCTTTTTCGGTCCCCATGAATCTCAACCCAAGAATTTCAGTTTTACAACAACATAACATTAAAATTTAAAAATGTTTAAGTAGAAAAGGGAGAAAAACAAGCAGACTCCAAGCCATACACACAACATCCATCCCATGCACGCTCCATTCTACACTTCAGCGGTTACCTGAAACACATGCCAAAATTTGGTCAACGAAAACGTTGAGTGGAATTCATAGGTTTTACAATCCATTTTGAACGTATATAAAATAAAAACCATTCGTGATCATTCATAGACTTGTCGATCAAACAATCTATATTCAGGATACTGACAATTGTGTTTAAGCTCATGACACTAATCCGTTAACTCAATCACCCGCGTAATAATTACCGGCGTGATCCAGATGAAACCAGTGCCCCTTCTAAAGGCATCAGTTGCAATTATACCTTATCTCTCATACAAGATAATCTACCGCAGAACTTACTCAACGTACAGCTTCTCGGCTAGCATTGGGTCGTTAGCCCCGTAGTACTACAAATTGTATAAGCGGCTATTTCCCCCTACTCGAGGGCAGGACAATAGTTAATAGTTCATGAAATTAGGGTCTTTTGCAACTTGGTACTCAACACAATTTCTAAGGCAACATTCGGGTCTAACAATCATTCATGATATACGTTCCTTTTAAAAACTAGCATGCATTTCCCTCGCGGGTAAAACAATTTGAAATAAATATAAGCGAGGCTATAAATTCACACCTTATATATTAAGTAGTCGGTAGTTCGAGAGATGATCACTGACGACGATACGGATGCCCGGGTAAATCAACACCTATCAACAAATAACGCGTAATGAGTAATCTCATTTCAAATACCTTACGGTACTGTATAAAATACGTAGATACTAGTCACTTAGGACAATTATAACTCACGCCAAAACAAAACAACAAGCATCACTCATTTTACATCATTCGTCCTTATTATTTACGCTATCCATTTTTATCCATTTTCGCCGGTACTCACCGAAAGTACGGGCTGTTTTACCATATTTAACCATACTTATAAAATTTGACAAAATTCTCAAAAATCCTATAAGACCTGTAGATAACACATTTTTAAACCCAATAAAAGTTTTTACTTCTACGACTCGTTACTCAACGCTTTTCCAAAACTACATTTTCCGGGCTGAAATTGTACTTCGACCAACTTGGACTTCTTTGACCTATATGAAATGCACCTTTGACTCCTTTGACTCCTAAGTCAACTTATAGACTCAATTACACAGGTTTGTGACCAAAATTTGACCCTTGACCATTTACCAATTCATACTTGTGGTCCTCGGGATTTGACTAAAACTATACATAAATTCGGATTATGAAAGTTCTCGTCTCCCGGTACTCGATCTTTAAAACCTCATAACTTTTAGCTCGTTTTGAGTCACGGGCTCTTCCTTATACCAAATTAAAGATAAGAAGACCCTCTATAACTACATTTAGTTATATAGACCTGTAGGAAAAATAATTTTTATAAAAAGGCCTCAAACTTTCTGCCTAAATTTGACTACATCAAAATCATGCTTAAGCTCGATTCCAAACCTACTAATCACCACTAGGCATCATCCTAAGCTTCCCTAATCACAACCAAACACAAATTTCAGTCCTAACCCCTATTGATCAATCAACCTCATAATCCTAACATCTAAAAACAAACATGCAATCACTAATACCCATCTAAAACATCACTAAACACAATACCAAACATAACAACAATGCTCAAAATCATCAACCACCATGGCTCCCCAAACACCCCCTTGTGCCGTGGGGTTTGGGTGACCAAATCACCACAACCAAATTAATTTTGGTGGGTTTTATTGGTGATTATACTCACACTATACATGAATTTAACATGCATCCACACAATTAGCCTCAAAAACGAATTTGATTGATTTTGAAAATTTTTGGAAAATTAATTTGAATGCATGTGGGATTTAAGCACATAGAAAGGTGGGGAATGATGAGATTAGATGTGGTCTAACCTTAGTTTCAATGAAAATCAAGTAGAAAAAATTTTTTAATGGTGTTCTTGGTGGTTTGGGGGTGACCGTCGGCTCTAAGGAGAAGAGAGGGAGAGAACCAATTTTTTTTTCTAAGTGTTTTTGTGATGTGTGTGCATTCTTTCCCCCTTTTGTAAATTTGGAAGGACCCAATGTGCAATTAAGGCTTTCTTTTGGCCTTAAGTAAAAACGTCATTAAAACTTTGCGGGATCGACTCACTAGTCAATTTTGAAAATTTTACGGGAGTCGGAAATCATCCCGAACGCTCCAAAATATTTTTGGGATACTTTAAATGTACTCGGAAGGCTATAAAACTCACCCGACTCAACTTAACACGAACCGTAAGTAAAATTCTCGAAAAATTACATTATCGATAAATCGTCAATAATTATGAAAATTTGGGCATCCCTCGGGATCGTAATCGTCATCGTCCTTCTTGAATCGTCAAACGTAAAAATTATAACCTCGAACATCGGCTTTAACCAATATACTTATATATATAGAAATTAAAATTTATTAAAAATTTCAAAAATTAGCGTAATTTAGGGTTACGTTAATGACCTTGGTTCTAGGGTGTCACATCCACCCCTCCTTAAAGAGAGCGACGTCCCGGCGCTCGCCTCTTCTTGTACTCACATTTCGTTCTACTGGAACAGATGAGGATACCTTTCCTTGAAAAAGTCCTCACGTTCCCAAGTGTATTCCGGTCCACGCTTAGAATTCCATCGGACTTTCACAATAGGAATTCTACTACGCTTCAGTCTCTTGACCTCTCGGTCCATAATTTCCACAGGTTCTTCCACAAAATGCATTTTGTCGTCCAGTCGAATCTCGTCCAAAGGAATCACCAATTCCTTATCCGCCAAACTCTTCTTCAGGTTCGATACGTGAAACGTGTCGTGAATAGCACTAAGTTCGCTCGGCAATTCTAATTTGTACGCTACTGGTCCAATTCGTTCAACGATCTTAAATGGTCCTATATACCTCGGACTCAACTTTCCTTTCTTCCCAAAACGAATTACACCCTTCCACGGCGATACCTTGAGCATAACCATATCTCCAACTTCAAACTCCAACGGTTTCCTTCTGTTATCGGCATAACTCTTCTGTCGGCTTCTCGCAGCAAGTAGTCGGTTCTTGATTTGCACAATCTTCTCTGTCGTTTCTAAAACCATTTCGGGTCCAGTCAATTGACTTTCTCCTACTTCACTCCAACACACAGGCGATCTACACTTCCTTCCATACAATGCTTCGAACGGTGCTGCCTTGATACTCGCATGATAACTATTATTATACGAAAACTCCACCAGAGACAAGTGGCGTTCCCAACTTCCTCCAAAATCAATCACGCATGCTCGGAGCATGTCCTCCATCGTCTGAATAGTTCGTTCACTCTGGCCGTCAGTTTCCGGGTGATAAGCCGTGCTTAAACTCAATTCAGTGCCCATCGCACGTTGAAGCGATTTCTAAAATTCTGATGTAAATCTACTGTCGCGATCCGAAATGATCGATAACGGCACTCCATGTCTACAGACGATCTCTTTCACGTACACACTGGCTAGCCTTTCCATGCTGTACGTCTTCTTCATAGGTAAGAAATGAGCAGATTTCGTTAATCGATCCACAATTACCCATATCATATCACATCCACTAGGAGTTCTAGGTAAACCCGTCACGAAATCCATAGCGATTTTCTCCCATTTCCATTCTGGGATCTCTGGTTGTACCAACAATCCAGATGGTTTCTTATGTTCTGCTTGAACCTTCGCGCAAGTCAAACACTTACTAACGTAACGAGCAATATCCGCCTTCATATTCGGCCACCAATAAACTTTCTTCAGGTCGTGATACATTTTATCCGATCCAGGATGTATCGAATACTTCGACTTATGCGACTCGTTCATAACCAACTCTCGAACTCCAGGCTTTCCTTCCTCAGATGAACACAATGGTAACCAAATCCGATTTTCAAAATATCTCAGTCCGTCTGACCTAATCACGAAAAGAGGTTTCAACATTCGTCCCAAATTCTCAGCTTCAACATTCCCTTTCATTAGTCCTCTCTCTTGAGCCTTCAGTATAGTTTCGGTTAAGTCAACGCTCTCAGTCATCACTAAAGCTCTAACCCTCAAAGGTTTCTCCCGTTCCTTCCTACTCAGTGCATCCGCTACAACATTCGCCTTGCCAGGGTGGTAGCGAATTTCGCAGTCGTAATCACTCAGTAGTTCAACCCATCGTCTCTGTCGCATATTCAACTCCTTTTGATCTAAAATGTGCTGCAAACTCTTGTGGTCAGTGAATACAACACACTTCGTCCCATACAAATAGTGTCTCCACAACTTTAACGCAAAAACTACAGCTCCTCATTCCAAATCGTGCGTCGTGTAGTTCTCCTCATTCTTCCTCAGTTGCCTCGACGCGTAAGCTATCACCTTTTCACGTTGCATCAATACCGCTCCATAACCCTTACGAGATACATCACAATACACTACGAAGTCTTCGGTTCCTTCAGGCAATGACAATATCGGTGCGGAACATAACTTGTCCTTGAGCGTTTTGAAAGCAAGTTCTTCCTCATTTCCCCATTCATACACCCTATTCTTTTCGGTAAGCCTCGTCAATGGTTTTGCAATCAACGAAAATCCTTCAATGAACCTTCGATAATACCCAGCTAAACCAAGGAATTGTCGAACTTCAGTCGGCGTTGTCGATGCCGACCATTCCCTGATCGCTTCGACCTTGGCAGGATCCACACGAACTCCCTTACTATCAATCACGTGACCTAGGAACTGCACGGATTCTAACCAAAACTCACACTTCGAGAATTTCGCATACAGCTTCTCCTTCTTTAACAACTCCAAAATCTTTCTTAGGTGCTTCTCGTGCTCCTCCTTACTCTTAGAGTAAATAAGTATATCATCGATGAAAACAATAACAAACTTATCTAGATACGGCTTGCACACGCGATTCATGAGGTCCATGAATACAGCAGGCGCGTTCGTCAACCCAAACGGCATCACTCGAAATTCAAAGTGTCCATACCGCGTACGAAAGGCAGTTACAGGAGTATCCTCCTCTCTTACACGCAGTTGATGATACCCTGATCTTAAATCGATCTTTGAGTATACACTAGAACCTTGCAATTGATCAAACAAATCGTCAATCCTCGGCAATGGGTACCGATTCTTAACCGTCAGCTTATTGAGTTCCCTATAGTCAATACACATCCGAAACGAACCATCTTTCTTCTTCACAAACAACACTGGCGCTCCCCAAGGTGATGAGCTCGGCCTAATAAATCCCTTGTCCATCAATTCCTTCAGTTGATCCGATAACTCCTTTAACTCATATGGTGCTAAGCAATAAGGTGCACGTGCAACCGGCGCAGCTCCTGGCACCAAATCAATTCGAAACTCGACCTCACGGGTAGGTGGTAAACCTGGCAACTCGTCTGGAAAAACTTCCGGATAATCGCAGATAACAGGTACCTCTTCAATCCTCGCCTCTAAATCACCATCACTCGAAACTTGTGCCAAAAACACGTCGCATCCGCTCTCTGCATACTTCATCATTTTCAAACAGGAAATCACTTTCAAACGAGAAGTGCATTCATCTCCCTTCACCGTCAAAACTTTATTCCTCAACAGAATCTGAACTAATCTCTCGCCACAGACGATCATAGCACTGTGCGCCATTAGCCAATCCATTCCCACAATCACGTTAAACGATCCTAGCTCTATAGGCATCAAGTCGATTTTAAAAGCGTAATTTCCTAACTTCAAGGTACACCCTTTCAGTATAGAATTCGTACTAACAATTTTTCCATCGGCTAACTCAACGTTATAACTAGTCGCTAACAACACCGGTTTTCTATCGATATGACGACTAAATTTAACATCTACAAAACTCTTGTCGGAGCCAGAATCAAACAAAATACTAGCATAACAAGCGTCTAGCAAAAACGTACCGGTAACCACATTAGGACCCTGTGGTTTATCAGCCGTTCCCACTTGATACACAGCAGCAGTGTTGTTACCTCCCCGCTTGTTTCCTGCCTTCGGGCAATTCACTTGCACATGACCTCTCTCTCCACATCCATAACATCCTCTCATTCTGATAGCATTCGCCCCAGTGGCTACTCCTCCCGTTCGGCAACCAGACGTCCTATGACCTGCTTTTCCACACTTGCCGCATGCAGGCGGGCAATTCCCGACATGGTACAAATTGCACCTACCACAATGGGGATTCACTTTCACTCCGCTAGGGTTCGTCACTGCCCTCATCCCTTCATTCCCTCTTTGGTTAAACTGCTGGTTGCGGTTCTGACCATGGTTGTTTCGATTTCCACCTCGGTTCTGGCCCTGGGATTGATTGCTTTGTGCTGCTTCCCATTTCCTCTTGTTCCCTTCAGCAATGGAGTTCTGCTTGTCCTGGAGCTTGACGTCCATCAATGCGTGAGCCATCTGGACCGCTTCATCAAACGACCCAGGTTTTGACGAAGTTGTTTCACCTTTGATATTGCTGGATAAACCTTTTATGTACTGCTTCATCTTCTTGGCATCATTGGCAAAAACATCTGGACACAAAAGGCTTAACTCATTAAACCTCCTGGTGTAAGCAGCGATATCGTTGTTCTTCAAGGTCAAGTGCCTCAACTCATCTTCCAACTGACCCAATTCCTCTTCCGGGCAAAACTTCTTAGTCAACAGAGCTTTTGTCGCATTCCACGTCCTTGCATTCGCTACAGCCAATCCAACCGTGGCTACTTGAGTGTTCCACCAACTTAACGCATCATCAAGAAACGTAGCAGCCGCAAACTTCACTTTGTCCGCTTCTGCACAACCGCTGATTTCGAAAGTACTTTCAACCTTTTCCAATCATCGTCTAAGTTCTAAAGCTCCACCCGTTCCACGAAATTGCGTGGGACCGCATTTCATAAAACTAGAATAGGTACACACTCTCGGGGCTTGCTGTCTCCCCGCGTTCCTTCCCTGGTCCTGATTTCTCCCGGCTCGGTCCGCTTCTAACGCATTTGCTATAGCTTCCTGAATCATTGTGTTAACACGATCGGCGGTCAACTTTGGAGGCATGGTGTTATCGAATATCTCTTTCTGCAAGACAGGGAAAATAGAAAAACAATGTAAGTATACATATCAAGATTAAGATGGATTTCTCTTTCAAGACATAATATAAATACAACGACACATCACTATAGAGTTACTAATATTCATCAATTCACATCACAAAAGATCAAATTTAAGACATATCACAGATCATGAAAGGTAACATGGATTGTATTGATAATTAACCAAAATCGTGAAAAGTATTGCCACTACAATCGTTCACCACAAAACTTAAGTCCTCAAGTTTCTCGTCATAATGCCATCATACAAAAGTCTAAAACAGTTCTATTACAATGATCAAAGAAAAATACAAAATAAGCAACTAGGCATGTGGTGATCCACACGGCCTCTTGGATGGCGGTTCGTCATCATCTTCCTCGGGTTCCTCATCACTATCGTCCTCGTCCACATCATCCATTTTTCTCTTTCCTTTATCATCCGGCCCACATTCCGTCTCCTTTTTCGTCCCTGATGTAGACCCACACTCAATCGCTACCTGACTTCCCACCGTAATACAAGCACCTCTGGTAGGCGGCTGAATCATGAAGTCATTAGCCTCCATCTCCAAATCGTCCACGAATCTCCAATCCGGGGGCAATGATGCTCTAACTCGATGCTCCCAACTCTGCATCCTCGACAACCTCACTTTCGTCATTGTCGTTTTCCGGCCCTATTTCCTCTTCTGGAGCAATCCATCCATTATCATTAGGCGGTACCTCGGCCATTCCTGCAATAACAGCGAATTTCGGAGGGTACATAAGTAATTATACAATAGTTATAAATACATGCATGCAAATGCAATGCAAAGGTGGTACATATGCCCGAAATGTAATAATATGATGCTCATGCATGATTAATACAAAAATTACGATGTCGGATATTCCACGTATAATTCAACGTCTACATATAGTAATTTCCATACTTACGTAATAATTACCCACATATATACTTCACTCAAAAGTATACGTCAAATGCCATGAATACAAAAATAAATCTTACCGGAGCCATGCAGGATAGTTGTGTGTGCTTGGACCATTTCTTACGACACCAAAAGTTATAGTTTAGGATTTTCAAAGACGACCTAGTTCTCTATAACTCATGGCTCTGATTACCAATCTGTAACACCCCCACAAATGCTATGCGCAGCGGAACTACAACATTGGGTGCTACACAGTATTCATTGCACACAAGATATATCAAACGACGCTAAAAAGACGTCAACTTAAAACTTGAATTAAAAATTGTTAGATGATACATGTCCACGGTTTTTCCAACCCCACTTGGTACAACAGAGTTTAGCGTTTCCGGTCCCCATGAATCTCAACCCAAGAATTTCAGTTTTACAACAACATAACATTAAAATTTAAAAATGTTTAAGTAGAAAAGGGAGGAAAAACAAGCAGACTCCAAGCCATACACACAACATCCATCCCATGCACGCTCCATTCTACACTTCAGCGGTTACCTGAAACACATGCCAAAATTTGGTCAACGAAAACGTTGAGTGGAATTCATAGGTTTTACAATCCATTTTGAACGTATATAAAATAAAAACCATTCGTGATCATTCATAGACTTGTCGATCAAACAATCTATATTCAGGATACTGACAATTGTGTTTAAGCTCATGACACTAATCCGTTAACTCAATCACCCGCGTAATAATTACCGGCGTGATTCAGAAGAAACCAGTGCCCCTTCTAAAGGCATCAGTTGCAATTATACCTTATCTCTCATACAAGATAATCTACCGTAGAACTTACTCAACGTACAGCTTCTCGGCTAGCATTGGGTCGTTAGCCCCGTAGTACTACAAATTGTATAAGCGGCTATTTCCCCCTACTCGAGGGCAGGACAATAGTTAATAGTTCATGAAATTAGGGTCTTTTGCAACTTGGTACTCAACACAATTTCTAAGGCAACATTCGGGTCTAACAATCATTCATGATATACGTTCCTTTTAAAAACTAGCATGCATTTCCCTCGCGGGTAAAACAATTTGAAATAAATATAAGCGAGGCTATAAATTCACACCTTATATATTAAGTAGTCGGTAGTTGGAGAGATGATCACTGACGACGATACGGATGCCCGGGTAAATCAACACCTATCAACAAATAACGCGTAATGAGTAATCTCATTTCAAATACCTTACGGTACTGTATAAAATACGTAGATACTAGTCACTTAGGACAATTATAACTCACGCCAAAACAAAACAACAAGCATCACTCATTTTACATCATTCGTCCTTATTATTTACGCTATCCATTTTTATCCATTTTCGCCGGTACTCACCGAAAGTACGGGCTGTTTTACCATATTTAACCATACTTATAAAATTTGACAAAATTCTCAAAAATCCTATAAGACCTGTAGATAACACATTTTTAATCCCAATAAAAGTTTTTACTTCTACGACTCGTTACTCAACGCTTTTCCAAAACTACATTTTCCGGGCTGAAATTGTACTTCGACCAACTTGGACTTCTTTGACCTATATGAAATGCACCTTTGACTCCTTTGACTCCTAAGTCAACTTATAGACTCAATTACACAGGTTTGTGACCAAAATTTGACCCTTGACCATTTACCAATTCATACTTGTGGTCCTCGGGATTTGACTAAAACTATACATAAATTCGGATTATGAAAGTTCTCGTCTCCCGGTACTCGATCTTTTAAACCTCATAACTTTTAGCTCGTTTTCAGTCACGGGCTCTTCCTTATACCAAATTAAAGATAAGAAGACCCTCTATAACTACATTTAGTTATCTAGACCTGTAGGAAAAATAATTTTTATAAAAAGGCCTCAAACTTTCTGCCTAAATTTGACTACACCAAAATCATGCTTAAGCTCGATTCCAAACCTACTAATCACCACTAGGCATCATCCTAAGATTCCCTAATCACAACCAAACACAAATTTCAGTCCTAACCCCTATTGATCAATCAACCTCATAATCCTAACATCTAAAAACAAACATGCAATCACTAATACCCATCTAAAACATCACTAAACACAATACCAAACATAACAACAATGCTCAAAATCATCAACCACCATGGCTCCCCAAACACCCCCTTGTGCCGTGGGGTTTGGGTGACCAAATCACCACAACCAAATTAATTTTGGTGGGTTTTATTGGTGATTATACTCACACTATACATGAATTTAACATGCATCCACACAATTAGCCTCAAAAACGAATTTGATTGATCTTGAAAATTTTTGGAAAATTAATTTGAATGCATGTGGGATTTAAGCACATAGAAAGGTGGGGAATGATGAGATTAGATGTGGTCTAACCTTACTTTCAATGAAAATCAAGTAGAAAAAAATTTTTAATGGTGTTCTTGGTGGTTTGGGGGTGACCGTCGGCTTTAAGGAGAAGAGAGGGAGAGAACCAATTTTTTTTTCTAAGTGTTTTTGTGATGTGTGTGCATTCTTTCCCCCTTTTGTAAATTTGGAAGGACCCGATGTGCAATTAAGGCTTTCTTTTGGCCTTAAGTAAAAACGTCATTAAAACTTTGCGGGATCGACTCACTAGTCAATTTTGAAAATTTTACGGGAGTCGGAAATCATCCCGAACGCTCCAAAATATTTTTGGGATACTTTAAATGTACTCGGAAGGCTATAAAACTCACCCGACTCAACTTAACACGAACCGTAAGTAAAATTCTCGACAAATTACATTATCGATAAATCGTCAATAATTATGAAAATTTGGGCATCCCTCGGGATCGTAATCGTCATCGTCCTTCTTGAATCGTCAAATGTAAAAATTATAACCTCGAACATCGGCTTTAACCAATATACTTATATATATAGAAATTAAAATTTATTAAAAATTTCAAAAATTAGCGTAATTTAGGGTTACGTTAATGACCTTGGTTCTAGGGTGTCACAAGTAGCTACACACTCGCTAAGGAAAGAAAAATAATACTCACGCAATAATTTATATCCTCTGCCTTTTTGAGACTTTGGATCTTCAATCTCGCAACCCGTCAAGGTAATATTGGATTGGAGCAACTATCAAATCCCCGCAACCCTTGTGAGAGTAATATTTGGAATTCAATAGTCACTATAATTAACACTTCACTGCCCCTCTTGGGAGTCTTGTATAATTATTATTTTTTCTTTATGTTTTCTTTTTTTTCTAGCCACTCATTTTTTTCATAAGTCGCTCTTATTTTTCTTTATTCCTCACAAAGAAAGTTGAAAAGAATAAAAGGAAAAACACCCGCTAAGTATTAAGCATGACATAATTCAAATACACATAAAACGTTCTAAATTAGAATCTTAAGACGTACTTATACCAACCATGAATGATTAGTCAAAAATACATAAGAGACTACAAACCAGTTAAAACCGTTCTTGATTATTTATTAACATATATACATGCGTTAGCAAGAAAGTAAAGGTTACGAAAGGGGATATAAAAGCCACAATTAATGAATATGAGGTTTATCTAGCCCTTTACACTTATTTCAAACTCTATCATCTCTTGTTCTCCACAGTTTAAAATCTCAAATAATGAGACTAGTGGATGCTTAGCCTAATAAACCAATAAAGGTCTATATAGTTAAGGCTACTAGCTAGAGATTGCTTAGATAAGCAAACTCGGGTTGAGTCAAAGTATCCATGGCGGGCCTAATATGTCAAAGAAATCTAAATTTGTTAAACCATATCCTTTATTATATTTTTTTTCCTTTTTATACATTTTGATGAAACATAAAAGAAGAATATATACAATGCAAATGTGTTATGCAAATGAAAAATGATTAATGCAAAAATTATGAATGCATATTTTTTGTGGCCAAAGTAGATCAAAAAATTTTAAAATATTTGAAAAAATAATTTCCCAATTATAATGAAGGTCAATGACAAAGTCTAGGTAAGGTCACTTCGATAGAAGAACCCCCTACACTTAAGATAAACATTGTCCTCAATGTTTAAGAGTATTGGAGTAAACTCCCCTACACTTAGAACATTGACAACTTAGTTTAACCCAAGCTAAGGAAAGATCAACTATAGTGAATTCATTTTAAGCACAATGTGGTTATGAAAAATCAAAATAGTAACAAAGTGAACCGGATACAAGGGCCTCCTCCATAAGCTCCAATGCACGTGATGAGAGAGAGCAACCATACAAACAACATGAATACAAAAGTAAGGTCTCCCCCTACACTTATCCTCAACTCTATACCCTTATTTCTATCCTACCACACTCTAAGTCTAAAAACTCTAAACCTAGTTATTCAAGCTTGATTTATGGAGTCTCTAGCTCGACTCATCCCAGAATGAATTAATTCATAGGAAAAATAAGGATCTCTTGGACAATTTCCACGGAAATGTCCACCCCAAAATAGTGCTTATCACGGTGACCATTCACTTTGAAATTTGGGACATTTGGTTGTGACAACTCAATAGTCCCATATGGAAACACTTGAGCAATAGTGAATGGACCGGACCATCTTGACTTAAGCTTGCCTGCAAAGAGTTTCAACCTTGAGTTAAAGAGGAGAACCGGCTCTCCAAATTTGAATTCACGGTTCTTAATCTTAGCATCATGCAATTGCTTAGTCTTTTCCTTATAAAGCAATGAGTTCTCATAAGCATTGGCTCTCAATTCATCTATTTCATTGAGTTGGTCCTTTCTATGTGAACCGGCTTGATTTAAATCAAATTTTGCCCACGTGAGAGCCCATGAAGCCTTATGCTCTAACTAGAATGGGAGGCGGCATGCTTTTCCATAGACAACCCTATATGGAGTACAACCAATTGGTGTCTAAAAGCCGTCCTAAAAGCCCACAAAGCATTATCCGACCAAGAAGCTTGATGCTCTCTCACCGTTCTCTCCAAAATTCTCTTTAAACCATGATTTGTGACCTCGGTTTGCCCATTGGTTTGAGGGTGATACGCAGTAGAAAGTCTATGGTTAACACCATACTTCTTCATGACTCTTGCAAATTGATCATTACAAAAATGAGTACCACGATCACTTATGATGGCCCGAGGTACACCAAATCTAGAAAATAATTGCTTCAAGAATTTCACTACGACTCGAGCATCATTAGTAGGCAAGGCTTTGGCCTCAACCCACTTTGAAACATAGTTCATGGCTACGAGTATGTACTTATTGCCCTTAGATGATGGAAAAGGTCCCATGAAATCTATTCCCCATACATCAAAAATCTCACATTCTTGTATGAAGTTTTGTGGCATCTCATCTCGTTGATTAATCTTTCCTTGTCTTTGACATACATCACAAAATTTCACCATTTCTTGGGCATCTTTGTATATTGAAGGCCAATAGTAACCCGAATCAAATACTTTCTTGACGGTGTAGTTGGGCCCAAAATGACCACTCGTAGGTCCCTTATGACAAGCTTCTAAGATTTTAAATGCCTCGGGCCCATCTACACACTGTCTAATGATTTGGTCCGCACATTGCCTAAAGAGGTAAGTTTCATCCCAAAAGTATTATTTCACTTCCTTAAGAAACTTCTTCTTTTGTTGTGAAGTGAGACCCTCTATTAGCACATCCCCCACAAGATAGTTTGCAATATCCGCAAACCAAGGGGTGTCATCCTCTTGTGAAGAGATAGAAATGAGCTCCTCTAATGGAAAGGATTCATTAATTTCCTTATGAGGAAATTCACATTGAAAAGGATGCTCAATTCTATTCAAGTGATCCGCCGCTAAATTCTTGGATCCTTTCTTATCACGAACCTCAATGGAAAACTCTTGTAGCAACAAAACCCATCTCAAAAGTCTATGCTTAGCATCTTGCTTCGTCATGAGGTACTTGAGAGCGGAATGATCTGTATACACTATGGTTTTGGAGAGCACAAGATAGGGTCTAAATTTCTCAAAAGCATAGACTATAGCAAGCAACTCTTTTTCCGTGGTGGTATAGTGAAGTTGAGCACCGGTCATGGTTTTACTAGCATAGTGTATAGGTTGAAAATGCGTATTCACTCTTTTTCCTAACACGGGCCCCACGGCATAATCACTAGCGTCATACATGAGCTCAAAAGGCAAATCCCAATTCGGAGAAACCAAAACGGGAGCCTTAGTCAACTTTTCCGTAAGTATCTCAAAAGAGTCTATACACTCTTGGGTGAAAATTAAAGGAGCCTTGTAACACCCCATTTTGATAAATGGAATGTAACGCGTGATTATGGCGTGTCATCAAAGCATGCAAGGTAATATGTAGTAAAACATACATGACCATAGGGAAAACCGGAATCAAACATCGGTTCCCAAACATAAGCCCAAAACATAAATAAAAGTAAATGAACTAAACAAAGACTACACAAGCATAAATATATGAAGGCAAAAGGAAAATAAGTCTATGGCAGCTTCCATCCTATGCACGTCGTCCAAATGCTCGAGTCTGTCCTAGAGTACCTGCCGTTTTGGGACATGGAAAGGAAAGTAACGGCTGAGCATAACGCTCAGTGCACGGATATACAAGCATGAAATGAATAATATAAGTATGAATAACATATAGCAGCGGAAATGTATATGTCCTGGAAAACCCGGTTATTTCTTAGTAAAACTGGTTTTATAGTTTGAAAAGCCTTATGTTTATCTTGTAAAAACTGTTTAACATATTTACCATTAGCCAATATAGGTCATGAAATATCAACGTGCATGAATACTTGGAGGGGTGACCTCGTCATGCAAATTAGAGGGGCTGCCTCTAATTTAATATACTGGTTTTGGGTATGAGGGATCAGCTCCTTGTGAAGGATGCAAGGCACACACCACATTCACACTGAATAATCTGCTGAAAACATGTAACTAGGATGCACCCATACGCCCCATATGATAAATATAATAATATGGCCAAAAATAGAAAGTTTCCAAAAAAGTTTCCAAAAATAGAAAGATTCCAAAAATAGAATGTTTCCAAAAATAGAATGTTTCCAAAAATAGAAAGTTTCCAAAAATAGAAAGTTTCCAAAAATAGAATTACTGCTTAAAATAGATAAGTTTCTAAAAATTAGACAGTTTCCATAAATAGATTAGCTGCCTTAATTAAATAAGTTTCTAAAAATAGAAAGTTTCCATAAATAGATATAAGCTGGTTAAATAAGCTAATTATATAAGCTTAAGTGTTTTCTGATTATTATTCTAAGTCATGTAGTTATAAAGTATTGTTTATTAATTATTACATGTAAATTAAATAAACTATAGGTTAAAAGTATTTAATTAAATATAACATGATTTTAATTAAACAAAGGTAAAATACTTAGGTTAAAATATGTATTATTAACTATTAATAATATAACCTAAGTCATGTTAATTAATTAATTATAGTCATGGTTTTTAATAATTACTTAATTATAAAGTCTAATTAAATATAAATACTTAGGTTAAAATTCATGATCAAATAATTAAATTTATAACCTAAGTCATGTACATTAAATTAATCATGTCATGTTTTATTAATTTAATTTTAAAACATAACTAGTAAAATCATAAACCTTAAAAATAATTTATGAACCGGACCCGTGACTAAAAACTATGAACCGGACCCGTAACTAACACCATAACCCGAACCACGTCGGGTTTCCCCTTGGTTTTGCTGCTGTCGTGGGACCACCACCACCATACCGAGACCATATGGTCTCGGTGGTGTTACATAAGCCAAGCCGAGACCCTATGGGGCTCGGTTAGGCGTCGGCTAGACCACAAACACCCCTAAACCATTGATTTGATTTACCCCATGATCATTAACATGTTTTAATAATTGTTTTTAATTAGTTTTTATAAACATCATGATTTTATGTGATTCATTAAATCAAAACATAAAAGAAAAGGTTAAAAAGGTTATACCGATTACGTGAAACAAATGAGGATGAACACACGCGAATCCTTGCAAAATATCCAAGATCAAAATCAACCCGAACACCCCCTTGTGGTGTTGTATATCCGGCGGCCAAAGAGAGAAGGAAGAAGGAGAAATTTTTTTAGGGTTTTAACTATTTTCTTGATTTGTAAAAAGTGAAACAAGTTTTTTACCTTAACCCCCTAGTTAGTAAATTTTACATGGGCCAAGCCCATGTTTCCTTGGTATGTCGCGGGTAGGGGCCCCACTTGGGGTAACCCGTACTTTTCTCTAGTCTAAATATTATAGTGTGTTCTCGTGTTTTATCGTGTTCGTGTTTTACGTGTTCTAATTAATTATTGATCGTGACTTAATATATTTATTCGTGTTCGTAATAAATATATATACGTAAGTAATATTATATCGTGACTAAATTACGTTCATGATTTCATGATCGCATGTTCGTGATTACAATTATTATTGGAATAATTATCGTGTGTTCATACGTAATAAATACTTATCGTGTTCTAACACGTACGTAATACTTAAAATTCTTGTACGTGAAACGTAAACATGCTATAAAAAGGAAAGTTCTAATCATATACGTACGATATTAAGTGTGCTATTCATGGTAAAAGCATGCGGGTTTTACAACCCTTCCCCCCTAAAAAGAATAATTCGTCCCCGAATTATAGATGACGTAAACTGAAAGAGAAACATACCCGAATCAAACAGAGAGGGTATGTAAGATAAATGAATGTGCAGGTGACATGGTAGAAGGAACGTGGAACGTGACATGTCTTGAAAGGACATGGAACATGACGTGACTGAAAGGACATATCTAATTGATAAGAGAAAAACGGATAAGAAGTCCGGATGAACTTGTCCATTTCCAAGTGGCCTCCCGCTTGGAACGATTTCTTCTCAAGATCTTGACACAATGTTAAATCTTGGTCCTCCTGACCATGACTTGAAAACTCTAAAAGTTCATTGTCATCTACGTAAGATAGATCCCCTGAATTCGATCGAGGGAAAAGAATTAACGTGCAAGGCTAACTGAAACGTTATGGTGCAAAACAATCTAACTTAACTGATAATTAGCAACGATGCGCGAGACATATAGGAACGTAGTACTTGAAAAATTTTGAACGTGATACGTGGAGATATGGTTAGTGTAGTATGAGCAACATATCGTGATCCATGATACGTGTAACATATCGTGAACGTGATATGAGGAACGTGGAATGAACATGAAATGTGAAACATATCATGAACATGGAATACGGCAGCGGTATCGCCAAATGCTATCAGTTGAGACATGGAATGTGACATGAAACGTCTATCTGAGGACAGAGAGTTATACTAGACTTGAGTCTGGTCTCTCAAGTTATTGCAAAAACTTCCCAGAACGAAGATGAACGTAAAATCGTAAGCGAAGATACGATCATGAACGTGAATAGTGTCATGATCGTGAGCGTGAAAGCAATTCGTTAAATTAGAACAAGAACGTGGACATAAATAAGGAGCACAATTGTGAACCTTCGTCTGGCCCGATAACAGAGGAATTACCATGTGGTCGGATGAGCCTTGGCTGGAACATGTCCGATCAATCTGTTGATTCTGAAATCCTTGCGGATGTAAGGATTCTGCAGACTTGATCAAACTGTTGGCAATAACCCAGATAGCATCATGCTTCTTCTGAGTTTGTGTTAATCTGGTAACCAAAATCCATGGAGATCTTGTCCCATTTCTGATTACAATTTCTGATGGTGGACAAACATCCTAGTTTGTTGGTGTTCTATCTTAGCCTGTTGGTATTACAGGTACTTAGATATGAACGTAACTGTATCTTGCCTTATAGAACTTGATAAAAAGGAGTTTGTGAAACTATAAGTATCTGAAATTAGACTTCCCTTAGCATAGGATTTTCTTGAAACACCTAACGTAGTGTAGGGTTCTCACCTTTATGCATAAGCTGAGTCATGGTAAGATTAACCGTAAGAATACACGTGATTCAGCGTGTCACTGTAATCAACTAGAATTTATCTTGAAAAATTTCAGGGTGAAATTTCCCCTATCGTAGGATTTGCAACATAGAGAAAATATGGTCTTCCTGCTCTTCTCCCGACTTTAGAGAATTTTAGGTTGTCATAGATGAAAATACAGACGAATTTGTTTATGACTTCATGGAAACTCACTTTATTAAGTCCATAATGTTGTTGGAGCACTTATGGGACTAATACAAAATCATGAATCTAGCACGACCGAGTCGTGTACGAATAGCAGTCATGGACATGTCCTGCTCTTTCACTCGTCTCTGTTGGCAGCATGATCATGAATCCTTGTTAATACGTGGAGGAGAGTAACGGTTATGAATGGTGATTTGTTTAAAATCGACGGTAGTCAACACATAATCTCATGTTTCCGTCCTTCTCCTTGAAGGTTCTTCTGGAGTATAAGGAAGATTTTGGAATAATCCGTTGGTTATGCGTAAAAGGACTTAAGGGGTCGTGTCTTAACAGACAGCTAGAATATTTTTAGTCCCAAATAGCTAACGACGCACGTGCTTGTAAAGCATAATAATTTGTACATATTTTCCTGATGGAAACCATGCTGATTGTATTCAGGAGCCTGAACATTACTGTACATAATCATGAATCGTCGCATAGTGTGCTGCTCATAGTCCATAATTAGAATTAAATTCAACTCGTGTTTGTCCGAGGTAATGCGTTATCAGCTTGGATCTAATCATTAGGTTGAAGGAAAACCTTCGTATACATAGGGAATACGAATGGCGTCTTTTATGGTCATGAATATATATGAAATATGGGAGCAAGAAATGAAAGTGTCATCGAGCAATCGTGACAGTTCTCACTGACATGCCGGTGATGGTACTGAAATTCTTGTGGCTTGATTAATACATGGCACAACAAAATGGATATACCCTTTGGAGGGTACCCTGAATTTCTTAGGGATGCTCTATAATTGGACGTGAGTCATGTGTCTTGACTCGTGTCTTAGGAAATGTAAGCATGACACGTGTCTTGACTGGTGTCTTGACATGTGTCTTCAGAAAGTATACGTGAGACATGTGTCTTGACTGATGTCTTGACATGTGTCTCGAGATGTGAAACAAATAGAACTACAAACATTAGGTTATTATGCCAAAGTGGCGGATTGGTTGGACCACTGATCCTTTGTATTTTTTATCATGTCCGCGGTCGGAGCTTCGGTTGCGATTGCTAGGATAGTTGTTGTCATAATAGTGGTCACTATCGTCTTGTCTGTTAGTTCCATGATGGCCATTCTCATGACTGTGATTCATGTAACTATTCAGCTGAGTGGCCGGCTAGTACCGGTTTGCACTCATATGACTGAAACGACAACTGAATGACGTGTGACATGTAACTAAGAA
Source organism: Glebionis coronaria (assembly GCA_025667525.1). Taxonomy (NCBI): domain Eukaryota; kingdom Viridiplantae; phylum Streptophyta; class Magnoliopsida; order Asterales; family Asteraceae; genus Glebionis; species Glebionis coronaria. The sequence continues at coordinate 98,742 of JANFOE010001288.1, read as the reverse complement.
TTAGGGACAATGATTGATGGAAATCGTCTGATGGTAAAGCATCTTCTCGTCCAATTGCTTTGCTCCAACGCCTTTGCCTTCGTCTTGTAGGATCTCCAGGTTGTGAACAGCATCCGCATCTCGTAGCGTCTCCGAACGTCAGCAGCATCAACCTTTAGTAACATCTCCAAGTTATGAGCGGCATCAGCAATCTTGTAGAATATCAGCAATTGAAAATGCGCCTGAGATGATTCAGAATTGACTAGCGAATACTCGTGAAGTATTGCAAATGAAATACACATGGATTAAGGTACGTGTAATACACATGAAATACGGTACATGGAGCACACATGGAATGCACATGAAATGATCGGTATGGGGTCGATCATTCGTCATGATTTTAACGAAACTATAATCGGTTAAACGGTTAGAAAAAACCATCATGATAACCTAGCAATGCCAGTATATACCTCATTTTGGTTGCATAGAGAAACGTTAAAGTGTGGTTACACAAATTCAAGATGATTTGCCTGAAAGCATGATCAATGAAAACCAACCATGACTATCATGAAAGCAGGATTTAAAGGAATCTTTCAATGTCTAGCATGAGGGCATGATCGACATGATGAGAACATAATCAACATAAGGAGACTTAAGACATACTTAACATGAAGATGAAATCAACATAAAAATCTTGGAATGAAATTAACCATGAAGGAGTATAAACATAATCAGCATGAAAATGAAGTTAACCATGGTAGCATGAAAACATACTTGACATAAAAACATAATAACTTATGAGGGGACATGAAAAAAATTTATGCCAATAAATCATGAGAAAAATTTTATGCATGAAAAATAGTGCATGAATGCATGATGTAGTTTATAAAAACATTTTATATGTGCAAGGGGACGCCTATGGGTCGGTCCCAAAACAAAAGACATGGTGAGGGGACGCCTATGGGTCGGTCCCAAAGTTAAAAGTTTCGATAAAAGCACATGCGACTAAATAGGGCCAGTCCTGTACCAACCATTACTTAGTCATAATCCCTGCAACAATGATACATGAAACATAAATAAATGAAATTCATCTGTCAAAACTTATCAGAAAAAATATTATGTGACTAATTATGAACTACTGAGGTTTAGTCCACATAGTCACAGTTTACGAGGAACGTCATGCATGAAACCATGACACATAACTAAATATGAATGACGGTTGTCCATTCATATTAGTAAAACAATATCGATGAAAAACATCAAGGTTAAAACCTCAAGGTGCTGAAAACATCATGGTTAAAACAACAATGCGCGGAAAACATCAATACGTGGAATAACAAACGTTGGCTTAGGAAGCTCCTGGTGACTACCCACTAGTCACATGTCAAGTTTTAGAGCCTACAGGTCGAAACCTTGGCTCTGATATCATAATTGTAACACCCCATTTTGATAATGGAATGTCACGCGTGATTATGGCGTGTCATCAAAGCATGCAAGGTAATATGTAGTAAAACATACATGACCATAGGGAAAACTGGAATCAAACATCGGTTCCCAAACATAAGCCCAAAACATAAATAAAAGTAAATGAACTGAACAAAGACTACACAAGCATAAATATATGAAGGCAAAAGGAAAAGAAGTCTATGGCAGCTTCCATCCTATGCACGTCCTCCAAATGCTCGAGTCTGTCCTAGAGTACCTACCGTTTTGGGACATGGAAAGGAAAGTAACGGCTGAGCATAACACTAAGTGCACGGATATACAAGCATGAAATGAATAATATAAGTATGAATAACATATAGCAGCGGAAATGTATATGTCCTAGAAAACCCAGTTATTTCTTAGTAAAGCTGGTTTTATAGTTTGAAAAGCCTTATGTTTATCTTGTAAAAACTGTTTAACATATTTACCATTAGCCAATATAGGTCATGAAATATCAACGTGCATGAATACTTGGAGGGGTGACCTCGTCATGCAAATTAGAGGGGTTGCCTCTAATTCAATATACTGGTTTTGGGTAGGAGGGATCAGCTCCTTGTGAAGGATGCAAGGCACACACCACATTCACACTGAGTAATCTGCTGAAAACATGTAACTAGGATGCACCCATACGCCCCACATGATAAATATAATAATATGGCCAAAAGCTGAAGGGACGCCACGAGCAATCACTCTGCCGTGGGGAAGTCATAACACCAGTGCCTCTAGTGTTATGGTTATGGTACCTCCATAACTAGGTGAAACTGGTCATGCATGTATATGGCTTCAGGTATTCTAATTTAAACATAAGCAATCAAACATATAAACTTATACTATGGGAAAATAGTTGGCTGCATACGGGGAATTCTAATAAGGAAAGAATGTCCATACTGAAAGGACGGGAATCCGTATCTTATGTCCAGTGAACGAAGAAGACGAACGGAAGAGAGTCCTACTTCGGTATCACTAATGCTACATAAATACATACGGGTATAAGTATCTGATTACTAAATACGTAACTGGTTTTATATCATGTCTTAGCTTGTTTTATATGTTCATGTCATGTTTTACTGTTTTAAGCTTTATACTGTGCTTATCTTATATTCTGTCTATTCTGATTAAGTATTACTTGTATTTCATGTATTATTATACTTGCTGTGTAATAATAAGTAACTTTCTAAAAATAGCAGGTTTCCTAAAATAGAAAGTTTCCAAAAATAGAAAGTTACCAAAAATAGAAAGTTTCCAAAAATAGAAAGTTTCCAAAAATAGAAAGTTTCCAAAAATAGAATTACTGCTTAAAATAGATAAGTTTCTAAAAATTAGATAGTTTCTATAAATAGATTAGCTGCCTTAATTAAATAAGTTTCTAAAAATAGAAAGTTTCCATAAATAGATATAAGGTGGTTAAATAAGCTAATTATATAAGCTTAAGTGTTTTCTGATTATTATTCTAAGTCATGTAGTTATAAAGTATTGTTTATTAATTATTACATGTAAATTAAATAAACTATAGGTTAAAAGTATTTAATTAAACATAACATGATTTTAATTAAATAAAGGTAAAATACTTAGGTTAAAACATGTATTATTAACTATTAATAATATAACCTAAGTCATGTTAATTAATTAATTATAGTCATGGTTTTTAATAATTAATTAATTATAAAGTCTAATTAAATATAAATACTTAGGTTAAAATTCATGATCAAATAATTAAATTTATAACCTAAGTCATGTACATTAAATTAATCATGTCATGTTTTATTAATTTAATTTTAAAACATAACTAGTAAAATCATAAACCTTAAAAATAATTTATGAACCGGACCCGTGACTAAAAACCATGAACCGGACGCGTAACTAACACCATAACCCGAACCACGTCGGGTTTCCCTTGGTTTTGCTACTGCCGTGGGACCACCACCACCATACCGAGACCATATGGTCTCGGTGGTGTTACATAAGCCAAGCCGAGACCCCTATGGGACTCGGTTAGGCGTCGGCTAGACCACAAACACCCCTAAACCATTGATTTGATTTACCCCATGATGATTAACATGTTTTATTAATTGTTTTTAATTAGTTTTTAAAAACATCATGATTTTATGTGATTCATTAAATCAAAACATAAAAGAAAAGGTTAAAAAGGTTATATCGATTACATGAAACAAATGAGGATGAACACACGCGAATCCTTGCAAAATATCCAAGTTGAAAATCAACCCGAACACCCCCTTGTGGTGTTGTATATCCGGCGGCCAAAGAGAGAAAGAAGAAGGAGAAAAAATTTTAGGGTTTTAACTATTTTCTTGATTTGTAAAAAGTGAAACAAGTTTTTTACCTTAACCCCCTAGTTAGTAAATTTTACATGGGCCAAGCCCATGTTTCCTTGGTATGCCGCGGGTAGGGGCCCCACTTGGGGTAACCCGTACTTTTCTCGAGTCTAAATATTATAGTATGTTCTCGTGTTTTATCGTGTTCGTGTTTTACGTGTTTTAATTAATTATTGATCGTGACTTAATATATTTATTCGTGTTCGTAATAAATATATATACGTAAGTAATATTAGCTCGTGATTAAATTACGTTCATGATTTCATGATCGCATGTTCGTGATTATAATTATTATTGGAATAATAATCGTGTTTTCACACGTAATAAATACTTATCGTGTTCTAACACGTACGTAATACTTAAAATTCTTGTACGTGAAAGGTAAACGTACTATAAAAAGGAATGTTCTAATCATATACGTACGATCTTAAGGGTACTATTCATGGTAAAAGCATGCGGGTTTTACAAGCCTCTTTTTCCAAGAGGTGGGTCATCGGTCTTGCAATCTTAGAAAAATCTTGTATAAAACGTCTATAGAATCCCGCATGACCCAAAAAACTTCTAACTCCTTTCACCGTGGTAGGTGGGGGAAGCTTAGAAATAACATTAATTTTAGCACGATCCACTTCTAAACCCTTATTAGATATCTTATGTCCCAAAACTATCCCCTCTTTGACCATGAAATGGCACTTCTCCCAATTAAGAACAAGACGTGTTTCTTCACACCTCTTAAGCATACGTTCTAGATGGGAGAGACAAGAAGTAAATGAATCTCCAAAGACCGAGAAATCATCTAATACATGAATTTTGCTTAGCATGTGTGTACTCGATATCGTTCTTGGTATCTAATCGAATTGATCACGGTTAACGGAGGAATAGTCGGTAATGGTCACTAAAAGGGGAAGTTGATTTTCTATTCTATTAGAAAGGGTAAGTGCAAAATGTAATTAAAATAAGCTAAAAGAAAATCTAGAAAAACTAAATTAAAGCTTTGAAAATTAAACTAAAAATTACTAGAAAAACACTTGGTAAAAATACAGATTTCGAGAAGCGTGCAAATTTTGGAAATTAAAACGTAATGAATTTAAAACTTGAAAACTAGGTAAAAATAAACTAGGACAAAACTCGTTTAAAAATAACACTGAGTAAAAATGCGGGAAAAAATTAAAGTTTAAAAACTAAGAGAACAAAACAATAAACATGAGTCAGATCGCAATACGATCGTACTCAGATCGTAAGATGGATCGCACTCAATGCGATGGAAAAGAGTGATCGCATTCAGAGGTGATCGTAACACACCATCGCAACCACCGATCGCACTCACGATCGTAACATGTGGATCGTAGTTTGGTCGTGGTCTTGATCTTAACAACAAAGATCGTAACAACAAAGATCGCAATCAATGCGATCGTACCAAGGAATCGTGACACGATCGCACCCACAGATCGCAACAAGTGATCGTGGTGTGGATCGTAGCCAGGGAAAGAATTATGGATCGCAGTCAATGAGATCGTATCCAGGTGATCGTAACAAGTAAAACCCTCATAAGATCGTAATGGAAAACAAATAGTAACTAAGCTTAAACTAATAAGCTGTTAAATCCAATAAGCACTTACCAACTTTTAGACAAGAATAAATAAGCATAAATTTGAAAACTTTTGGAATCTAAACACTGGAACTTTATAAACCGAACCTTAATAAGATAAAACTTTTAGGAGAGCTTAAAAGTACATAAGCTAAACATACGAATAAGCCAATAAGCACAAACAGCTTAAAGCTCAAACGTATAAGAACTTATAAAGGACTAAAAAGATGAACTTTTTAATCACTAAAACATCAAAATCAAACGTGAAACAAGGATATTTCGGATCAAAGATAAACTAAAATCAAGAAAGGTAGAAGAAGATTAAAGATTAAAAGCTTAAACATGAACTTTTGATTAATGAATTCCAAATACAAGGATGATTAAAAGCTTAAACTTGAAAGATAAAAATGAAGAAAAGATGAAAACTTAGTGAGAGAAAGTTAAAACTTTCTCTCTCTAAAAACTAAAGAAAGGAAAAAAAATTAAAATGCTAGCTAACCACCCTCCTAATGTGTTTAGGAGGGTATTTATAGGAGATGGGAAGGTGCATATGTTTCCTTCTTTCTTTCTTTCTTCACGACTCGATTTAAATTCTTTGTCTTTCTCGACGTCGTCTCGGGATTTGTCGATGTAAATTGAACTTGTCTTGTAATTTGCTTCTTCTATTAGACTTGAGTTCTTCGACTTCATTAAACTTCTGTCTTTAGACTTTTTCTTTGATAAATCTTCAGAATGGGCCTTGGACTTCCGTTCTTTTTGCACTCTTGATCTTTTGACTTCGTCTTTTCTCGTTTTTCTTCGATAAAAGCCCGTGAAAGCCCGTGTTTTCTTCCTTTTTCATCTTTTGGTCCTAAAACACAATAAAAACACAAACCACGCATAATTCCGACTTTTACGACATAAAATACACGTTTTGGTCTTGTTATTATTGGAAATAAGTGGTAAAAGGATAAGTGTTTTCACACTTATTAAATCCCCTACACTTGACCATTGCAATTCCCTCATGCAATGCATAAATTACAAAGCACGGTTTACACTTTTCATCATAAATAACCCACTGTCACACCCCCAAATTCACTGCAGCGGAAGACTTGCTTTGGGGACTTGTGACTTCATGAGTATTCGAGAGCTTGATCCGAGAACGACCTCTACATGCCAAAAACCACAAAGTAGACTCCAAATAACCCACATAGTCAAGTACCTGAAATACATGCTTAAAAATGTCAACATAAAGTTGGTGAGTTCATAAGTTTGTTTTAAAACGTTTATGAAAAATTAGAGTTTTACCGACCACTGCACCTTGCAGTAAAATATAAGAGTTTAAAAATCACAGCTTCTGTTAAATAGGCTTTCTTTGATAATTTCAAAGTTTATTAGTAAAAACAAGGTTTATTGATAAATACAGAGTTTACTGATAAAGGCGGAGTTTACTGATAGTAAATATAGCTTACTGATAATAACATAGTCTTCTAGAAATAAATAGAGTTTTCTGATAAAATAGAGTTCATAGATAATAGTTAGCGTTTTCTGATAAAAACAAAGCTCACTGATAAATAATAAGTTTTCCAATAGAATAGAATTGTTTAATGAACCACAAGATTTTCCAACCACTTAGTGACGATATAACAAATACAAAGTCACTAAATAAAATAAGGCATTTATTATTGTCTAAGCTCATGACACCAAAGCGTTAACAACACCGGTAGTATAATCATATAATGCAGCCCCTACGGATGCCTAACCCACGACATCCGTCCACAGACTCAAATGAAACTGTGCCCGCTTGTCCTCTGTTGGACCAAGCCGGTCAGGGGCGTCAACCCCGATAGATCTATCCATAACATTCGCGCTTTCGACCGGTCATCCGGTCTGAAATTAACGGTTCATGATAATGGGCCAAAGTGATTGGGTTAAAGTGGGACTTAGACCAATACATAAAAGAGATATGCACTTGTGTTCATTCTTGCAACCATTGTCTCTACCCGAGAACCAGTAAAAATAGTTAAAGTTTTGGGCTATGAAAATCATAATAGAAATTTTAGTATCAGCATTCTTATGTATAACAATTAGAGGAATTGACCACTCAGCACTTAACAATTAAACCAGTTTAAAGATAGTTCATGACCAACCAAGTAAGCTTAACATTAGCTTATGACAATCAAGTAATTTATAAACAGTTATAGACAACCAAACAAGTTTAATATCAGTTTCTGACAGCCAAGCAAGTTTATAAGTAGTTTATGACCAAGCATGTACCTCCCTAAAGAGCAATTATAAAACATTTATAACTCAATTCAAAGCAAGAAAAGGTGGGGTATGAACTCACCTCAGCAACGCAAGCTATCACAACAGGAGAATAATAATCGTAGAATCAAATCACGCAGATGCAACCTAACATAATACTAGATTGAGTTACAATCTATAATGCAAGAAGCAAAATGAATGTCATACGCATATGTCAACCCTTACCATGGGTTTTATTTATTAAAACGAACACTAGTCAAAATAACATTTGACCAAACTTTTTGAAAAAAAAATATGACTTTTATACTAGTACGATTTCGACGTCCTTTCGGCGTTATTTTAATTTAACCAATAATAAAAAAAACGTAAATAACCGATGACTAAACTCGACCCATTGCTCACATATTAGATACCTGGACCTCCTTACACAATTGACTCACACACACAAATTTTTTTATTTCATTTTAATATTGATTAGACTAGTATAAAAAGTATTGACCGAGTGAAAGAAAAACCAAAAACAGTGAGCCTATGGAATTATTTAAATGCTTCAACTTGAAATGATGATTTGATCAATAGTATTATTCACACTCTCTGCTCACATTACACAACACGAAATGAAAATGAAAATGAGAAGAAAGTGGTCGGCTAGAGTAGTTTCGTGTCCTACTCTTGTTTAACAACTATCCATCTGTCTCTTTCACTCTCGTAAACCCCAAAAGCACAATTCACTATTTTTGCATACAATGCATATCTGTTTTACATATAAGCTCTAAACACTCACTCACTCAACATCTCTTTCTTCCTCTCGTTTGAAAACAGTAAGCAACCCACATTCATGCATGACAAAAAGAAAAGAAAACTCAACACAGCTTGTTCTCGACACACATATGGTTGAGACTCAATAACACTATGCTTGACTTGAGCTTCATCTTAATCTCGTCACGACAACACTAACACATAACAAAACTCCTGTTTGAACCCAGAACATAAGTTTGGAAACAACACACACCAAGCTTGAACAATTTTATAAAACGCATGACACAGGGGATGGTTTTGACTTGATAACGCACCACTCTCGACCTCGATCTCGATGCCAACAAAACTCTCTACAAGATCTCTCGATATCTCGCAAAAAAGTCTATCACAAGAACCTCACCAAAACTCACACCAAAATCCATAACTCTCATCTCACCATCAAACTCTCACATCCAACAACACTTATCATTTTTAACTTCAAAGCAAGCATGCTTTACGTGAAACTCACTCGAAATGCACATTTAAAAACGTTTATATGTGACTCGCGATGCTAAGTTACAAGATATACAAACCCACTCTTTAAAAACTCGGTTTCCGAAAAATGTGGTAAGGTGACATATAAACAAAGCGTATGAAAAGAAGGTATGCAAGAAATGATATATAAGGTGACGGTTTAAACCTTGTGTTCTTCTCGACACGACGACGCCACAACCAACCGAAACAGATTATGAACTATTCTACCATATCAATCTGCTTCAACCGTGACAAAACATCAACTCACTCGAACCGTAAGCAACGCAACAACTCGAACTAGTAACCCCTCGTACAGAACATGTACTCACTTCGCCTCTCTGCCACCCTTGACCGGATCATGTCTAGAAATGATGCTAAAAAAAATGATGGTTATCAATGGAAGTGTTTAGTTTAAGGTTTGTATAAGATTTAGTCGGTGGTGAATTCATTGGTGTCGATATAATGAAGTTTAAGGATTTGAAGTTGGAGGTGAATATGGATGGAATGAAGGAAGAATGTGTTACTGTGTGTGTGTGTTATGGAAAATGTGGTGAGAGTGAAATCATACCTAGGCAAATATGTGAGATTTGCGTGAGTGAGAGGGGACCAAAACGATCCGCAAATAGGATTCTAAGAGGGTACGTACTTGTTAACAGGAGATAGCAGGGAAGCATGTGTGTTTTGGCTCAAATTTTGAACTTTGGAGCTCTTATTCTTGGTGGGAAAAAAAGATTTAGGATCCAATGTTTGACATGTTATTATATTACAACTTGGTAAATGAAGTGATGAGATTTTAATTTGTTGTAAGTGGTTTTTATCTTGTTTAAATGTGATTCGGGACTCGATCGGGATTGATAAAATTCGTTTCATTTTACGAAATTTGCGTCGTTGGTTTTAAAATAGTTTTTCTAATAAGGTAGAGTATTTACTCGACCAATTTCTCGTAATCGTTTACATCTTTATTTAAAATAGTTATTATTTATCTGTTAACTCGAATAGTTGCGTTCATTAAAAAATATATATATATAATTCAACTTGAATGCTCTCGTTTTCAACGTACATTATTAAAACTAAAAGAGGAGTATCAGATAACTTAATAAACCTTTTATCAAATAGTTCTGAATAATTAAATAGGAACTTAATTTGTATCGCGTCAGTTCTCAAATTTTGCGCAGTCTTTTAAAGTATGTAAAATAAACTCCCGTTTTCGAATCAAATAACTTTGATATCTCTCGAAAAAGAATTTCGATTAATAATAATATTAATTTATTATTATTTAAAGTCTAGAAAATTCCCGGTTGTCACAGTACATCCGTGTTATTTGGAGTTCGTCCTCGAACTCAATCATTGTTACCTAATTAAAAGTGTAGAGAAAGAGATTTTGAGGCTTATATCAAGTGTACTTAGACCTGCTCACAGATAATTATGTCTGAACCTTTAAAATCGTGTTACCCATCAGTAGTTACTTAGATATGCATTAGGGAGAAGTGGATCAACCTAAGCGGTTCTACATGTCAATCTGACAAATCGGTCGTCGTTCCTAGAACGATAACATTCGAAACGAAGAGTTTAGAAAAAAAAAATCATTAGTTCTTAGAAGTCTGTAAGGGTTCACCACCACCATCCTATTATGTTCACGTTGATCACTATATATTCAGAAAAGATTCTCGTAACAATTCGCGAATCAAACGAAGCTTAAAGAATCACTCGTAAAAACGTCGTAATGATACTATAACAAGTAAAAATACGATAAATTCGTATGGACAAATCATGAGTTAAAATAAATACACTCCCAAAACTGGAGTACTAAACCAATATCATAACTACAGGGTCACGTCGGATATCCTTAAGCCCACTCATTTATAATCACATATTTGCATACAAAAGCGTCCTAATCTATGCAAATATGTCATTATAAACTTATGATTCGGTGATTTATGATTTCTTAATTCAAATGCAAAGGCGTCCCAATACATTTGAATAAAGACTTCATAAATCATCCTACTTAAGTGTCACCGGCAAAATACCCAATTCAAAATCGTTAAAATCTCTAAATGATATTATCCAAAATTACCAAAAGCAAAGAGCATGAGTTGACAATAAGCCGTCTTCTATAAGTAGACGTTTCGAAAGTACCGGATCGAAGAACATAACTGTCGATAGGCGATGAAGCGATCGTAGACGTATATCAAGTAATGAAACTCACGGTTATAAGTACGATAATTATATAGTACGCGGTTCTAAATAAGGAATTATCCAAGCACACCAATCTTTCCCATCCTCGAGGAAGACTCATCAAACACTAAGCTGAGTAATAACTTATCATAACCCAACCTCGAAACTCACTCACAAAGAACGGTCTCGGGTTTTGTTATGAATTATTACACATCTCAACCTTTCGATTAGTCAGCTCGACTCTGAAAATACATCACATTCTACATTAACTCATAAGGCTACGAGTCTTACCCACCCCCGAGGTAATTCATCAAAAATCACAGGCTGTGTAACATCCCATACTTAATTCCATCCCGCACTCAATCAAACATGAGGCCCACTGAGGCATAGTTAAGTATTGTTACACCTCTCAACCTTTTTGAATGAATTAGCTCGAACTTGGATTACTCACGACCAATCGTCAACCAAAATTCACATAATGTCTCAAGGTTTGTTATAAAAGAATTGTGGGACCATTGTGTAACTCACAATGCCCAATGAAAGTTCAAACGTTCATATATATAAATATATTATATGTCTAAGCGCACTAATCAAGCAATCGAACTCACGTAAACAAGTAATCACATGGCAGACAACAAGGCAATAACAAACATGTATTGCAAGTACTCATATAGCAGCAGAATAAGTATGATGTGATGAGTGTTACTACTAAATAAAACTGAGAGCCGGTTATAGTCTAGAATTACTAATGCAACCTAGTTCTCTATAACCAAGGCTCTGATACCAATCTGTCACACCCCCAAATTCACTGCAGCGGAAGACTTGCTTTGGGGACTTGTGACTTCATGAGTATTCGAGAGCTTGATCCGAGAACGACCTCTACATGCCAAAAACCACAAAGTAGACTCCAAATAATCCACATAGTCAAGTACCTGAATTACATGCTTAAAAATGTCAACATAAAGTTGGTGAGTTCATAAGTTTGTTTTAAAACGTTTATGAAAAATTAGAGTTTTACCGACCACTGCACCTTGAAGTAAAATATAAGAGTTTAAAAATCACAGCTTCTGTTAAATAGGCTTTCTTTGATAATTTCAAAGTTTATTAGTAAAAACAAGGTTTATTGATAAATACAGAGTTTACTGATAAAGGCGGAGTTTACTGATAGTAAATATAGCTTACTGATAATAACATAGTCTTCTAGAAATAAATAGAGTTTTCTGATAAAATAGAGTTCATAGATAATAGTTAGCGTTTTCTGATAAAAACAAAGCTCACTGATAAATAATAAGTTTTCCAATAGAATAGAATTGTTTAATGAACCACAAGATTTTCCAACCACTTAGTGACGATATAACAAATACAAAGTCACTAAATAAAATAAGGCATTTATTATTGTCTAAGCTCATGACACCGAAGCGTTAACAACACCGGTAGTATAATCATATAATGCAGCCCCTACGGATGCCTAACCCACGACATTCGTCCACAGACTCAAATGAAACTGTGCCCGCTTGTCCTCTGTTGGACCAAGCCGGACAGGGGCGTCAACCCCGATAGATCTATCCATAACATTCGCGCTTTCGACCGGTCATCCGGTCTGAAATTAACGGTTCATGATAATGGGCCAAAGTGATTGGGTTAAAGTGGGACTTAGACCAATACATAAAAGAGATATGCACTTGTGTTCATTCTTGCAACCATTGTCTCTACCCGAGAACCAGTAAAAATAGTTAAAGTTTTGGGCTATGAAAATCACAATAGAAATTTTAGTATCAGCATTCTTATGTATAACAATTAGAGGAATTGACCACTCAGCACTTAACAATTAAACCAGTTTAAAGATAGTTCATGACCAACCAAGTAAGCTTAACATTAGCTTATGACAATCAAGTAATTTATAAACAGTTATAGACAACCAAACAAGTTTAATATCAGTTTCTGACAGCCAAGCAAGTTTATAAGTAGTTTATGACCAAGCATGTACCTCCCCAAAGAGCAATTATAAAACATTTATAACTCAATTCAAAGCAAGAAAAGGTGGGGTATGAACTCACCTCAGCAACGCAAGCTATCACAACAGGAGAATAATAATCGTAGAATCAAATCACGCAGATGCAACCTAACATAATACTAGATTGAGTTACAATCTATAATGCAAGAAGCAAAATGAATGTCATACGCATATGTCAACCCTTACCATGGATTTTATTTATTAAAACGAACACTAGTCAAAATAACATTTGACCAAACTTTTTGAAAAAAAAATATGACTTTTATACTAGTACGATTTCGACGTCCTTTCGGCGTTATTTTAATTTAACCAATAATAAAAAAACGTAAATAACCGATGACTAAACTCGACCCATTGCTCACATATTAGATACCTGGACCTCCTTACACAATTGACTCACACACACAAATTTTTTTATTTCATTTTAATATTGATTAGACTAGTATAAAAAGTATTGACCGAGTGAAAGAAAAACCAAAAACAGTGAGCCTATGGAATTATTTAAATGCTTCAACTTGAAATGATGATTTGATCAATAGTATTATTCACACTCTCTGCTCACATTACACAACACGAAATGAAAATGAAAATGAGAAGAAAGTGGTCGGCTAGAGTAGTTTCATGTCCTACTCTTGTTTAACAACTATCCATCTGTCTCTTTCACTCTCGTAAACCCCAAAAGCACAATTCACTATTTTTGCATACAATGCATATCTGTTTTGCATATAAGCTCTAAACACTCACTCACTCAACATCTCTTTCTTCCTCTCGTTTGAAAACAGTAAGCAACCCACATTCATGCATGACAAAAAGAAAAGAAAACTCAACACAGCTTGTTCTCGACACACATACGGTTGAGACTCAATAACACTATGCTTGACTTGAGCTTCATCTTAATCTCGTCACGACAACACTAACACATAACAAAACTCCTGTTTTAACCCAGAACATAAGTTTGGAAACAACACACACCAAGCTTGAACAATTTTATAAAACGCATGACACAGGGGATGGTTTTGACTCGATAACGCACCACTCTCGACCTCGATCTCGATGCCAACAAAACTCTCTACAAGATCTCTCGATATCTCGCAAAAAAGTCTATCACAAGAACCTCACCAAAACTCACACCAAAATCCATAACTCTCATCTCACCATCAAACTCTCACATCCAACAACACTTATCATTTTTAACTTCAAAGCAAGCATGCTTTACGTGAAACTCACTCGAAATGCACATTTAAAAACGTTTATATGTGACTCGCGATGCTAAGTTACAAGATATACAAACCCACTCTTTAAAAACTCGGTTTCCGAAAAATGTGGTAAGGTGACATATAAACAAAGCGTATGAAAAGAAGGTATGCAAGAAATGATATATAAGGTGACGGTTTAAACCTTGTGTTCTTCTCGACACGACGACGCCACAACCAACCGAAACAGATTATGAACTATTCTACCATATCAATCTGCTTCAACCGTGACAAAACATCAACTCACTCGAACCGTAAGCAACGCAACAACTCGAACTAGTAACCCCTCGTACAGAACATGTACTCACTTCGCCTCTCTGCCACCCTTGACCGGATCATGTCTAGAAATGATGCTAAAAAAAATGATGGTTATCAATGGAAGTGTTTAGTTTAAGGTTTGTATAAGATTTAGTCAGTGGTGAATTCATTGGTGTCGATATAATGAAGTTTAAGGATTTGAAGTTGGAGGTGAATATGGATGGAATGAAGGAAGAATGTGTTACTGTGTGTGTGTTATGGAAAATGTGGTGAGAGTGAAATCATACCTAGGCAAATATGTGAGATTTGCGTGAGTGAGAGGGGACCAAAACGATCCGCAAATAGGATTCTAAGAGGGTACGTACTTGTTAACAGGAGATAGCAGGGAAGCATGTGTGTTTTGGCTCAAATTTTGAACTTTGGAGCTCTTATTCTTGGTGGGAAAAAAAGATTTAGGATCCAATGTTTGACATGTTATTATATTACAACTTGGTAAATGAAGTGATGAGATTTTAATTTGTTGTAAGTGGTTTTTATCTTGTTTAAACGTGATTCGGGACTCGATCGGGATTGATAAAATTCGTTTCATTTTACGAAATTTGCGTCGTTGGTTTTAAAATAGTTTTTCTAATAAGGTGGAGTATTTACTCGACCAATTTCTCGTAATCGTTTACATCTTTATTTAAAATAGTTATTATTTATCTGTTAACTCGAATAGTTGCGTTCATTAAAAAAATATATATATATAATTCAACTTGAATGCTCTCGTTTTCAACGTACATTATTAAAACTAAAAGAGGAGTATCAGATAACTTAATAAACCTTTTATCAAATAGTTCTGAATAATTAAATAGGAACTTAATTTGTATCGCGTCAGTTCTCAAATTTTGCGCAGTCTTTTAAAGTATGTAAAATAAACTCCCGTTTTCGAATCAAATAACTTTGATATCTCTCGAAAAAGAATTTCGATTAATAATAATATTAATTTATTATTATTTAAAGTCTAGAAAATTCCCGGTTGTCACACCCACCTTGGCCTTTATTAAATACTAAACACTAAGGAAATTAAAAGAACAAAACAAGTAAGAAATCAAAGACTTACATTGGGGTTTTTGGTCGTCATGAATGTTCATCATCCTCAAGTTTCACGTTCCCCATACCAAGCTTAAAAACGAGATCATTGATATTATAAGTTAGCAAACTAACACGAACTCATGTGGCCTAGTTATTCACTTAGACTCCCTTATTCCTAGGTGTATCTCTTATATTTTAATTTTGTCTTGAATGATCACGAGGATACATTGTTTGACTTATTTCGATAGTTTATTTAGGCCAAAAATAAAGTGGGACGATGTAATCAATAGTTAGCTAAAGGACAAAATCTTTTAAAACTGCTTCTCGGGACCTCTTAAAGTTCATATCTTGGCATAACTCACTTCACGATTTGAGACCTTTCTCGGACCGATATTTGGCAGCGACTTCATACTTCGAATCTTGAGAGACGTTCATGAAATTATGGTCTTCTCTTCATAATAGGACTTTCTTCACTTGAAGTTTTGAGAGATTCTTCATCTTTGGACCACGACTTCTTCATTTTTCTCCAATCTTTATTTTGGACTTTGATATACAACGATCCGCCTCCTTTTAGGACTTGGATCTATTATTCTCATACCTTGCTAGGGTCTTTTCGGATAGACTTCTCCATGATCTTTAGGGGAGTATTTGCTTTTCGTCGTCTGTCTCGATCCTTCATATTGATTTTCGATAAATGATTCTTCACATCACTTTTGGATCTTTAGCAACAAAATGTAGCCTTCATGTCTTGTTAGGACCTTTTTGGACTCGCCAATCTTCGCATCCCGCTTCAATAAGTTATGCCTTGGCTATGAACTCTAATTAATACCGAGAAACTTACAAACGATCTTGTGCTAGAAGCTAAGTAACTTTTCAAATCGTACAACCTTATTTGTTGCAAATATATTTATTAGCAAGCGATGGGAGAAAAAGCTTATAATCAACTCACATAAATTCACGAAAGAATACCCAACTTATAATTGACTCTATCATCTCTCGTTCTCCACAATTTAAAATCTCAAGGAATGAGACTCGTGGATGCTTAGCCAATTAAATCAAAGTTTTGGGTTTTCGAGTCATCTATAGGATCTTGCAAACTCTTAGACTTTTTCATGTTTAGAATTCGCATTTTAAAGTTCCCTTGATAAACGACTTTCTAGGATCAATTATAGGAACTTGCGAAAAGTTCTTGTTCTTAACCCGTGAGAGTTAATACTTTCGCGTTTTAAAGTTCCCTATATAAAAGCCTAGCAAAACTTGACTTAAACACGTTAAGCATACTAGCTAGAGTAAACTTAGATAAGTAAACTCGGGTTGAGTCAAAATATTCACGACTTTGAAAAATTTAAAACCACTTTATTGAAAATTTATTCTAGCAAATAAAGTAAATAACGCTAACAAAGGAAAATACAACTATACAACTAGGCCAAAATAGATTAAAGATTTTGAAAAATGTCGAAAAATCAAATTTTCCGGTTAAAATGAGGACAAATTCATGGAAAAGCCCACTTACTTCGATAGAAGTCCCCCTACACTTGATATAAACATTGTCCTCAATGTTTAAGCATGCGGGAGTAAACTCCCCTACACTTAGGACATTGTGCACGTTGTTTAAATCTTGCTAAGGAAAGGACAACTATAGTGATTTCAATGTGACATATAAGATATGAATTATTGAATCACGATAGTTTAGGATAGAACCAGGAAGACGGGTACACGGGATCACGGTTCGTCAAAAGTCATCGAGAATGGATCTTTGAAGCTTTAATCCCTGCACATGATAAGAAACAAGACAACAAACACATACGGGGATCCCCCTACACTTATTATGAAAACGGTAAAGGATAGATCAACGGGTTACCTCCCGAGAAGCGCTTGTTTTTGTTAACCGAGTCATGAGCTTGACTCGACCCAGAACTAATTCAAGGGAAACATGGTGAGGGATGGAATCATCTCATGAGAGATGTCCTCACCAAAGTACAACTTCACGCGCTGGCCATTCACCTTAAAATTGGGCCCATTTGGCTGAGAAAGCTCAATGGTTCCATAGGGGAAGACTTTGGTGACGATGAATGGACCAGACCAACGGCTCTTCAGTTTGCCCGAGAAGATCTTCAACCGAGAGTTAAAGAGTAAAACTTGATCACCAACGTGGAACTCTCGGTTCTTAATCCTTGAATCATGGATGATCTCGGTCTTCTCCTTGTAGATAAGTGAATTCTCGTAGGCTTCATTCCTTAGTTCATTGAGCTCGTTGAGTTGAATCTTCCGAAGATCGCTGGCTTTGTTGATGTCGAAGTTAGCCCACTTCAAGGCCCAGTATGCCTTATGTTCCAGCTCGATAGGGAGGTGGCATGCTTTCCCGTACACAAGACGATAAGGTGTACAACCAATCGGGGTCTTATATGCGATACGGAAAGCCCACAAAGCATCATCTAATTTATCGGCCCAAGAGGCACGATGCTCTCCCACAGTACGCTCAAGAATTCGCTTCAATCCACGGTTAGATATCTCGGCTTGACCATTTGTTTGAGGATGATAAGCGGTGGAAAGACGATGATTGACACCATACTTAGCCATGACTCGTGCAAATTGATCATTGCAAAAATGAGTCCCGCGGTCACTGATGATAGCACGAGGAACACCGAATCGAGCAAAAAGCTGCTTCAAAAAGTTAACAACCACCCTCGCATCGTTCGTAAGGAGAGCCTTTGCTTCAACCCATTTAGAAACGTAGTCAACGGCTACGAGGATGTATTTGTTCCCTTTGGATGATGGAAATGGCCCATAAAGTCGATGCCCCATACGTCAAAGATTTCACACTCTTGTATGAAATTTTGAGGCATCTCATCTTTATGTGTGATCTTGCCTTGGCGTTGGCGAGCATCACAATTTTTAACCATTTTGTGAGCGTCACGATAAATGGTGGGCCAATAGAATCCTGAGTCAAACACTTTCTTAGCGGTGTAGTTGGGACCAAAGTGACCACCGGTGGGTCCTTTATGGCAAGCTTCGAGAATGTCTAAAGCTGCGGGTCCATCAACACACCGACGAATAATCAGATCAGCACATTGTTTGAAGAGATAAGGGTCATCCCAAAAGTAAGTCTTAACATCTTTAAAGAACTTCTTCTTTTGTTGGGATGTTAACCCTTCGATGAGAATACCACCCGCTAAGTAGTTTGCAATGTCCATAAACCACGGGGTGTCATCAAGATTGGAATTGATAGACATTAAGGCCTCAAGGGGAAAAGAGTCATTGATCTCTTGATTCGGATGATCCCCTTGATAAGGATCCTCAAGTCTACTTAGATGATCCGCGGCTAGGTTTTCGGCTCCCTTCTTGTCACAAATTTTGATTTTAAATTCTTGAAGGAGCAAAACCCAACGAAGAAGTCTTGGTTTAGAATCTTGCTTAGTCAACAAGTACTTCAACGCGGAATGATCGGTGTACACGATTGTGGTAGAAAGGACAAGAGAGGGGCGGAATTTCTCAAAGGCATACACTATAGCTAAAAGCTCTTTTTCGGTAGTGGTATAATGCAATTCAGCCCCCGTCATTGTCTTGCTAGCATAATGGATTGGTTGGAAGTGTTTGTTCACTCTTTGGCCCAAAACCGCTCCAATAGAAAAGTCGCTAGCATCACACATCAATTCAAAAGGTATCTCCCAATTAGGGGTAACCAAGACCGGTGCCTTAGTTTGCTTGTCCTTAAGAATATTGAAGGATTCAAGACACTCTTTAGAAAAGATGAAAGGAGTATCTTTTTCCAAGAGGTGGGTCATCGGGCGAGCGAGTTTAGAAAAATCTTGAATGAATCGACGATAGAAACCAGCATGACCAAGGAAACTTCTCACACCCTTCACGGTTGAAGGTGGAGGTAATTTGGCTATGACATCCACTTTAGCACGATCCACTTCAAGACCGGCTTTTGAGATTTTATGTCCAAGCACAATGCCTTCTTTTACCATGAAATGGCATTTTCCCAAATTAGAACAAGGCGAGTGTCTTCACACCGCTTAAGCATGCGTTCCAAATTGGCAAGGCAATGAGAGAAGGAATCACCATAGACCGAGAAATCATCCATGAAGGCTTCCATAGTTTCTTCAACCATGTCATGGAAGATAGCCATCATACACCTTTGGAATGTCCCAGGATCATTGCATAAGCCGAAAGTCATTCTTTTGTAAGCAAATGTTCCATAAGGACAAGTGAATGTGGTTTTCTCTTGGTCTTTAGGATCGATGGGAATTTGAAAATACCCTGAGAAATCGTCTAAAAAGCAGTAATAGTCATTACCCACTAGACGTTCAAGCATTTGGTCCATGAAAGGAAGGGGAAAATGGTCCTTTCTTGTAGCATCATTGAGTTTGCGATAATCTATACAAACTCTCCACCCTGTAACGAGACGAGTAGGAATCAACTTGTTGTTTTCATTACAACGGTGATTCCGCCTTTCTTAGGCACATAATGGACCGGACTAACCCATGGTGAATCCGAGATAGGGTAGATCATTCCCGCATCAAGAAGTTTGATAACCTCTTTTTTGATAACGTCATGGATCTTGGGATTCACCCTTCTTTGGTTTTGAATAGTGGGTTTAACGTCGTCCTCCATGAGAATTTTATGTGTGCAAAAGTGAGGATCAATTCCACGAATATCGGAGATTTTCCAAGCAATCGCTTTCTTATGATTCTTCAGCACGTTCATAAGTCTAGATTTTTCTTCTTGTTTCAATTCCTTTGCGATGATTACAGGTAGCTTCTTATTCTCTCCAAGGAAAACGTACTCGAGATGAGACGGTAGGTCCTTAAGCTCTAAATCCGGAGGATTTTCGATGGAAGGCATAGTCAAATTCGGATCATCGATAGAGATATTCTTAGGAGATGGTGTAGAAATATGGTCCTCATTGAGAAGTTTCTCAATGGTACGAATGTCTTCATCCCAATCGGAGGGAGAATCGTCATATTTTAAGTCCACATCTCCCAAAGTTGCTTAAAATTCTTTCAAAAGGAAATCACTTTCTCCAAATGGAGTTAGTGAGGGAGCAATAGAGGCTACGGTCTCAACAATGGGTAGAGAAGAAGAACCACTTTTACAAGCGTCTTTGAAATGTTCTTCACAAGCCTCATCAAGAACGTCAATGAAATTAACACTCTCGCTTTCAGAAGGCTGCTTAGAAAGTTTACCCATGTTGAAAACGATTTTATCGTCACCAACTCTCATGATTAGTTCACCCGCGGCTACATCAATGAGAGTGCGACCGGTCCTCAAGAATGGACGTCCAACGATTAATGGAACACGGGGATCCACCTCGTAGTCAACGACAACAAAATCTGCTGGAAATGTGAATTTGTCGACACCGACGAAGACATCTTCGGCAATCCCAACCGGATAAGCAACCGTACGGTTAGCTAATTCCAGTGTCATTCGTGTGGGGACTAGCTCGGGTAGAGACAACTGTTTCCAAACGCTTAAAGGCATTAAATTGATACTAGAACCTATATCGGCTAAGGCCATACAATTCTCTACCCCGGGGAAGTTGCAAGGAATGAGGAAAAGACCCGGATCACCAAGTTTGGTTGGTAATTTCCTTAAGAGCACTGCAGAGCAATTCTCATTAAGTTGGGTCTGAGCGATATCAAGAAGTTTCTCCTTATCACTGGGAAGATCTTTAAACATTTTCGCATACTTCGGCATGTGAGCGAGAGCCTCGGCAAAGGAGATGTTGAAATTCAGTTGTTTAAACATTTTAAGAAAGTTATAAACCTGAATATCATCCTTGTTCTTCAACTTCTCTTTCCTCAACCTTGAGGGATAAGGTATATTGGGTTGAGATGAAGGCTTTGGAATGGAATTCTCACTCACATCCTTGGGTGGTGGAGGGGTGGAAGTAGAAGGTGGAGTAATTGGAGAAGGGGACTCGTTTTCCTTTGTCACAATCACCGGTGTAGGTGTAGGAATCTCGGGTTCCTTTAAACCTTTGCCACTTCGGGTGGTGATTGCTTTTATCTCCCCTCTTGGATTAGCAACAGTGTTACACGGTAGAGAACCCGAACCAGAGGCTTGATTACTTGGGAAAAAACTAGCCGTCATATCCCTTAAGTTATTCGTTTGATTGCTCATAGAGTTTCTCATATCGGCTTGAAGAGCATTCCCTTGTTTCGCCATGTCATTCCTTAGCTCGGCTCGAATATCGTTCCCTTATTTTGCCATGTCACCCTTCAAGTTAATGAATTGGCTTTGAAGATTCGTCACCATCTCTCTATTGGTCCTCATGTAAGCTTCGAGGTCTTGGTTCAATGTCGTGGGTTGATTGAGAGGTGGGGCTTGGTAAGCTTAATTATTTCCTTGAGGTGGATATGGGTTTCTTTGGGATTGATATTGATTGGTAGCTCGAGGTTGGCTTTGATTGTTGCGGTTGAAATTGTTTTGGTTTTGGTTTTGAGGAGAAAAACCGGGTGGAGATAGATAGTTGTTGGAACGATAACTTAGCAAGTTACGGTCTCCTTAAGGACGTGCTTGGTAGCCTCCTGTAGAAAAGTTACCGTTAGCGGCATACACATTTTCTGGATTGTCAACAGTAGAAGGACAATCGGTGTATGAATGAGAACCCTCGTAAATCTCACAAGAAGTTGCTATAGCTTTAGCTTGTTGAAATTGGTTTGTAGCCATGGTTAAGAAGTTTTTGTTCATCTCAGCTATTTGGCGAGTCAGTTCGGTTATCTCTGAGTTGGATGATGTAGAAGAAACATTGGACCTCTGTTTATTTCTTGAAAATATGCAGATGAATCCTAATTTTTGTGGTGACTGGTCATGTTCTCTATCAGCTCTCTACACTCCTCAGGTCTTCTCTTCATGAATGTACCACCGGTGGCATCATTAATCGTATCACGATCACGAAAAGTTAGACCATTATAGAAAGTATCAATCAAAGTAACAGGGAGCATGTTATGGTTTGGACAACGGTCGATCAAGACATTATAGCGTTCCCAAGCATCGAAAAGCGACTCATCAGGTTCTTGTGTGAATCCACTGATTTGGTTGCGAAGACTAGTGACCATGGATGGTGGAAAGTAGCGCGACCAAAAATTTTGAGTCATGTCATTCCATGTTTGAATTGAATTTTTGGGAAGACGATCAAACCATTTTTCGGCATGGTGGGATAAAGTGTGTGGAAAGAGGTGAAGGCGAAGAAAATCCATGGATCACCGGGTAGTTTCATGCTTTGAGGGACGGTAATGAACTTGTCAAGATGTTTGTTGGCATCATCATCCGGTAATCCGCGAAACGGGCAAGCGTTTTGAACTTGCTAGATCATGTGATGCTTCAACGAAAATTCAGGAGCCGTGATTTGCATCGGCGCAATAGTTTCTCCGCGTCCGTTCATGGTGGGTTGACAAAGCTCCTCCATTGTTCGTAGGTCAGGTGGGGGAACATTGTTGTTGTTGTTATTGTTATTCAAATTGGGGTGGGGTGGGTTGTTATTATTGTTATGCACACCGGCCATATCTATGTCTCGAAGAGTCTCGGGCTCAGGATAAGACGTAGATCGAGTACGCATACACTAAAAGGAAATAAAATATTTTTGATTTTTTATCTTTCTTTTATCTTTTTTTTATTGTTTTTGGATTTGTTTGAAAATTATATATATATATATATATATATATATATTTTCTTTTTTGGATTTTTGAAAAATTTTGTGCTTGAAAATAACGTTCCTAAAAGAACGGATCCCAAAATCCAATTTCTCACTAAAAACCATTAATCTTTACGAAAAGAGCCGGCAGCGGCGCCATTTAATACATGACTTTTGCTTAGCATGTGTGTACTCGATATCATTCTCGGTATCTAATCGAATTGATCACGGTTAACGGAGGAATAGTCGGTAATGGTCACTAAAAGGGGAAGTTGATTTTCTATTCTATTAGAAAGGGTAAGTGCAAAACGTAATTAAAATAAGCTAAAAGCAAATCTAGAAAAACTAAATTAAAGCTTTGAAAATTAAACTAAAAATTACTAGAAAAACACTTGGTAAAAATAGAGATTTTGGGAAGCGTGCAAATTTTGGAAATTAAAACGTAACGAATATAAAACTTGAAAACTAGGTAAAAATAAACTAGGACAAAACTCGTTTAAAAATAACACTAAGTAAAAATGCGGGAAAAAAATAAAATTTAAAAACTAAGAGAACAAAACAATAAACATGAGTCAGATCGCAATACGATCGTACTCAGATCGTAAGATGGATCGCACTCAATGCGATGGAAAAGAGTGATCGCATTCAGAGGTGATCATAACACACCATCGCAACCACCGATCACACTCACGATCGCAACAAGTGGATCGTAGTTTGATCGTGGTCTTGATCGTAACAACAAAGATCGCAATCAATGCGATCGTACCAAGGAATCGTGACACGATCGCACCCACAGATCGCAACAAGTGATCGTGGTGTGGATCGTAGCCAGGGAAAGAATTATGGATCGCAGTCAATGCGATCGTATCCAGGTGATCGTAACAAGTAAAACCCTTATAAGATCGTAATGGAAAACAAAGAGTAACTAAGCTTAAACGAATAAGCTGTTAATCCAATAAGAACTTACCAACTTTTAAACAAGAATAAATAAGTGTTGGGAATAAATTAAGGCCAGATCACTTGAACGCTGACAAGAACAACTCAAGCGTTGACAAGAACAAAGTGAGCGCTGACAGCTCAAGCGTTGACAAGTTAAAGTCAAGCGTTGACAGATTGAAGACAAGCACTGATGGAAAATATAAGCTACACGTTTATTATATTCTAGAATACTTCTAGTAAGGATAGAAACGACAATGTATTTTCTATGTTTATCTTTACCTAGAATAGTTGATACGTAGCTTATTGTACAAGGCTTCTTAGTCTATAAAAGAAGGCCTTTAGGTTAATGTTTAGAATTAAGTTTTCATAAGTTTTCATTCGTAAACATCTTTCATTGTAAGCAAGTTCGACATTCATAATCAAAGTGAAAGTTTTGTTTACATCTTGTGTTCTTGTTTAAGTATTAAATTCCGCATAATACTTAGATTCACAAAGCATATAACAAAGGTTTCTCTACGTGTTATACTTGATCTAATCTCGTATACACAAAGCTAATCGATCTAAGTTTGGGATCAACAAGTGGTATCAGAGCTTGTTGAGGAACTTTTGATCTTAGAAGAACACCAGAACTATATACGAACACCAAAACCCTAATTTTCTAAAAACCCTAAAAACATCATGTCTGAAGCAATAACCTCCTCCTCCTCACCCTTACCAAACATCAAGATTCCCATGCTTGATGCAACCAACTTTGACTTATGGAAGTTCAACTTTGAACAATATCTGGGGATCTTTGATTACACACTCTGGGAGATTATTGAATATGGAAACTCATTCAATAAGGCTCAAAAGATTCAGGATGCCATTACAGCAAGATCAGCTGTTGAAGGATGTCCTGATGAAGATAAGAAAGAAAAACCTGGAGATGGTAGAGCTGTAAGTGCTGAAGATATTGCAAAGAAAAGGGTTGACATGAAAGCCCTAAATATTCTAAAAGTCTCTTTGGGACAAGAAAATCAGCACAAATATAGAGGCTATGAATCTGCTAAGGATCTTTGGGAAGCAATTGAAGTTGCATATGGTGGTAATGCAGACACTAAGGAAGAAAAGAAAAAGCAACTTCTGCATGATTATGCTGTCTTCAAAGCTCAGCCCAATGAGAAACTGAGTAGTGTGAGAAGCAGATTGCTTGACATCACAAGCAAGTTGTCCTTCATGGGGACACAAGTTGGTGATGTTGACACCAATGCTACCTTTCTGAAAAGTCTTGGTGAGGCATGGAAGATTGAGGCAAGATCTATTCTTGCCAATAATACTTACAAGAGCTCCTCGTTTGATGACATCTACAACAAACTAAGACTGTTGGAAGATGAAACTCTTGCACAACATGGAAGCAAAGCTAGCACCAGCAACATGGCCTTCTTCTCTCATAGTGAAGGTCAATTCAATCAAAAGGACTCTTTTATGCATCCAGTTACTGGATCATCATTTGTCAGCGCTGGAACAAGTCCTGTCAACGTCTCCTTTTCAGACGCTGACACATTCATGAATGACTCCCCAAGAGTTAAACCTGCTGGTTTGGATTTGGATACTGTTTGTGCTTACATTGCTTCTTTGCCCAATGGTTCAGTGATTACATATGAGGACCTTGAGCAGATAAGTGATGAACACTTGGAAGAGATGGACATCAAGTGGAACATGGCTCTTGCTAGTATAAGAGCAAATAGGTGGAATAGAAGGTTCAAGAAGAAGATGACCTTCAATGCTAAAGACACTGCTGGATTTGATAAATCCAAAGTTGAGTGCTACAACTGTCATCGCATGGGGCACTTCATGAGGGAATGCAGATCTCCTAGAAGATCTGATGCTGGTAAACCCTCAAGTCAGGTTGTTAAAGCTCAAGACTCCAAAGCCATGGTTGCAGTTCAAGGAATTGATGGTACTGGATGGGATTGGAGCTATCTGGCTAAGGATGCTGAAGAGGACAAAGCTTTGATTGCTGATATTGAAGAAGAAGAGCATGTTGAATACGCTCTCATGGCACACTCCTCCTCTTCATCTGATAATGAGGTATATGATGATGCTTTTTGTAGCAAAGGTTGTAGGTTAAACACTGACAGACTTAACAAAGAGGTGTTAAAACTAAAAGAGGATATGAGCACTGAAAGGTGTAAATTATCCAATTACCAACTAGCTCTTACTGAAACTGAGAAAACCGTTTCTGAATACAAGAAAATGGAATTTGATTTAAAAGATAAGATAAATATCTTAAAACATGAGCTAGAGGGTAGTATGGATATTAGAAATATCATGTCAAAGGTCAATAGAGACCTACAGGCTAAGTTAGATGAGGCCATTAAGAATAAAGATAATGTTGACCTCAAGATTCAAAGATTTGATAGAGCCACCCAAGCCCTAGGAGACTGTGTAGCTAAACAAAGGGATCCTAAGGACATGACTGGGATTGGGATGAATGATTACTCTCTGGTTCCACCACCAGCTGGTGACTTCTATGGTGTCCTTAGAAAGGATTTAGCTTGGACTGGTATTCCAGAGTGCCAAGAAGAGGAATTCATTCCTCCACCAAGAGTTGTCACTCCAGTGGAAGAGTATCAACAAAAACTGACTGACCTAAATGAGTGGAAGAAAGCTAACCCTACTTTATTTGTTAAGGGAGGTTTGCTATGTGAAAGTCCCAATGAATCTCCACCCATTAAGGTTACTCACCCAGTTACTGGTGAAGCTGTTGACCTAGGCTCCAACACTGTTAGAAGACCTACCATTAAATATGCAGAGATGTATAGGAATAATAGGTCACCCAAGAGCCAAGTTAACAATCATGGAACAGGTTTCTTTTCTTCTAGACCTAAGAATGTGTCTAAGAAAGCCTGTTATACTTGTGGTAGCTTTTCACATTTGGCATACAAGTGTGTCAACGCTCCCAAAGCCAGCGCTGATAGGAACAATTTCAGCGCTGATACGAAGAAAGTCAACGTTGTTAGGAAGTCAAACGTTGTCAGACCCAGACCTTGTGTGCAGTAAAGTCCACAAGTGATTAGACCTGCCCCATTCTTCTCTAGAAGGTCTAACACTCATGGACAAAGACCTTTTCAAAAGACTAACACCTGGTCAAATAGGCAATGGGTTCCTGTAGCAAACCCTAAGTTCAACGCTGACAAGGGTAATTTCAGTGTTGACAGGACAAAATCCAACGCTGACAGAAACGTGACCAGACCTAAATATTTGCAGCCACAAGGAAAAGGGTCTAAAGCTTCTTTAAGCTTAACATGGAGACCCAAGAAGGATCAAAACCCTAATAATAATGGAATTTCAATGACTTGCAACAGGTTTAATTACATTTCAAAGGTCATTACAAAACCAATTGGGGTTAACTGGGTTTTTCATCCTAAAAAGGATGAGAATGGGGTTGTTGTGAGAACTAAGTCTGTTCTTATTGAACAACCAGATGAATCCAAGTCTTCTGAGACTTGGGTTCCCAAAGAAAACTAATTTGTTTTCTTTATGTGCAGGGCATTCAAAAGCAGATCAATGATTATGGATATTGGGATAGTGGATGCTCAAGGCACATGACAGGAAAGGAAGACTATCTGACGAACTTCTCTCCTATTAAAGATGGTGATAAGGTATACTTTGGAGGGGGCTACGGCACCATCACAGGCAAAGGAACCCTTCTCACCAATAATCTACGTTTTGAGAACGTCTTCCTGGTAAAAGAACTGGATTATAATCTGTTTAGTGTATCACAAGTGTGTGATAACAAAAATAAGGTTCTTTTCACTGATACTGAGTGTTTGGTGTTAAGCAAGGATTTTAAGATCCCTGATGAGAAGTATATTGAGTATAGAACACCTAGGCATAAGGACATATACAATGTGAATTTAAATGGGATTAAAGTGAATACAAATATGTCTTGTTTTTATGCTAAGGTCTCAGTTGATGAAAGTAATTTGTGGCACAGGAGACTAGGGCACATAAAATTTAAAAATATAAATAGACTTGTGAGGCTTGGTTTAGTTGATGGTTTGCCTGAGAAGGCCTTCCATAATGACCACTCTTGTGTTGCATGTCTTAAAGGCAAGCAGCACAAGGTCTCATTCAAGTCCAAGCAGGTGCATACTAGTTCCAGACCTCTTTATATGCTTCACATGGACCTCTTTGGTCCAACTAATATAGAAAGTTTAAATGGTAAGTCATATTGTTTTGTTGTCACTGATGACTTTTCTAGGTTTACTTGGACATTCTTTCTAGCTATGAAGAGTGAAACAGCTGATGTTCTTATTGAATTTATCACTCAAATTGAGAAAAGGTCTGGCAATGAGGTTAAGATGCTTAGGAGTGATAATGGTGGAGAATTTAGGAACAAGAAGCTTGATGATTTTTGTGCCAGGAAGGGAATTACTAGGCAATTCAGTATTGCTAGAACCCCACAACAAAATGGGGTTGCTGAAAGGAAAAATAGAACCCTAATTGAAGCAGCCAGAACAATGTTGGCTGATGCTCACTTTCCCATAGCCTTTTGGGCTGAGGCTGTTAATACAGCATGCTATGTGCAAAATAGAGCATTGGTTAACAAAATTCAGAACAAAACACCTTATGAGTTACTTTGGGGAAGAAAACCTAATATTGGTTTTCTCAGACCTTTTGGATGTCATGTAGTAGTCCTAGACACTAGTGATGCCTTAGGGAAATTTAGTGCAAAAGGTGATGAAGGTTACTTCATGGGGTATTCAGTGCAGAGCAAGGGTTATAGGGTTTATCTTAAGGAGGACAAACGTATTGTTGAAAGAGTACATGTTAGGTTCTTAGAGAATAAACCTAGTGATCCTGAAAGTGGTCCTAATTGGTTGTTTGATTTGGAACCCTTATCTAGAACTTTAAATTATTTGCCTGTCACTAATCCAGACATTGTGAAGGTAACTTCAAATGTTGTGGAGGAACAAATTGTTAATGTTTCAGGTACACATGTTGATGAGAGGGTTGGATCACAAGCAGAAAAGGCATCTCCTACATTTGAATATGTCACAATTCCCATTTGGACTGATGCTTTTGCTGCTGCTGCTGCTGTTGGACAAGATAATGGTGGTTTCCAAATACCACCAGATACAAACATGCATGGTTCTTCAGGCGCTGACAAAGGCAAATCTAGCGCTGACAAGACCAATTCAGACGTTGACAACAACATTTCAGGC
This sequence comes from Glebionis coronaria, assembly GCA_025667525.1. NCBI lineage: Eukaryota > Viridiplantae > Streptophyta > Magnoliopsida > Asterales > Asteraceae > Glebionis > Glebionis coronaria. The sequence goes on along the minus strand of JANFOE010001288.1, from coordinate 69,282 downwards.
GCTGTCAGCCCTGACGCTGACAAGACCAATTCAAACGTTGACAACACTTATGGGCATCTTTTCTCTTCCAGTTTTGAACAAGGTGGACCTTCCAATGTCCATGAAGAGATTCCAGTTGCTCAAAGAGAGTCTGATGAAGAAGATATTGGCAACATGGAGCGTGAAGTTGAGGACACCAGACTTTTTGAAGGAGGGGTTCTCACTTCCACAATGAAGAATCACCCCCCATCTCAGATCATTGGTGATGTTATGACTCCAGTTCAGACAAGAAGATCTCATCAAGGACTTGGTGGATTTATTGCCAATATACACAAAAAGGTTGATACCCCTCTTGTGCAAGCATGTTTGTTTGCATGTTTTCTGTCACAAGAAGAACCCAAGAAGATATTTGATGCTCTCAAAGAACCAAGTTGGGTGGAAGCAATGCAGGATGAGCTTCACCAATTTGCTATTCAGGATGTTTGGGAGCTGGTTGATTGTCCTAGATATGTCAGACCAATAGGGACAAGATGGGTTCTCAGGAACAAAAGAGATGAAAGAGGTATTATGGTCAGAAACAAGGCAAGGTTAGTGGCTCAAGGTTATACACAAGAGGAGGGGATAGACTATGAAGAAGTCTTTGCACCAGTTGCAAGGATTGAAGCTATTAGGATTTTTCTAGCCTATGCATCTTTCATGGGCTTCACAGTCTATCAAATGGATGTCAAAAGTGCATTCTTGTATGGCACCATTGTTAAGGAAGTTTATGTCATGCAACCTCCTGGTTTTGAGGATCCCGAGCATCCAGATAAAGTGTATAGAGTCAAAAAGGCTATGTATGGCCTTCATCAAGCCCCTAGAGCATGGTATGGTACTTTGTCCACTTATTTGGTGGACAATGGATTCAAGAGGGGCACCATAGATCAGACACTATTTACAAAGAAGAAAGGCAAAGATGTGTTGCTTGTGCAGGTCTATGTTGATGATATCATTTTTGGGTCTACTGATCCAAAGATGAGTGAGGATTTCTCCAAGCTTATGACAGACAAATTCAAGATGAGTGCTATGGGGGAGATGAACTTCTTTCTTGGTTTACAAGTTCAGCAGAAAGAAGTTGGTATCTTCATCTCCCAGGACAAATATGTTGCTGAAATCTTGAAGAAGTTTGGCTTTTCTCCACATGAAAAGAGGGCTTCTACTCATATGGATAGAGAACACCCTTGGGGAAAGATTGGAGATGGGAAAGATGTTGATGTCAGGCATTATAGATCCATGATTGGATCCTTGATGTATCTTACTGCTTCCAGACCTGATATCATGTTTGTTGTATGTGCTTGTGCACGTCATCAAGTGACTCCCAAAGAATGTCACCTTTATGCTGTGAAGAGGATCTTTAGGTACCTAAGATGTTTCCCTAATCTTGGTTTGTGGTACCCAAAGGATTCACCATTAGAGCTGATTGCATATTCAGACAGTGATTATGGAGGTGATAAGTTTGATAGGAAATCTACAACTGGTGGATGTCAGTTTCTTGGGAGCAGATTAATATCTTGGCAATGCAAGAAACAAACAGTGGTGGCTAACTCTACAACTGAAGCAGAGTATGTGGCTGCAGCAGCATGTTGTGGTCAAGTGTTGTGGATTCAGAACCATCTGTTGGATTATGGGTATAATTTCATGCATACTAAGATATTTGTTGACAATAATAGTACTTTATGCATCATTAAGAATCCTGTGCATCATTCTAAAACTAAACACATAGAAATTAGACACCATTTTATAAGAGATTGCTTTGAGAAAGGTTTAATACAACCAGATAGGGTTGACACTGAGGAAAATGTGTCAGATTTATTAACTAAACCTTTTGATACTGGAAGATTTCAATACTTGGTAACAAGTATTGGAATGGTTAATCTCACTTAAATATGTGTTTTGGATTCTTTATGTAAAAGTATGTACAGGATGATGCATTATTATTATTGGTCTTATTGATGATTTAGATTTTCCACTATATTTTTCTAACACTGACAAAGGTTGTTTGAACACTGATAAGTGTTTTTGCAACGTTGTCAGCAATATAATTGTCTAACGCTGACAAAGCTTCCTTCAACGCTGTTGTGTGTTATCGGGGCGTTGTCAGCAACAATGTTAGTTTTGTGGTTTTCAATCTAAATGTGCAGATGGTGTTAGCAGTATACCATTGGATACAGAGTTGCTTATGGATCAAAGGAGAAGCATTTGGACAAGTTTTTATTTATGGATGATGGTTGGAATGTTTCATTCCTATCTTGACATAAATTTTTTATGTTCATGCATGATTTTAGCAAACTTTTTGTATCAACGTTTAAGGGGAGGTTTTAGGAACCTTTAGGATTTTTGGGTATCCATATGATACTCTTATCACAATTCTAGATTGTGTCCACAGGTGAGTATGGGTTAGTTTTACTAAACCATGAGGCACTGTAGCATGCATAGTATATCAACTTTGCATGCTGCCAAGACATTTTTGGCCTAGAATTGGTTGTGGTCTGTTGGGAGACTTGGGAATGATTTTGATATGGGATTTACCTGGGAGTAGCAAGGATTTTGTAAGGTAACTTGGTTGTTAAGAATTTTGGTTAGCAAGGGACACTAGAGGACTGTTATGTCTATCTTGCTTATGCAAGTGTGCATAACTGAACAGTGCTTGCCGCCCTATAATAATTATCAGCTTTTGGTTATTTTCTCTAGGATAAATTACTTGCTAAGGTCATTTTTCACTTTTTAAAACAATTTTATTTTTGGACGCTGACAAGATTTTTCCAAGCGTTGTTGTGACCAAATTGGATGCTGACATGGCTTTAGGCGAACGTTGACAAGATTATAGCCGTTGGGCGTTGATGGGTTATATTTGACCGTTGACACTCAATGGGACCTACCCAGTTGTTACTTTTTGACATATTTTCAAGCCGTAATTTTAGGAGTTGTTACTTTCATTAAATGCATGAGATAACTTATAACTTTTTCAATATTTTCATGATTAGTTTTTGAAAATCTTTGCCTATTTTTGGGCCAATCACGTGCATTCTATATCTCCTATAAATTTGGCTCCTATTTTAAAACAGGGTATCTATAATTCTTGTCTAACACTTTTCTCTTATCAACCTTCATCTTCTACACTTCAAATTAACAGCTTTCATCAATGGCACCAAGATTTAACTCAGCAGAATTGGATTTGGGGTTCAAGTCTCAACACAACATGATTGCTTATCTTGTTGCTGATAATGATTTGTTTCCTCAATACACACAAATGGTGGCGTATTTGAACGCATCCCCATTAAGGTATGCTCTTTCTCATGCACCACTCATTCCAGTCACACACATTAAACAGTTTTGGAACACTGTTAGTTCCTCAACAGTTAATGGAGTGACCACATTAACTTCTATTGTTCATGGGAGGTCTTGGGTGGTTACTGAGGCCTTGGTATGCCAGGCCTTGCATCTTGATGATGCTGATGGTATAACCATCCTTCCCATAAATGAAATAGAACAAGGGCTTAGGGCTTTGGGATATCCAATTCCTGATGAAGGTACTCTTAATAAGTACCATAAGCAGGAATTTACCCCAGCCTGGAAGTACCTCATTCACATTCTCCTTCAATGTTTGAGTCCCAAATGTACTGCACATAATGAGATTAACAGATCTATTGCTAGTGCTATTGTGTGCATTGCAACAGGGCAAAAATATAACTATTCTAAAATGATTTTTGAAGGAATGTGTAAAAACAAGGGGACAAAAATGACTTTAGCTTATCCCCGTTTTCTGCAAATGATTTTTGATGATCAAAGATATTGTTCAAGGGATCACAATGATTTTTATAAGATCCCTGAACAAAAGAAAGCTATTTTTGCAAAGATGGATTCACCACCTCATAGAGACTTACCTTTAACCCCAGCCATGCTTGTTGTTATTGCAGCAGTACAACCTCAACCAGACCCCCAACCTCATATTGACCCTCACCCACAACTTGAACCTATTCCTGAACCTTTACCCTCACCTGAACAAATGCAAATTGACCAAGAACCCTTTGACGCTAACACATCAAATGTTGGCGTTGATGTGCCTATTTCTAACGCTGACACCCAACCATCACAATCCCAAACACCCCTTAACCAACCCACATCTACCCATTCTTCCACACCATCTTCCACACCACCTGAATATAGGTTGATCAAACGCCAAAGGACTACTGGAGAGTTCTCCTCTGGTGGTCCTAGCCATGAAGCAGAGAGAACCACCACCACAAGTGTGGCTGGTGACCTGGATGAGGCTGGGACTATTGGTTCTGGCTTAGAAGCTGGCCAAGGCAGTCCCACCATAATTAAGTCCTCATCCATGCCCAATGAATCTGACTTGGGAGGTCAAATCCCCATTTCAGAAGAGGGCAGTTTGGAACCAATGACTCTTTTGGAATTGACGACAGTCTGCATTCGCTTGCAAAAGCAAAATGCAGACTTAGTACAAATTGTCAGCTCACAAGGCCTTGAACTCAAGGAATTGAGGGAGAGGATTGTTGTTTTGGAGAGTGATCATGCTAGGAGAGGTATGGAGGAGTCTTCCAAAGGGGAGGAAGATCAAAGAAATCTGAGTGATAAGAGCAGTCAAGATGGTCAATCAATGGATGTTGCTGAAGCTCTTACTACTTTGAAGGAACAAAAAGGTTTTGATACGTCCTTAATCTCTCCAACCAATTTAAATTTATCATTTACAGATATGTTGAGAGAGGTTACACAAGGCGCTGAGGGAAAATATTTGAGCGTTGACAAGACAAGTTTGGACGCTGATAGAAGTATTTTGGGCGCTGATAGAGGAAATTTGGGCGTTGACAGATCTGCATATGGAGGTGATGTATTCCAGTCATCATCTATCATCAAAGAAGTTCCTACTCAGGTATTACCATCTACCTTACCAACCATTGCACCATCAGATAAGGGTAAGGGTAAGTTGGTAGAAGAAATTGTTCCAAAGAATGCAGCCCAGGTTGAATTTGATAGAAGACTGGCTGAGCATTTGATGGAACAAGGTGAAAAGGAAAAGTCACCATTTGTTGTGACTTCTGAAGAAGAAAGTGATGGAGCTAGCTCAGACTCAAGTGTGATGATTATTGAACCAGAAAGGCTTGAGTATGGTGATGAGCTTGCTAGGGAAAAGTTGAGATATTTAAAGTTGCAGATTGACTTTGACATGCCAGAAGTGGTTCAGATGTACAATTCTTGGGAAGAAAGCTGCATGGATAATCCAGACTTGACCATTTCAGATCAAATATGGGGTTTGGAGATTCTTCTTAGAGTTCAGAAGGATTGTAAGGTGATTTTGAAGCACAAGGCAAGCAACATTCTCTCTGAGTTGAAAAGGGATAGAAGGAAGCTCTACTTTATGTTGCTCAGATGTCATGGAGTTGGATGGACACATCAGAAGTTGAAGGATCTGACATTTGATGAGTTGGAACATAGGGCTTATCCTATTTGGGTGAAAGTGAAGGAAGAAAACACTTTCAGACTTCTTTCAGATGAAAGAAAGGAGCAACTTGCAGAGGAGATGGAAATCAAGAAAGCTATGATAGTTCCCAGGCCAGTGAAGAAGGGATTTACACTTGAGTTTCCAAAAGATATGAATCAACTATATCCAAGTGAAGCAGTTATTAGAAAGAGCCTCAAGCTCTCCCCATTAGAAGCTTCAGATATGGTGCATGTGTTACCATTAGATTCCAGGAATCCAATTGTGAGTTATGATGAGGATGAATGTGGATTCTGGAAGATTGGAAGATATGGCAAGGAGGTACACACTTTTACCACTCTCATATCTTTGTTTGCAAGTTGTGATAGAGAAGACTTGGTGGACCTTTGGAGGTTGCTGGAGACCAAGTATGAGGCTGAAGCACCAACTTCAGCTAATGGAATAAAACTTTGGACCACATTCAAAAGAATGTGTGGGACAAATGAGGAAGATCCTGTGATATGGAAGGATCTTGAAGATGACCTCAGTGGTCTTCAATGGAGGTTATATTCAGCTGCTGGTGTATACCATTTGAGTTCTACAAAGTTTGTTGAGTATCTACTTGTAGATGCTCAGTATTTCATATCCAAGACTGTTTTGGAAAAGATGAAGGACACTCAGCTGGAGATAGATTATACAAGTGACGTGGCAAAGAATTTGATCAGATTTATTTATTACCAATATGATAAGGTTTGTCAGACTCCTCTAAGTTCTTAATGATTATTCAGAAACCTGATCATAAGAGTGGATATCAAGTTTAGGGGAGGATTGTTGGGAATAAATTAAGGCCAGATCACTTGAACGCTGACAAGAACAACTCAAGCGTTGACAAGAACAAAGTGAGCGCTGACAGCTCAAGCGTTGACAAGTTAAAGTCAAGCGTTGACAGATTGAAGACAAGCAATGATGGAAAATATAAGCTACACGTTTATTATATTCTAGAATACTTCTAGTAAGGATAGAAACGACAATGTATTTTCTATGTTTATCTTTACCTAGAATAGTTGATACGTAGCTTATTGTACAAGGCTTCTTAGTCTATAAAAGAAGGCCTTTAGGTTAATGTTTAGAATTAAGTTTTCATAAGTTTTCATTCGTAAACATCTTTCATTGTAAGCAAGTTCGACATTCATAATCAAAGTGAAAGTTTTGTTTACATCTTGTGTTCTTGTTTAAGTATTAAATTCCGGATAATACTTAGATTCACAAAGCATATAACAAAGGTTTCTCTACGTGTTATACTTGATCTAATCTCGTATACACAAAGCTAATCGATCTAAGTTTGGGATCAACAATAAGCATAAATTCAAAAACTTTTGGAATCTAAACACTGGAACTTTATAAACCGAACCTTAACAAGATAAAACTTTTAGAAGAGCGTAAAAGTACATAAGATAAACATACGAATAAGCCAATAAGCACAAACAGCTTAAAGCTCAAACGTATAAGAACTTATAAAGGACTAAAAAGATGAACTTTTTAATCACTAAAACATCAAAATCAAACGTGAAACAAGGATATTTCGGATCAAAGATAAACTAAAATCAAGAAAGGTAGAAGAAGATTAAAGATTAAAAGCTTAAACTTGAACTTTTGATTAATGAATTCCAAATACAAGGATGATTAAAAGCTTAAACTTGAAAGATAAAAATGAAGAAAAGATGAAAACTTAGTGAGAGAAAGTTAAAACTTTCTCTCTCTAAAAACTAAAGAAAGGAAAAAAAATGAAATGCTAGCTAACCACCCTCCTAATGTGTTTAGGAGGGTATTTATAGGAGATGGAAAGGTGCATATGCTTCCTTCTTTCTTTCTTTCTTTCTTCACGACTCGATTTAAATTCTTTGTCTTTCTCGACGTTGTCTCGGGATTTGTCGATGTAAATTGAACTTGTCTTGTAATTTTCTTCTTCTATTAGACTTGAGTTCTTCGACTTCATTAAACTTCCGTCTTTAGACTTTTTCTTCGATAAATCTTCAGAATAGGCCTTGGACTTCCGTTCTTTTTGCACTCTTGATCTTTTGACTTCGTCTTTTCTCGTTTTTCTTCGATAAAAGCGCGTGAAAGCCCGTGTTTTCTTCCTTTTTCATCTTTTGGTCCTAAAACACAATAAAAACACAAACCACACATAATTCCGACTTTTACGACATAAAATACACGTTTTGGTCTTGTTATTATTGGAAATAAGTGGTAAAAGGATAAGTGTTTTCACACTTATTATCATCCATAAAAACTTCCATAGTGTGCTCAAACATGTCATGAAAGATTTTCATCATACACCTTTAGAATGTCCCCGGTGCATTGCACAAGCCAAAAGGCATTCTCTTGTAAGCAAATGTACCATAGGGACAAGTGAATGTGGTCTTTTCTTGATCCTTTGGATCTATGGGTATTTCAAAATAGCCCGAAAATCCATCTAGAAAGCAATAGTACTCATTTCCCGCTAAGCGTTCAAGCATTTGGTACATAAAAGGTAATGGGAAATGATCTTTCCTAGTAGCATCATTGAGCTTCCTATAATCGATACAAACTCTCCAACCGGTGACAAGTCTAGTAGGAATAAGCTCATTGTTCTCATTAGGCACTACGGTGATTCCAACCTTCTTAGGAACACAATGTATCGGGCTAACCCATGGAGAGTCGGAAATGGGGTAAATCATGCCCGCATCAAGGAGTTTGATAACTTCCTTTTTAATGACCTCATGGATTTTAGGGTTAACCCTTCTTTGGCTTTGAATAGCGGGTTTGTAATCATCCTCCATAAGGATTTTGTGTGTACAAAAATTTGGATCAATTCCCCTTATGTCGGATATTTTCCATGCTATGGCTTTCTTATGTTTCTTAAGCACCTCTATGAGTTTTTCCTTCTCATCATCTTTCAATTCTTTTGCTATGATCACGGGTAATTGGTCTCTACCGTCTAAGAAAGCATATTCAAGTTGTGATGAAAGATCCTTAAGTTCAAGGGAAGGTGGACTCTCAATGGAAGGTTTCACTATGGATGGATCATCTATGGTAACTTCTTGTGGCGTAGGTGAAGGAATGTGATCCTCATTGAGCAAATTTAGGATAGTGAGAATGTCTTCTTCCCAATTGATGGGAGAATCATCATTACCAAGGAAGTTGGACTCAAATTCCTCCAAGAGGAAATCACTCTCTCCAAAAGGTGTTAAGAAGGGAGCAATTGAGGCAACGGTCTCTACATGAGGCATGTCTTCACTATCATTCTTACAAGCTTCATGAAAATTCTCATCACACACCTCATCAAGAACATCCCCTATGTTAATTGTTTCACAACCTTGAGACTTCTTAGTCACTTTTCCTAGCTTAAACACCACTTTCTCATCCTCAACTCTCATAATTAGTTCTCCCTCCTCCACATCTATAAGAGTACGACCCGTCCTTAAAAATGGTCTACCAACAATAAGAGGAACTCTCGAGTCCATATCATAAAGGTAAACTTATCAACCCCAACATACACATCCTCCGCAATGCCTACCGAATAAGCTATGGTACGATTAGCTAACTCAAGGGTCATCCTAGTAGGAGTGAGCTAGGGAAGAGAGAGTTTTTGCCAAACCGATAAAGGCATGAGATTAGTGCTTGCCCCAAGATCCGCTAGTGCCATGCAATTTTCCACCCCGGGAAAATTACAAGGGATCAAAAACCGCCCCGGATCTCCAAGCTTTGTAGGTAAGGTTTTGAGCAACAAGGCAGAGCAATTCTCATTAAGTGATATGTTAGGCAAATCCACCAACTTTTCCTTGTTGGAGAGGAGATCTTTGAACATTTTAGCAAACTTTGGCATATATGCAAGAGATTCCGCAAAGGATATGTTTATTTTAAGTTACTTGAACATCCTCAAAAAGTTAGAGACTTGAATATCATCCTTGTTTTTAGGTTTCTCCTTTCTCAATCTTGATGGGTAAGGAAGGCTTGGTTTTGGTGTAGGTTGAGTAGTTGTTGTTGTGGAAGGTTTCTCTTTGTTAGTTTCTTCATTGGAAGGTGTGGAAGGTAAAGGAGTAGTGGGTGTAGGATGAGAATGTGTAGGTGTTGAAGTGGTAGAGCTTGAAGGTTGTAAATAAGATGTAGAAGGCTCATCACAAGGTGGAACTATAGTAGGCTTAACCAAAGAAGGTGTATGAGGTAAAGGATCATTAGTTGTCTTTCCACTTCTTGTTGTGATAGCATTGACATTAGCCCTTGGATTTGTTTGTGTGTTTGAAGGTAGAGCCCCTTGTGGCCTTTGATTAAGCATCATCAAAATCCTCTTGGTAGTCTCCTCATTCATGGCTCTCATTTGATCTTGTGTTCTTTTTTCACTTTCACGAATTCTTCTTTCAAGTAGCTCAAAGGTATCATTTTGCCCATATCCTTGATTTTGAACTTGATGGTATCCTTGATTTTGAAAGGGTGGAGGAGGTTGGTTAAATGCTTGATTGTTTGTATGAAAGTTATTTCCTAGATGTTGAAAGTTGTTGGGTGCTCTATTGTTGTTCCCTTGATAGTTTGGCCTAAGCCCTTGATTTCTTTGAAGCAATTGAGGAGGGTTGGGTTGATTTTGGGTGGGTGGATGGGGTGGAAATCCGTGTGGAGCAAGGTAGTTATTTGATTTCTAAGAGAGATTTTTTGGGTTGATGTTAGGTTTGAAATTCTCTCTATGTTCATCTTGATAAGCATAACACTCAACTTGGTAATTTTGAACCTTGTCACATTGTAGCTAAGAATGAGGACCTCCACAAGTCTCACATGAGGTGGTAATAGCATTCACATCATTGGTGGAATTGTTGCCCAAGGAAACTTTCATAAAGTCTTGCATCATTGTTTGTTGCATCATTGTTTGTTGCATCTTTTGGTTATCTTGCATTATTACTTGTTGCACCTTTTGGTTTTGGATCCATTCTTGCATTTGTAAAAGGAGTTGACTTTCAAATGATTTGGAAACACCCTCTTGAACAACAGAGACTCTCTCATCAATTTGTGTGTTTGTTTGCACCATGGATTTAGTCTCAGTAATGTCCCATGCCTCTTGAATGGATTCGGAAAGAATATTTCCACCCGCAGAGGAGTTGAGGGAATCTTGATGATGTGGTTTTAATTTATTGTAGAAAGTATTGATTTGATGAACTTCATTGAATCCATGATTGGGGCATTTCCTCAATAACTCCTTGTACTCTTCCCAAGCATCACTAAAGGTTTGTCTGGGTTTTTGTTGAAATCCAATCATTAGGTTTCTCAAAGCCGTGGTCTTAGATGGGGGAAAGAACTTGTTCAAAAACTTCTTAGTAAAGTCATCCCAAGTGAGAATGCTCTTAGGTGGTTGTTTATCTAGCCAATACTTAGCATTGCCCTCTAAGGAAAAGGGAACTAGGATCAACTTAATGGAATCATGGGGAACTCCATTGTACTTAAGGGTATTGCAAAGAGATAGAAACTTCTTGATATGATCATGTGGATCATCACTAGGTCTCCCAAAAAATGGTGTGTTTGAAACCAAGGTAATCATGGATGTCTTAAGCTCAAAGGTGTTTGCGGGTATCTCGGGTATAACAATAGCATCGGCATATCCTTGCACATTAGATTGGATGTGCTCCATCAAAGGTCGATTGTCAACGGCGGCCATGGCTTCTTGTGTGTTGATCAAAGCACGATTCTCGGGATCGGGTTAATGGACGGTGTTGTTTTTACTCTTTCTCTTTTTCTTCCTTTTGGGAGGAAGGGGTTGTACACCAAAAGGTATTTGTACACGCCCGCGGGTGAGCATGCAACTCAAATCAAGGAGTGAGAGAGAAGCTCTCGTTCGAATTTGGAAAAGAAGGGATTATCCTTTCCGAGGTTCAATAAGTAATATCCACAAGAAAGTATAGTATATGTAAGTAATACTTGGGTGCAAGACCCCCAATCAAGCTTTCCTTCTTAGAATACTCACTAGTGAACGGGGGGGTTAGGTGGCGCGAAGCACTTAAGTACCTATTAACCCTTAGACGACATTATAGCACGTCGCCTTTCTATTCACTTTGTAGTTTGTATTCTTCGATTTCTTGCCTATTGGAAGTATTTATCTATTCTTGCTTTAATTAAATTTGATCGATACACGTGTCAAGGACCAGAACACTCCCGAACACGGTGTATTGCAAAAGCAATACTTATGGAAGTATGTGTATTGAGTGTTCGTATACGTCTACGTATCTACATATAATAATATATCAAAAATATTTTGGTATTTATTGGGTTTTTTAAGAAAATACTATATGTACGTAAAAACCGATGAAAACCAATAATATATATTTTTGGGTGCAATCTCTTAGAAAAAAGATTGCTTTTTGAATTTTTTATTTTTTGGTTCAATTCTTTAGGAAAAGAATTGATTTTGTTATTTTTTTAGTCTTTATATTTTTATATTTTATATTTTTTATGTTTTGGATTTATGATACGTAAAAAATAACGTCCACTGAGGGAACGGATCCCAAAATCCAATTGAAACAGTCAATCAATATTCTCTCGTAATGTCATGAACCGGCAGCGGCGCCATTTAATATTGAGTATTTGCAAGTTCTTTTATTCTCGATAGGGCTGAGCACGGCAGACCCAAAACCGACCCGGACCGGACCGGACCGAACCGAACCGGACCGAAATCGGTCCGGTCCTCGGTCCATGGTTTTGGACGAATTCGGTCCTCGGTCCGGTCGGTCCGGTCCGGTCAGGTTCGGTCTTACCAAAATTACGTCAAATATGTCTAATAGGACCGGACCGGACCGAGGATCGAACCGGACCGGACCAACCCGGACCGGACCGAACTATTTCGGTCCGGTCTCGGTCTAGGGTTTCGGACCATTTCGGTCCTTGGTCCAGTCCGGTCCGGTCCCGGACCGATGCTCAGCCCTAATTCTCGACTCAAGACAAATTGAAAGGCCTACTAATTTCAAGCTTTAAATTGTTTTTGGTTGTTAAAATGTTATTTGGATTCTAGGCCTAATTCAATCAAGCACGTAAAAAGAGAAAATATTATTTAGCTATTCATCCGTAAAACAAAGTGCAATTACCAATTAATATTCACAAAGTACAAGTTTCTAATGCATGAAAATAAAAATGCTTGAAATGTAAACAAAATGAAAGTATAGGGACTAAAAGTGTAAAATCAGGAACTATAGGGACCAAAAACGAAAAATATAACAAACTAGTCAAACCAACTTAACAAACTTGAAAACTGTCTAACTAAAATTGTAACAAATGGAATTTCAGGGACTAACTTTTGCAAAACCTAAAAAGATTAAAGTTTAAAAGCTGATTAACAAGTTCTAATAAAGCAAGGACTAAAATGCAATTAAGGTGAATACTTTTCCAAAAACGTGCACACTAGTAACAATAAGCTTGTGACAATCCGTCAATTTACGATTGATATTTTATTCTCAAATATTATTTGAAAATATTATTTTAATGATACAATATGAACTCACTTATTTTTGGGAAGAAATTTGGATTTACGTCTTGAAGTAGCATCAACTACGTTTAAACCGGAGAATTCAACGTTACGTGCTTACGTCTACATACACCGTCTTTGGTGACAGTCCGACATTTCAGAAAATAAATTTATCCGTGAATATTATTTTGGAATTTTAAATTTGTGTTAGTTCATAAACTCACAAATTTACGAGAAGAGATTAGGACTTACGATTTTATTTTAACGTCCTTTACGACTAAACCGGAAACCTTAGGATTACGTATTTACGTTTTCGAACTCCGTTTTTGATGAAACAATTTTTATTGGATTCGTTTTGTGACGTTGATTCATAATTTATAAAAACGTTTTTCGTAAAACGACCCGAGGGCACGCAAATCGAGGAAACTAGAATCGAGGAGTACCCGTAAATAAATGGGATGAGACAAGTGGGACACTTGTCCCACCCCACTTCAAAACCGGCTACAACCACTCCACCAAGATAACTTGGTGTCAAGTTTTCACATAAACTAATAACACATGTCATTAGCTTACACTTTAAGCTTTTGACACAACAAAACCATTAGCAAAACAATCTATCACTCACACACTCATGCAATACCACTCAAAAACTCACAACTCTCTCTCTCTCACTCATCTATGCCGTCCCAATTCAGCCCCTAAACACCATCATTGATCAAAAATTTAACCATAAACATATGTTATAATTAACATATGTTAATCCCCATTCAAAAAGATGAAGATTGGTGCAACTTATAACATTCATGGAGGAGTTTTCATGGTGTCATGAGGCTGATTTTCCACAAGGAGTTGATGAAGATTGGAGTTCTTGAAGATGGTGTTGGCTAAGCACAAGTTTCTCCATCAAAAACCATGCCAAACTCATAACCTACATCAAGTTGGTGGTATAAAGATTGTCCTCCTCAACTTCTTGTTATTTTGATTATGTAAACATGTATTTTATTTCCTATTGTATATATTTATGATGATTATATGATGATAAAAATGTTATGTGGGGATTTGTTGTTGATAAACATGATTAAAAAGGTGAAAAACCATATGAAACAAGGTTAAAATCTTGTTTAAATTACATGGCTGTATAAAGCAGTAAAGAACCAAGTGGTAAACTGATAATATGATGAAGTAGAACCCATTTACAGTAAGCTATGGGTCTTGTACACATGTGAGAGTTGGCCATGCAATGGAATCAAAGTAATGAGTGAGATATGATCAAAACAAGTTTAGGGTATAAATCTGAAGTTACTGTTTTGGACGATTTTTAGAAAATACTTAAAGGATGATTCAACAGTAGCTATAGAAGAGTTAAATGTAGCAAATATCATTTAGTTTATGTGATAAAAATTTGAGCTTCTATCTCCATGTAGAACTCAAGATATGACATTTTTGGTGAAGATGAAGTTAAAAATCAGATTTTTGGAAATTAAAGAATAATACTATTATATAAGCACTCACATTTTAATATATAAAATGTAAAATAAAAACCCACTAACTTATAAAACTTATATATATAAATATATAAAAGGTGTAATAAGTGTATAAATGATAAAAATGGAAACTTGTTAAGTTTTATAAGTTATAAAACTATAAACATGATTTTTTACGACTTTTTCGGCTATTGCCTTAAAATTAACGTTTTTGTTAAATAAAACTTAGATGGTTGGACCCGTCTAATGAAAACTTTATAAAACTTATATACTGATATATAGACATTTATAACAAGTAAAAACCGATAAAACCCGAACTATAGGGCATACGGACATTAACATATTGGACTAATACTTGGGCTAATAAATGGACTAAATAGGATAAAAACTTGTAAAAAGAACTTATTGGGCTTAAACCCATTAGGGCCCAACTTGAAAGTTTAAATACTGATAATATAAGTGTGAAAAGGATTAATAAGAGTTAAAGAACTTATAATAAGTTTATGGGACTTAAAACACGTAAATAGGCAAAACTAGTAAACTAGCATGAACGTTATCGACACATAACACAAAAATGAGTAAACAAGAATATGTAAACCCACTTGATCATCATATATATATATAATCATCATATGTATACATAATTGATATTTTTATAAAGTCATTGGACAAACCTCTAAGACCGATTATTATTTGTCTAGGTTTCCGTGATTGAAGCACGTACCGTACGTCCGAATTGCCGATAACCCGCCTTCCCATATCGACGTGAGTTCATAGCCTCGCACTCTTTTAAATGTTTTATAAATGCTTTATAAACCCGCGAGGGAGATAACATGTTAGTTTTTATAAAAATTTGGACACCATTTGTCCCGATTGTTTGTTTATTGATTTTGGACCCGAATGATGGAATGACCCGATTGTATGACCCGATAAATGATTAATGGACCCGATAGATGAAATTAAATGGATTATTAAAGTTAGGTTATGTCACTAAAAGTCCCATTAGCATGAATTGTGAACTACCGGGAGTTGGTAGACGCTTATGCATTTAATAGTACTATTTGGGGACGATCACCCCAGTTCGCGCCTTGACGGTTGATCCCCGTCGTGCCACATTGATTGGTAAGCGAATTAATGTATGAGAAGATTTCAATAGCGTGACCTTTGTGACGACACGCTACTTTAGATGGGCAAAATTGGTATCGGGTTAGCTACCCGTTGTTGGTTTAGTAAGGTAACAATGTCATGCGGCTTATAATAATCCGAATTAACAAAATAATAATAGACGCTCCGAATTACGATGTATTGCCTGACTAGCAATACAGGGTCATACTATTGATATTATGATTGTATTTTGGTTTTCATAACCATATTCATATAACGATTTTTATTTGATTTTATACAACGTCATAAGACGTATTGTACGATTGTTTTTACGACATTGGCTCGTACAATGATTTTAAGGCAAATGCCTATATTATGATTTTCGTTAAGGATTTGTATAAAACGACTTTGGCTGTTTTATGGCCTATTAAAATGATTTGTATAAAATGATTTTCAGTAATAATTTTATACTGATATTATATTGATGGAATTTATTAAACTCTATGAATTCACTCGGCGTTATCGCTGACCTTTTCTTTTAACATGTTTTATCTCAGGTACTTGAAGGTAATTCTCGGGAAGACGACAAGAATTCATGGCCCGCACTTAAACAATATTTTTCCATTCAAACACTTGTAAAACTTTTGTATAAAATGTAAAGACTTGGGACCTATGTAACTTTGATGTTTATGAATGGAAATGATTTATTATTAAACGACGCGATTTTTAAGCGTTGTCTATGATGTGAGTAATGTGCTATCCCGTAACACCAACTAGTCTTCCGCTGAACTGAGTTGTATAAATTTGGGGGTGTTACAAAGCTCGTTTGAACTTATTACTGAACCAAAATGACTCTACTCTTTTACAAACTACTTAAAATTGAAAATAAGCTAGGCTGGTAAAAGGAATTTATCTAAAAGTTGTTAAATCTCAACTTAGCTTATCTCAATAAGCCAACAATAAGCCCATTTGAAATCTAGTCATCCACAAAATGATTTTATTGCAAAAACAGATTAATCAAGCTTCTAGAAGCTTGGAATGTCTTTTGGTTTTGAAAATGAGCAACAGAATAAGCTAGAATCTTGAATAAGCCAAAAACAATTTATTTTGACCAAAGTTGACCAAAAATCCAATAAGCTGAGATTCTCAGAATCTAATCATGTCAAGTTTGTAAATGATTTTGTAAAAGAAAATGGGGAGATTTGTGAAGTGGATTGAGAGATCTAAGAAAACAGTATGCTACTTATCATAGGGAATGCAATTTGCTATAAAGCTGATTACTAAGCCAAGAACTCACTCAAAAGCTAAAACTGTATGGTTTTCTTATAAGCAGTGAAAGCTAGGATGATAAGCTACAATTAAAACAGGTTTCAGGCAAAATTATCAAGTAACAAAGAAATGTAAAGGAATCAAAGTAAGCAAGTTTTCACTGATGAACTTTCAAAAAGCTTGACCCAAAGTTTTTCAATGCCAATTGCCTTTTTGACTTATCTTTTGACTACAAAGCTTTACCAAAATGTTTACACTAATGGACTTAATGTAAATGAACACTTTACAACAAGTTTACACACTGAATCACTACAAATGATCCAAAACCAAACACTACTTTCAAAATCCGTCAAGAACTTTTTCAAAAGCTTTTTGAGTACAAGGCTAAGACAGATTAAGACACCTATTCAAACTTGCTCAAATGAAGAATTGGAATGGTTTTGAGCAAAAAACAAGCTGGTTAACTGGTTAAAACTGAAAGTGAATGATTAATGAGCAAAGACTGATGAAACACTAAATTTAACCAAGTAAAATGAATGAAAAGCTGTAAATCTACAATTACACTATCAAACTAGCACAATCAAGCTACAAGAAAGCTAATCACACAATCAGTTCAGCAGATAAGGATTATTCTAGGTATTGAGCATGCATTGACTGTTTTAGGGGAATTTAAACAAGAAATTGAGAATTTTTTAGCTTGATGCCACCACTGAAGGAGTAGAGAGGCGCTGAGCCTTCTAAGTTAAACTAAACCACCAAGTATCAACCACCAATAACCATCATCATCATCATGATCAGCTACAATCAACTACCCTGCTACAAATGCTTCAAATGACTAGAAATGAACTGCAAATGGAATATGAACCAGCTACAAGTCTTCACAGCATCAACAAACTTCCATTGATCATGGATGATCAATAGAAACACTCAGTATCACTAGGAGATTGATTATGTAGGTATAAGAAAGAGATTGAGTGAAAATGAAGGATTGAATTTCATTAATGGTGAAGAAATCAGTTACAAGTTGTTATTAACTAACTAGCTGACTCTTAAGTGATTGTCAAACACCTAAGAGTAGTAGCTAACTACTTTGAATGACTGGAAAATGAAAGGAAATTTAGAAGTGTGTGTTTTCACACCTACAAGCTACACGTTACAAATGAGCTAGCTAAGTCCTATTTATAGAGTGAGAATGAGATTCTGTTGGGGATGATGACGTGTTGTAGCCAATCACTGAGCTCCACGTGTCTTGAATCTCTTTATTGCAAATTCCAGCTTAAGAACACATTTGGTGATTTTTGATTGAAGCACTTTCAATCCAATTAAGTTGTTGGGTTGAGTTCCTCGCTTGATTCCGAGCAACTTTTATGTTTATATCTCTCTTTAATATGCAGTGTAGCATATTCTTGGTCCTGGGCTCGTTTTTGTTTGAAGTGAAACGTGGCAATGTATGATTGGATGAAGATGTGAGTTGCGGATCACTATCCAAAATGGATATATATATTATTGCATGGCGCTCTCCCATTGGTGGAAATAAGTCTGAGTGGACAATACTGTAGAGATTCGCTTATTTAATATTGCGGCCGTGAGTGGGGTGATTTGGTGATCCATGTCACCCTTTCTCTTTGTTCTCATTGGTTGATGGCATCTTCACACGGATCAAGCCCAAGAGTAGTTTCAAACTTGGCAGATTTAGCCCCTAAACTTAGCAGATTCTTCATTTGAGTTTGGAACTTCATTTCTTTGACAAAGTTGATCCGTCAACTTTCATCTTGAACATTTGAAGCCCTTTGACTTGTTTGACTTGAAGGTTGACCAGATTTGACTTTAATCTTTGACTTCTTCAAAATTGCACTTTAGTCCTTCATCTTTTGAATGTTGTCAAGATAGGTCCTTATCTTCACATGGCTTGTCACTTTTAATCCTTCTCTTGTCTTTTCTTCATCTTTTTAGCTTGATTTCACTTGTTTGCTCTAAATTTATATCCTTGTTACCTAAACAAGCACAACACAAAACATACCACATAATACTGCTTTATTGTATAAAAGTTAGGTATTTGCTATGTGTTTTAGGGTGATTTGTGATATTATTGATATGAGATTTTGCTCATATCATTTGACTTAAAACAGATCTTTTTCCCGCCATTGTAAACCTTCAGGATGACTGAAGTGTCTTAAGTATCCTATAGGATATCGACATCATTTCCGTATAGTATTGTCAAACTATCTGAACTGAAAGCTCTTCTTCAGGATTTGTTCTTCAGCAACTAGACCGCCTAGATGCTGAAATAAAGACTTTTTTGTCTTCTAAGTTCTCTTGAAGAGGTAAAGCTGGACTTTCTTCAGCAACTCTTTCTTCAGTAGGAATCTTTGTTCTTATGTACTTACTTCAGCAGAGCCACCTTTCTACTGAACACAAACACTTAAGGGATTTTATATTCAAATCCCACAGTTGCTTCAGCGTAAGTAAATACTAACCCAGCAAAAAGGCAAAGCATAACAAAAAAACAAGCATATACGCACACAAAGCATACCACCATAGCAACATACAAGCAAATACCAATATATGCCTATATGTATAGGTATTTTGTGTAGTATATTTGAGCATATCAGCATATAAGCAAATATTTGTAGGTATTTTGTGTAGTGTATTTGTATATAATGGGTAGTTTATTATGGGGTGAGAGTGGTTTGACCATTGTGATTTCTGAGTAAAAAAAAGCTAAAGTGGTAACGTACAAGGTGAATGAGGAATTGCGATTTTACGTATGGGTATGTAGTAGGATCAGATTGTTAACTAGGGGCGAGCATAGTTCGGTTTGGTTCGGTTTTTATATAAAACCGAAATTGAATCAACAAATTTCGTTTTCTGATTTTTAGGAACCATTCGGTTTCGATTTTGTGTCGGTTTAGTTTTTCGGTTTTCGATTTACTTTCGGTTTGGTTTTTCGGTTTTTCGGTTTCTATATGATCTATCGAGCTTCGCTTTTACAAGTCGATTTTGAATATACCATAAACCGACACGTTAAAAGCTTTAAATAAACAATAACAATAAGAAACACAACATTAACTATAAGGAAAAAATATCATATAAAATCCTAAAAAATCATTTATGTGTATAAATCAACACAATAGCAACGATAAAAACCTAATTAAAAAACAATCGAGAAAAAAACTTATTATTTAGTCATGTTCAATAAGCATATGAAACAATGATTAGTTATTAAACATGATAGAATTAATCTAGCGTAGCATATTCATCGTCCATTAGCTTCGACGTGAACTTATATATATATTCTCATGTTTATAAAGATCGGTTCGGTTTATATCGGTTTTCTTTAATGCTAAAACCAAACCGAACCAAAAGCTTCGGTTTTTTCAAAATGCAAAAACCGAACGAACGGTTTTTCAATCGGTTTCGATTTTTTTGGTTTCGATTCTTCAGTTTTTTCGGTTTAAGTTCGGTTTTTCGATTTCTTGCACACCCCTATTGTTTACTATATTACCATCTTTTAAGATCCTACCACAATCGTGCTCGTTTTTAATTTGTGCGTTGTAAAATCGCACAATCTTATAATCAACATAGATCCTAACAACTTGTCACTAGGTTTTAGCATGACTAGTTTTTAGCATATACAAGTTTGTAAAAAGAGCTCAAGAATACACGAGTAAACACTGAATCTAAAAGTATCAATATAGTTACATGAACTGTAAAAGGTTGTCCTAATAGTTACTACGAACATATAAAGTATCACTATAGTTACATGTAGAGTTTGGGGAAAAAACGGTTTATGATCTGATCCGATAAAACAAAACCGAAACCGGTTTTAAAAAACTGGTGTTTTTAAAACCAGTTTTTCTAAATCCGTAGCATGGATGAAAATCCTGTTAAAACCGAACCGATCCACAGTTAAAAACCGAGTAAAATCTATCAAAAATCGCTTTTAAACCAATTCAAACCGAACCCAATTAAAAACTGATCCGGTTTTTAAAAAAAAAAATTTGCCCACCTTTAAATTTCTAATCAAATGTAAATAAAAAATGATTTGCCCACCTCTAGATACGTCAAATCAAATGTAAATGATCTAAACAAGAATGTAATGAACTTAAGATACTTTGCTCGTACGAAGAATGAACATATTGCATACGATTAATGGCAAAATTTTAAGGTATTTCATCATACAAACATAAAGAAACAACATTGACTTTAATCTACGACTACCGGCAAAGTTATCATCATAGCCTCGATAACAATAACATAACGGTAAAAACAAGTGATATCAAAGGATAGTCAAAAGTTGATCCATGAAGCGAAACTGAGAAAGAAGGTTTGAGTTCTACATTGAACCTGCAACTACCAACTGATGGATCAACAGTTGTAATCATTCCCAGTCCACCAAAATCACAACTATCAGCCCTTTGATCATGTTGCTGGTAGTAACTGTTAAATGCATAAGACACATTACCAGGATAACTAAGGTTAAAACATGAACTGCCTGGAGAAAGTGCAGTACAATCAGCTTTACTACAAGCCTCCGTAGCACGCGCAGTAGCATTTGACATGTTAATATTATTATTTACCACACACCATTTTGAAGCAAGATACTCCACATTTTGTGCATTCACGACCCTTTTTGTACTTTGACTAAAGTCAACCTGGTATTTGATTTGCCCATCAAAAGTAAACAAACCCCAATGCCTTTCAAAATTTCCACCGGTTATACTTCTTTGATCTTCGTCTAAGAGGGAATCGATGTAAATTTCTAGTGGCATAGTATGAGGCCTAAGCGGGGTCCCTTTTTTGTCGTGAAGATGGTTTAACAGACCCTTTGTGAATGTATTAGCATTTGCAACAGTAGCATTCGGAGCTCCATCAGTAGGCCAACCAATTTGGCTAATGACTATATTTATTTGTGGAAATCCCGCAACTGTTAAAGCAGTGACAAGGGTGTCATAGGTTAGCTCGAAGCTGTTTTTATATAATTTATGGCTATCATTGTGGGGGCGTACATTTTCTTTAAATAGGGAAAAATCGAGTGAAATGTTTTTGTTTTGATAGTAATTTAGAAAAGGTGAAATATTTGCAAAGAAAGGAGATCGAGTCTTGGTAAGAAAATTGAGTACTTGGATCATGGTTTTGTTTATATCGGATCGGAAGTGTCCTGTCGAGGGTAGACCGGAATCTGACTGGAATGCATCAAAGCTACATGGAATTACAATTTTGACCTTAGTTGCTAGTTTAGCTCGGATTAATGCTGCTTCGATATTGATGGCTGCCCCGACTACATAAGGGTAGAATTGTGAACCATAGGATTGGAGAAATGGCTCGTTACCCACAGCAATGTACCTGCAAATGTATTTAGTTACAATTAAAAAACTAGAAACATCATTTTTCTATTTAGATGTAAATGAGTATAGACAGATGCGGAAAATGACACACAGAAAAGAAGTGCCATCTTTCATCTTTCATCTTGATATATATTCCCACGTCTTCTGTTTGTTTTTAGCAAAAGCTATCAAAGTGTAACCATATTAATACTCTGTAATGCTTCTGTAGTGTCTTGTAGTTGAAGAAAATGGTAGAGATTAGAGGTGCCATATAAACCCATTCCCATATAGATTAGGGGATTCTGTTTCTGCTACCTAAAGTGTATGTGTAACTTACGCATAAACCCTAATAAATTGTTTAAATAAAACAGATTAAAACCTATTTAAACAATAGAACTTCAATGACCATCTATGCCACGTTAAAAGTTGAAGAAAAATCTAAAAAAAACGGGGACAAGCTAAAAAATTGTCAACCTGACCCACTTTGGTTTTACTTACTACACAAACTGCCCAAATTTGCCACCTCTAGTAAAAGTAAATAAGTTGTTATGGGGGTAGCAACCTATATATACAAGCAATGAAAATAGTCATACGAATCAAGAACCATAGTTTAATGAAGGGGTTATGTTACGATCCCACATCAGCCAAGCAGTGGCGGAACTAGAAAACTAAGGTAATGGGGGCAAAAAAAAATATTTTTACAGATATTCCATAAACAAAAACTTCGGTTTTATTAAAGGTAGAAAAACAACAAATACAAACAAAGATTAGTAAAAAAAATAAACGTTTGAAAATACTAAAGAGATGACCCATCTTATATTTTGGGCTAAAATGGGCTACTATTATAAAAAATGAACCGAAAAAACAAATACGTATGTTTTTATGTTGTGTTTCACAGTTTCCCAAAAAAAAAAGGTTTCATCTTCTTCCTTAAAGAAAAACTGCAGCAGAACATGAAAATCCTTCATTAAGCTAGTTCTTTCTTCGTTTTATTCAACCATCTTCTGGAAAAGGGGGGCATTCTCAGTTTTTTGATGAGGGCACTACCATAAAAGTTCAAAAATTAACCCTAAAAATTATGAATAATGAAGAATCCATGGGGGGCAGTTGCACCCCTATTTTCTACATAGATCCGCCCCTGCAGCCAAGTATGGGATTGGCAGATGATTTATAATGTCTAGGTGTTCCCTCCTCTTTCAAGCTAGCTTTTTGGAGTGAGTTCTATACTTAACTTATAAACGATACGACTGAGTGTGGGAAGGTTCGTATCAAATTGATATCAGACAGTTACCGTGAATTGTTGTTCTTTCTTCCTATCCCAATTCGCCACTGTTTGGTCAGTTCATTAACGGATCTTAAGTGGTCCCTAGTGGTGCATATCAGGTTAGCTGTACTACACATCATCTCTGTACATCCTTACATTAGCTATACCACTCTAGAGACTTTTGTTTGCCATTAGCACCAGATTTTGAAGGTATATAGTCAATAGACGTCTAGTAAACACAAAAAAAGGGCCCAAGCTTTTTCCAAATTGCCCAACCCCTTCCGTCAAACTCAAAATCGGCATGTGTACATAAAGGCAGGGCATTTATAATTTAGTTAGTTAAAAAGCTAAATTAAAAAGGACAAGTCGGCGTTTTTGATACCCTGATTTTCCAGAAGACTAAAGTGCCTATAATGTCCTTCAATACTTAGGGTAATGTCACAAAATTTCTTTTGAAATTTCAAAGACAAACTAAAAAGTAATGTGTGACATTTGATAGGTGGGAGGAAACAAAGTCCAGCACAGGTGTTCAGGGACTGTTTACAGAATCAAACGTTTATGAAACTGAATTGATGCAAGAGGTCCAGGTCCTTTACCAGCCAGATACTAACAAATTCTAATGATAAGAACACAATTCTACATGGTAATGCACTTAAGAGACAGCCGCTTTCATTTCCTTTCATCTTCACTTACTACTCAAGTCAGACCATCACATTGGAAAAAGTAATATGTCATCAGATGCTTTAGCAATAATATGAAAACACGAAATGCCATAGTGCTCATATCTAAATTAGCCATTCGCATTTGGGTCAGATATTAACAAAGATAGCACTTACATAACTATAATAACCTCTTTAGATATTATAACGCATTGCATCTGGTAAATGTTGTAATGACGTTAGCTAATATGACCTCATTAGCGCAAATATCAAAGTCTAATTCTCTTGCACGGCACTCCTCGGCTTTGTGAGGGTTGTGGAGGAACTATTGGCAGGTGTATGTTCTTAAAATTAATCAAGGTAACTTGAAGAATACGACAAACTTAATGAAAATAAGGTTCTTAAAGTTATATTTAGCTATTATACTAACAACCATTACGATAATCAGTTCTCTTACTGCATCTCCTAGCCATCTTCTCCAGATATTATTAGTTTGCCCTATATAATTGGAAAATTAGAGCCATACTCAGCTTTTTTACCGAACAGTCTGAAAGTTAAGTTTAACTTTTGATGTCAGTATGTCACATAAATATTGTTAAAGGGAAATCCAAATACCCTCATCAAATCAATTCCTATGGGACGAACATGAGCTCAGCACATACATTGCCTTTAAGTTTATATCGTTGTTACTTAAATTCGAATTAGATACCATCATGATTCATATTAAACTCAAAACATCGACTAGAACTCAAGTCCACGAATAAAAAAGCTTAGCATGTTTCATCATGGACACACTAAGGGGGTGTTTGGATTAGCTTATTTGTAAGGCTTACTGAAGATTTTGAAAACCCAAAGCGCTCGTTTCTAATGCCTTATGAGCTAAGATTATGACTTATTTAGGTCATAAGCTCAAGCTGATAAGACATTGAAAATGAGCTTACTGGATTTTTAAATCGTAAATGAGTGTATAAATGTATAATCCCGGACAAATAAGCTAAAACAAAGCAATTGGCAGATAAAAACTTAAATTAGCAATATGGAACACTCCCTTATTTATACAAATACACAATAAGATATTATACGTTTGCAAAATACGAGTCAGCTTGCATTTTATTTCTAAGAAATGCAGATAATCGTTTTTTTTTTCCCAAACGTTTGCCAAACATCGTCTTCTAATTCTTTGCGTTTCGCAAGCACAATAATCACATAATTCAATAATACTTAAGTACCCCGTATTAAATTGTAACTAAAACCGACTAGATGCAACAAGCTAATAATCCCAAACACCCTCCTAAAGGGGTATTTGGGTTAGCTTATTTCATGGACTTCACATCTTATTAAGATTTTCAAAAGTCGATAAAGCTCATTCTTTTAGCTTATTTATTGAGTTTACGGACTTGAGCCACAAGCTCAAGGTGATAAGCACCTTATCAGCCAAAAAAACGTGAGCTTTATCGGCTTTTCCAAATCTTAATAAGCCAATAAGCCCATATAATAAGCAAACCCAAACACCCTCTAAAAGCAGTAACTCAAAAGTGCTTCTAAATTATAAACCCAAATAACATCACATTATAATCAAAGGGTAAAAAAAACATACTCAACACGTGTTTTGCCACCGTTGGAAACATAACGAGTGAAATTATCATGAACCCATGTCTGAGCAGCCTTAAAAGAGCCATTCAAAAGCTTAAGCATGTCATTAGGAACACCAACAGTGACATCAATGCCAGAACCAGACAATGCTTGCAACACTTGTGGGTTCGTATCAAATAGTTTAACTTTTGTGATTTTGTTTTGTTTGAGTAGATTTGATACTACTTGAGTTGGTGGGAGTGTGTGGGATGATGTTATGCCCCAATTTACTCCCAGTGAGTTCACACTAGATAGGTGATTTATTAGAGTGATGAAGATGACGATGGAAATGAATGTGGGCAGGTGTGGAGTCATCATGGGTGTGTGTGACTCTGTGACAGAGGAATGTTTGGGTTTAGGGCATATTTGGCAAGGCTTTCTTTTTTCAAAATAGTACTACCTCCGTCCCACTATTATCGTCCTCATTTGACTTTCTTAAGTCTTATTTCTTCGACTTTGATCTTTAATAAATTCTTTTATGTTATATAATACTTGATGATAATGATATTAATAAAAATACATTTAAAAATCAATTCATTCATATATTTTACATTAAGTATTATATAATAAAAACAAAAATATTTAAAATCAAAGTTAAAAAAATAAGCCTTCAAAAAGTCAAATATTTTAATTTTAATTAGAGTGATGAAGATGGAAATATTTTTCAACGAAGTTTTTTACTGTATTTGTTAAAGGTAATGTTTGGTCGGGATATATTTAAAATATTTTAATTTTAATTTTTTTTAAATATAATTTTTGGTATCATAAACGAAGAAATTTAACATTTTTTGAATTTCAAAATAATGATATTAGAATAATTCTAAAAATTAAGAAATTTACTTGAAAATCATCTTTTATAAACTCTTTTATAATTATTTTTATTCGAGTTTTTATGTTTATATAAAAAATTATAAAATTTATATAAAATTTATTTTTTTACTTTTACTCTTTTAAATAGCAAAATAAAGTTTATAATATATATATATATATATACATATATATATATATATATATATATATACATATATATATATATATATATATATATATATATATTATATATATATATATATATATATATATATATATATATATATATATATATATATATATATATATATATATATATATATATATATATATATATATATATATATAGAGAGAGAGAGAGAGAGATAGGATCAAAAGAAAACCTCATCTCAATAGAAAACCTAGAAAACTTCCTCCCAATCGTTAGATCAAAGCTCCCTCCTTTTCTTTTTTTAATTCTAAAGTCTAGGAGCCTTTTTGTCATTTTCTTTATTTTCTAAGGGTTGCTTTTGTATATCTTTAATTTTCTTATGTGTTGGTCGACTAAATGAATTTTAGGCGTCTAACTGTTGACGCATTTTTAGTTTTTGAACGTTAATGTCCTTAAAAGTCAATATTTGTATATTTTATACAAATAATCTTACACAGGTTTGACTACAAAATGAAAACTGACATTTTTCTTCCAATCTAGACGTTACAAGAACTAGAAAAAGAGAGCATACATGTACAATGTATTCCAAAAAAGACAAAGCCAAATAAAAACAATCACTAACCGATACTAACCGACTTTTTTTACAAAACGTAAACAAGTATTAGCTGCAACTTGTACTAACAAACTTATTAACACAACGTAAACAAACCGAAGCTAGTTGTAATAGGATGCTTGATGATCGTTTGAACTTGGGACTTATAACTATTGGTTTTTGATGGCTTGTTTTCGTTTCCAGTCGTAATGTGCTCACCAGGTATCAGGGTTCATCTCATAAGTGGTATCGACCTCATAGATTTGCTCAGGAAACTATACTCAAGTATCAGATATCTGCATAGAAGAAGTCATACATATCAATATTTAAAGCATCATCTTCATCACATTAAAAGAAACTATGCAGCACCGTCTTAGTTTAGAACAATCCTATGACATAAAAAGAATTCAAATGGACGATTTCGATCACTACTTCCTCTAGCAAGCTTTCTGATGAGACTTCTTTTATACATAGTCTCATCGTCCAAATAGGGCTTAAAATGCATTAAATATCATCAAAATACCCAAATATTTGCTTGTGTTTGTTGCTTGTGTATTTTAGGTACGGATATTGAGAAAATGACAAAAGATCACAAGAATCATGCAAAAACGAACACGGGAAACGAAGCCGCACGATGAACCAAGCCCTAATGAAGAATTTTCCAAAGAAAACCCTTGAAGATTTGAAGAATTATGAAGAAGGGTCCTCCAATTATGAAGAATTGACACTTTATACCCTTGTATCTTCATAATTACAAGTTTGGTCCCTAAAGTTTGTCAAAATTACAAAAAGGACCCTTAACTTTGAAGAATTGGCAAATTTAGTCCCTCTACAAAACTAAATTGTCAATATTGGTCCTCCAAGAAGTCAACAAACAAGTCAACACCTTGAAGAATGAAGATATGTCATGATAAGCCCTTGAAGATTGAAGAAATTGCAAGTTTAGTCCTTTTTATAAACTTTGAAAAACCCTTGTGCCAATTTCAGCAAGTTGCCCAAACTTGTATAAAGGAAAAAGAAGGTTTTGAGCTGTTTTGATCAAAGTAGCAAGTGAATGGGACATGGGGGGCCATTTGTGCCAAGACATCACAACTTTCCCCACCAACCAAAAGCCTACACGTCACCCCACTTCCCTCATTAACCAATCATACTCCTCCTTTTTCCCACGTCACTATCCACTATCAAAACTAACGAATTTCTTAATCAGTTAATGGATTTTGGTGGTAAACATGTTTTTAAAAATGAAAGAAGATTAATCACCACTGTTAACTATCTTCATAGTCCTTAAACCCTAATTCCTAATATCCACAAAACAAAGGGGTTTCTCCTATAACTATGCAGATTGATAATTAACCAAACAATAAACCAATCCCCACACATACCCCCTTACCAGACCATCCCATGTGGTCAGTAGGCCCCTCCCCTGCTCATGTCACTTTCTTCCCAAACCCAACAAGGAGACAAAATCAACGTTTGAGACCAACTGCGTGCTCCCTAAGCTCAAATGAATGGCCAAGATCAACTATCAACAGCTGGAACTTCACATGTAACCACCTTGACCAAGATTTCAGTCAAAACCAAGGGGCATTCCTGGAATTTCCCCCATTAGGGTTTAGGGCTTTGATTTATTGTATTATTTTATTCCATGCTTCTAGTTAGTTCTATAGAGTAGTATATAATGAGACGTATGTGTCTCATTATGTTTGTTCCTGATTTTTTTCCTTAGGTCAAAAACTTGTAAATCCCATTTTATCTATGAATGAAAAATTGGTTGAGTTTTGTGATGAAAAGAATCCAGGATCCCTCTTTACTTTTCTGCTATTGATTGAGTCCATTTAGTGTTTGTTTACCTTTTAAGTTTTTTTTTAAAATTCAGTTTGTTTGAAAGTTTCTGAAATTTTGGATTTTTGGTAAAATACTTGTTTCAAGGATTTGGATTTTGCAGGTTTGTTAGTTGATTGGTGTAAATGTTTTGAAAGATAAACATTTAAGAAAGATTTTAAAAAAAGATTTAAAAGAGAAAGATAAAAAAACAGATTGCATATTGTGCTTGTGTTTCAAATTTTCTTAGCAGGTGTGTTGAAGGAGTATTGTTCAAGTGTTCTGCATAGGCCCAAGCCTATATGGAGGTGGTTAAGCAACCACTAAGGGTCCTGGATGTAGGACCCTTAAGGTAGCACCCTCATTCCATTTTCATTTTCAAGTTTTATGTCTTTATTTGGTGTTTTAAGTGATTATTTCATGAAAGCTGTTTAAGTGCTGTTTAAATTGTTTAATATTGCTTAATCTGGTGTAGTATGCATGTTAGATTGATCTTGATTCAATTTGATTAGGATTTGAGTTCATTTTGTTTGAAAAAATTGTATATCTGAAATTTAAGGGGTGTTTGGATCTGGTGATTAAGTTGAAATTGGTTAAAGGTTTTGAGTTAAAAAATGGTCTTAATCACTCATTAGGTTAGTTATAGGTGTAGACTAGCTTGGCTTTCTGTTTGGGTAAGTTTTGAACACATGTGCATGTTAAAAGTTTGAGAAAATAGAGTAAAATCAGAAAACTGCATTTGTTGCTTATATTGTGTGAAATTGAGCACCAAGATTGATAATCTGATAGGTCTTAGGTCATTTGAGGGTTTTGCATTTGCTTATATGTGTGTTATCAACTTATTTGCAAGATATTGAGGGTGGAAAATCGTTTTTGTGCATGTAGAAAAAGCTACAAGTCACCAGACCTAGTAAAGTACATCAGCAAACTCATTTGGTCATTTTGTGAAATTGTTGGCTTGATCTTGTGTGCTCTTTGCTTGTTTTTGTGTTTACTGACTCCTTATACTCCAAAGAGTATAAGGGTGCCCTCTTGTCCATTAAAAACACCATATATCAGCAAGTCAAGTCCTCTTGACATCACTTTTCACTTGTGAAGATATCCTTATTTGCTTGTGTTCTTGGAATCTTGAACTGAGCCCGTTTTGGTTTTCATTTGACTTTAATCTTGTTTATTTTGGATTGGTGTTTGAGTTTTTGTGTTCAATTAGTCACTGTTTGTGTATTTAAAAGTAAAAAAAAAATATAAATATCAAAAACTCACCTGGCCTGGGCTCGAACACGCGACCTCCCGTTTGGAGGAGTAACGTGTTTACCAGTGATCCGGATGGTTTTTTATGTTTAGACTTCATTTCATTACTTACTTAAGGGTTATTTGTTTTATAGCTTATTTGACCATCAGCTTTTAAATAAGCTTTTTCTAGCTTATTTCTTTTAGTTTTTTTCTGTTTAGCATTTTTCCTAGGATTATATTAGGGTTTTTGACTTTTCTGAGCAGAAAGTATAATTTTCCCATTATTAATTAATTTATTAGGATTATTTTAAGTTTTAATTTTAAAAAGTCATTAAAAAATAGAAAAAGGTAATTTAAAAATCTGAAAAAATAGTTTTTAGGTTTTGAATTACATTTTTGAGGTTTATAGCTTTTTAAGTTTTCAATTTAGCTTATTTTTGATTTTATAGGATTTTAGGGTTTTTATCCAACTTTAAAATTTAATATAAAATTATTAAATAGGTTTCAGAAAATTTGGATTGCATTTTTGTTTTAGTTACATTATTTAGGATTTTTGGTAGTTTTTTAGAATTATTTAGTGAACTTTGAATTTTTTTGATTATTTTAATATTATTTTATTATTAAAAATTGAAGTTTTATTTTTTTTAGTTTTTACATTTTTCCTAGGTTAAGGACACTTAATTAGGAGTTTTGTCACTTTCCAAATATTTTTTAGACTTTTCAGTTAATTTCTAGAATTAATTTAAGATTTAATAGATTTTAATAGTTTTTAAGTGTTTAAAAATAGTTTATTTTGGTTTTAAAATTTTAAAAAATATTTTTTAGCTTAATTAGGATATTTTGAGGTTTACAAACTATTAGATCTTGTTTGAGGCTTTTTAATAATTAAAAGTGATTTTTAGGGCTTTAATTAGCATTAAAAAGTCATTATCTAATTAATTAAAAGGTATTAGCAAGTTTGGATTTTTTGTAAACTCTTAGAATATTATTGGGGATTTTTAGTAATTTTTAGGAATTTTTAGATTAAAATTTTAATTTTGGCACTATTTACGATTTTACGTGTTCGCTTTTTTCGTCGTAGTTTAATTCGTCTTTGTAACCGTCTTTCTCTTCTAATCCCATTTCTTTCTCAATCATATAATCACAAATCAATATCAACTCAACACACAACGCACTTGTCTCCTCGAGAACGAACTCACTTAGGGTCATTCACACACGGTTTTCCTAAATCGTCGTGCACACTTGCCCTATTTATTGCTCTTTTCCTAAAGAGTGGTAGAAACTCCAACCATCATTTTGGCGCCGCTGCCGGGGAGGCGTGTTGTGTTTTGATTGAACAATTGTTGTTTTTATATAGCCATAAATAGCTAATTGTATTAGTAGCACTCTACTAATACGTATTATCGTTTTTCGTTTTTTGTGAATACTATTACTATACTGTATACGTAGAACAATAAATTTACAAGTACTCCAAATACGTGAGAAATCACAACCTTGACTTGGGAGGTCATTACCCAATCATTGTATTCGAATCTCAAACCAAAGAAAAAGGCAAAAATAGATAAATACTTTCGTGAAGCTCGATTTTGAGAAATACAAATTATAAGGTGGGTATAAGGCGGTTGTATTTCACGACCTAAAGGAAAAAGGCTCTTAAGTGCTTCGCGCCGCCTCGTTTCCTCCGCTTGCTTGTGCGTATTTTGATTTTGAAAGCTAATCGAGGGTTTTGCCGCCCAAAGTATTATTAAGTATCATATATATTTTCTTGGTTTCTATTGATTAAACCCTCTTGAACGATTTGGTGTTCCACCATCGTTCTAAAGTCATCGAAGGCGTTCACTTCACGTGATCGTTTTAATTCTTTAGGCTTCTTTAATCGAGAGATTTGATTAAGGAGGAGATTTGTAGATTTGTGTCTACTAATACATTCCAAAAATCCAAAAAAGTAAAAACAATCAAAAACCAAAAAAAAATTGAAAAGGTAAAAACACCAAAAAGAATCTTCTTTGCTCGCCCTCTCGTTGTACGTGACGTTTATGCAAACTCGCTCTAAAGCAAGACGTGCTCGTAAACGAAGAAACAAATCAATCACTCCTTCTAGTGAGGAGTCTCCTATTGACGAACCCATTGTAGTGAAAGAAGCACCCATGGCTAATCGAACTATGATGGAGTTGCTTCAAGCACCCACCGAGGGTTATGGAGAAGCGATTGTGATTCCCGCTATCCTTGCGGAGAATTTTGAGGTTAAGACGGGTTTATTGTCCATGATTCAAAACAACAAGTTTCAAGGTGACGAAAAGGACAACCCTCATAACCACATTCGCCAATTTAATCGTCTCACCGCCACATGCAAGTTTAAGGACGTCTCAAACGACTCGATTAAGATGATGCTTTTTCCGTATTCCTTAGCGGGGCCCGCAAAAATTTGGTTAGAGAAAGAGCCACCCAATTCTATATTGACGTGGAAGGATCTCGTTTCAAAATTCGTGAACCAATTTTTTCCGCCCTCTAAGACTACGCACTTGAAAAACGAGATTTCAAAGTTTTCACAAGAGTATAATGAGAGTTTTTCAACGGCTTGGAATAGGTTTAAGGAAATGTTGCACAAATGTCCTCATCATGGTTTTTCCGACTTGCATCAAATTGACACGTTTTACAATGGCTTGAACGATCATGAGTGTGATTATCTTAATGCCGCCGCGGGTGGTAATTTTTTGTGTAAGACGGTCGAGGAAGCCTTGTTAATCATTGAGAATAGGTCTAAGGTCTATAGTCCTCGTAGCACGTCGAGTGTTCGTAAGACTTCGTCTTCGTCTTCGCCTTCATTGTCACACACCGTTGATGCTTGCCAAATCGAGGCTAATTTGGAGAACAAGATTTTTGATAAGTTGAAAGGATTGTTAATTGAGTTTAAAGTTGGTGAACAACCCGCTCCCGCCACGGTTAAAGCGGTTGAGGTTTCTTGTATGTATTGTGGTGGAGCTCACGATTATTCCGAGTGCATTACCAACGGTGGTAACACTTCGAGTGCCTTCGCGACCGCGGGAACTTATAACCAAAACGGTCAAGTTCCTCGCACTAATCAATTGACTCCACCGGGTTTTCCACCAAATCAAAATGCTAACAATTATCGAAACAATCAAGTTGGTTACCAAAGCAATCAAAGGAACAATTTCAATGGTAATAACAACTATGGGAATCAAGGAACTAGTAGCCAATTGCAAAATCAAAACCAAAACCGTAATTTTCAAAACACAAGTCAAGGTCTTCAAAATGTTTACACAAAAGAACTTCCAATGGACTTTTTGAATTACGCCACGGCAAATGATAAGATTTTGGAAAACATACAAGAGCAATTGGCTAGTCAAGCTAGGGACATGGCTAAAAACACTAAGGAGTTGGCTAACTTTGTGAAAGAAAATCTTAACATGAGAAATGAGTTGAAAAATGATTTTGCTAATCAAATTAGAGGTCAAAACAACAAGATAAAGCAAAGTCATGCTAGGCTTGAACAAAGAATTGACCAAAAAGCCGCTAGTCAAGTTTTGAAGTTTAATAGTCAAGATGCTAAGCTTAATGCAATTTTAGAAGCCGTCATGGGGAACAAAGCCTCTACTTCGAGTGGTCTACCTAGTAACACCGTTTCAAACCCGAAGGGAGAGATGAAAGTGATTACCACACGAAGTGGTAAGACACTTAAAGAACCGACTCCTCAACCAATTACTCCAACGGTGGAGGAAATTGAGGAAGAACCCGAGGTGGTGGTCGAAAAGGAGCATATTTCAATCCCACAAAGTACCGCTCATGCCACACCTACGGTCGACCCTTTACCAACATTAGAACCCGGGATTCCAAAGGCTATGCATATGCCCCAACCCACACCACCCTTGCCTTACCCATCGAGACTTAGGAAGGAGAAACGACAAGAGCGCGACAACTACCAATTTGAGCTTTTTATGAAAATGTTTCGTGAGTTGCACCTTAATGTGAGTTTCGCCGATGCTTTGGTCATGATGCCTCGATTTGCCGCTAACTTTAAGAGTATGTTGAACAACAAGGAGAAATTGCACCAAATGTCTAGTTGTTCGTCGTTTTATCTTAATCGCATACCTCAAAAAGTCGGTGATCCCGATAAATTTTTGATCCCTTGTGCAATTCAAGATATGGAAGAATGCTATGCCTTGGCCGATCTTGGTGCTAGCATTAACTTGATGCCACTTGCAATCTTCAAGTCGCTCAATCTTCCTAATCTTACTCCTTCACGAATGTCTATTGAGTTGGCCGACCATTCCACGATTCTTGCATGTGGTTTGGCGGAAGACGTTTTTGTGAAAGTGGGGAAGTTCTACTATCCCGTAGACTTTATCGTTGTTGATATCCCCACGGATCCTCAAGTTCCTCTTATTTTAGGTCGTTCGTTTTTAGATACGTCTATGGCTTTAATTGATGTGCATGCTAGAAAGATCACCTTACGTTTCAACGACGAGGAACTTGTTATAAACGCAACTCAAAATTCTCAACTTTCTCATGTTTATTCCGTTGCTACCATAAACCTCGTTGATATGATCGACGTGGTTTGCGAGGAATTTTCACAAGAAGTTTTAGGGTTTGGTGATGAAGAAACTAGTGGCAATCCCACTATGTTAGATCCAATTCTTGATAATTCGACACCAACCTTCACTCCTTTTGAAGGTGGTGGTTTTACGTTGGAAGAATTCGATGTTCCACGTACTTGTGACGAAGACCTCGACAACGATGAGGACTTCTCGATTATCAAGGATTTTCTCAACGATTTCCCATTTCCTCCACCCGAGGAGGTTATGAGTATCGAGCCCAAATCTTCACTTGAGGAACCACCTATCCTCGAGTTGAAAGATTTACCTCCTCACCTCGAATATGTATATTTGGAGGAGGACGACAAGTTGCCGGTTATTATTGCGAAGGATCTTTCGAATGATGAAAAAACCGCACTTGTCGATGTTCTAAAGGATCACAAAGGGGCGATTGCGTGGAAGTTATCCGACATTAAGGGAATCGATCCCAAATTTTGTACCCACAAAATCTTAATGGAGGAGGATTTCAAGCCCACAATCCAAATTCAAAGAAGGGTGAACCCCAAAATTCACGATGTCATCAAAAAGGAGGTCCTTAAACTCCTTGACGCGGGAATGATTTACCCTATTTCTGATAGCCCTTGGGTGAGTCCTATTCATTGTGTCCCTAAAAAGGGAGGGATGACCGTTGTGCCAAACGATGCCAACGAGTTGATTCCGACTAGACTCGTGACCGGATGGAGAGTGTGCATTGACTATCGAGAGTTGAATGAAGCCACTCGAAAAGACCATTTTCCCTTGCCCTTCATGGACCAAATGTTGGAGCGTCTTGCGGGAAACGATTTCTATTGCTTTCTAGATGGTTTTTCCGGTTACTTCCAAATTCCCATCGATCCTCGTGATCAAGAAAAAACTACGTTTACGTGTCCATATGGAACGTTTGCCTATCGTAGAATGCCATTCGGACTTTGCAATGCACCGGGAACTTTTCAACGATGCATGATGGCTATTTTTCATGATATGATCGAGAACACGATGGAAGTCTTCATGGATGACTTTTCCGTGTTTGGTGATTCTTTCACTTCGTGTTTGTCGAACCTAGAGAGAATGTTAAAACGTTGTGAGGAAACCAACCTTGTGCTCAATTGGGAAAAGTGTCATTTTATGGTTAAGAGTGGAATCGTCTTAGGGCACAAGGTCTCGAAAGCGGGGATTGAGGTAGATCAAGCTAAGGTAGACGTCATCGCCAAATTACCTCATCCCAAAACCGTTAAGGGAGTTAGGAGTTTCCTAGGCCACGCGGGCTTTTATCGACGATTCATCAAGGATTTCTCGAAGATTTCTCGACCAATTACACATCTTCTTGAAAAAGAGGCACGTTTTGTCTTTGACGAAGATTGTGTACGAGCCTTTGAGATCCTTAAGAGGAAACTTACCGAAGCTCCCATTCTTGTTGCTCCCAATTGGAACCTCCTCTTTGAGCTTATGTGTGATGCTAGTGATTACGCTATTGGGGCCGTTTTGGGGTAACGTCATGATAAGCACTTCTTGCCTATTGACTATGCTAGCAAGACGATGACCGAGGCTCAACTTAAATACACTACAACGGAAAAGGAGTTCCTTGCCGTGGTGTATGCATTTGAGAAATTCCGACCTTATCTCGTCTTGACGAAATGCATAGTGTATACGGACCATTCGGCTATTAAGTATCTCATGGCAAAGCAAGATGCTAAGCCTAGATTACTTCGTTGGATTCTCCTCCTTCAAGAATTTGATCACAAAATCGTTGACAAAAAAGGAGCCGAGAATCTAGCGGCCGATCATCTCTCTCGTTTGGAAGATCCTCACCAAAGTGTTTACGAGCCCAAGGAAATCACCGAAACATTTCCGCTCGAGACACTTGGTGTAGTGAATTCTAAGCTTGATTCTTCTACCCCATGGTTTGCGGATTTTGCAAATTACCATGCGGGCAACTTCATTATTAAGGGTATGACGACTCAAGAAAAACGAAAATTCTTTCGTGACGTCAAGTTCTACTTTTGGAACGACCCTTACTTGTTTCGAACTTGTGCGGATAAAATCATCCGACGTTGTGTTTTTGGCACCGAAGCTTCTAACATCCTTAGAGCTTGCCATGAGGGACCCACGGGTGGTCACCACGGTGCTAATCTCACGGCTAAGAAGGTGTTTGATGCCGGCTTCTTTTGGCCTACTATTTACCGAGATGCACAAGATCTTGTGAAGTCGTGTGATGCATGCCAACGACAAGGAAAAGCCTCACAAAAAGATGAAATGCCACAAAATATCATTCAAGTATATGAGATCTTTGACGTTTGGGGTATAGACTTTATGGGGCCGTTCCCATCATCTCGTGGTAATAAGTACATTCTCATTACGGTTGACTACCTTTCTAAGTGGGTGGAGGCCAAGGCCTTGCCCACCAATGATGCTCGTGTGGTAGTCAAGTTTTTGAAGCAATTGTTTTCTCGGTTTGGAACCCCTCGTGCTATCATAAGCGATCGTGGAACCCATTTTTGTAACGACCAATTTGAAAGGGTTCTAAGGAAATATGGGGTTACACATCGGCTTTCTACGGCTTATCACCCACAAACGAGTGGGCAAGTCGAGGTTTCAAACCGAGCTTTAAAGA
This sequence comes from Glebionis coronaria, assembly GCA_025667525.1. Classification (NCBI taxonomy): domain Eukaryota; kingdom Viridiplantae; phylum Streptophyta; class Magnoliopsida; order Asterales; family Asteraceae; genus Glebionis; species Glebionis coronaria. The sequence goes on along the minus strand of JANFOE010001288.1, from coordinate 31,801 downwards.
GGATCTTGGAGAGATTCGTTGGGGAAACCGACAATCTTGGTCGGATAAGTTAGACGATGCTTTATGGGCCTTTAGGACCGCTCATAAGACGCCCATTGGGTGCACTCCCTATAAGCTTGTGTATGGAAAGAATTGTCATTTGCCTATCGAGTTAGAACACAAGGCTTATTGGGCCCTAAAGCATTGTAATGATGATTTGGAGACCGCGGGAAAACACCAGAAAATGCAATTGAATGAATTAGATGAATTAAGGGATATTGCTTATGAAAATTCATTGATTTATAAAGAGAAAACTAAAAAGTTGCATGATTCTAAAATTAAAAACCGGGTTTTTAACATTGGGGATCAAGTTTTGCTTTTTAATTCAAGATTGAAAATCTTTTCCGGTAAATTGAAATCCCGTTGGTCCGGTCCATTCACCGTGACTCAAGTATTTCCATATGGGACCATCGAGCTAGCTCAAGATGATGGTCCTAAGTTCAAGGTGAATGGACATAGGTTGAAGCACTACTTTGGCGGGGAAGTTCCATCCTTGAACTACCTCGACCAAGTCACCTTCCCCAATGATAATTAGTATTGAGGGGATCAAGTTGAGCTCATGACTCGGTAATCAAAAACGAGGTGCCTCGTGGGGGAGTCCCATGCTTATCCTATGTACATATTATCTCTTTCTAATGTAGCTTATGTGTGGGGATTTGTGCCCTTCCAACCTTTGTTCCGTGGTTGTTTGTGCATTGTGGTTTTTAGATCATGATCTTCACGATTGGAGCCTCTCGTGTTCGTTTTATGGGAGCACTCGATCGTTTGCTTTGGAGACATTTCTCAATATCCATGATATATCCTTTTGATGTTCTAACCTTAGGTTTTTATCACACTTCATAAACGGCTATTACTTATTGGTTACACCCTTTCCATGCTAGATTAGGCATTCGACTATGTCTCTAGTATGGGGGTGTTTGCACCCCTAGACTCGAAACATTGAGGATAATGTTTAACTTTAGTATGGGGGGGGGGGGGTGAATAGATACTTGCCTTGCCAAACCTTCACGCTTTCCAAAGTTTATGTTTTGTTTATCGTTTTGTTGCAAAATAAGGCTAAAAATGGCCAAATTTTAAAATTTTTCTCATGTTTTATAAGTGTTTGAAGACACGAATGTAGGTTTTCCGATGGCGAGAATAAGAGTAATTTTTGACTCGACCGTGCGTGTTGAGCACTTAGCTTTGATTCCTTAACTACACATTAGGCTAAGTCTCTTAAATGAGGACGAGAAATGATAGAGTTAATTATAAGTTACTATGCTAAACGTAGAGTACTCTTATTCTTTCAAAAACTCATGTGTTCTCGTTGTTTGCTTATTCTCCCTTCGCATGTAAATATTTTTTGCTTAATAAATATTGACTTAGCGGTTTAGTTAGGATTGTTGGGTTTCTAGTCTTTTCTAGTAGCTTCCGTGTAATTAAATTGGGAAGACATTAAGGTATCGCCAGCGTCACGGTTTTGAAGTATTGGCAACCCAAATAATCGAAAGCTTCACCCAATAATAAGATTTCAAGTGCTCACCTAAATCTAGCAAACAATTTGAAACCCCACAAGGCCTAAAATCTATGCAAAAATTGAAAGTGAATCAAGCCTTAATCTTCGACGCTTTAAAGATCCAAAATTCGCTTTAGCGTGAGGATATACGTCTTTGGCTAATAAAACCACCGATGAGGCGGATAATAAAAGGCAAGGCAAGACCGAAGTCATAATAAAAGCTTCATGGCGAAGTTGAATAAAAGATGGAGGTAAACCAAAGATAATAAGGCCCTTCCGTTAGGGGGCGTATAAAAGTCTTGGTAATAAGTCTCATGTTCAAAACCGTTAGAAAACCATGTTTATCGATTCTTCTTGTCAACTTAATTTTTTAACATCTTCGTCTATTAGGAGGGGTTATTGATTTGATGGTATTAGTTACACCGTTAGGACTCTATTTTTAGACCTAAATCTCTATTATCGCATAAGTCAAACAATGTATCCTCGTGAAACATTCAAGACAAAATAAAATATAAGAGATACAACTTAGGAATAATGGGAGGATAAGTACGTGATTAGGGCATATGAGTAGTGTTAGCATTACTAACTTATAATGACAATTATCTCGTTGCACGCTTAGCATGGAATTGGGGTGAAAATCGAGGACGATGAAATTATTTCTAACGAAGCATTCACGTGTTCTTATTCTATGAACCTAAACGTCCCATTTTGCGATGAAAATCATACATTATGTCTAAAACGCAAGTAGTAGTAATAGTAGTAGTGTAGCTAGTTTATCATTTCAATAGGAAATAAAAATGAATTTTGGAGATGCTATGATACTTTATTCTAGCATTGCGTGAGGGCACGGCAATGGTTTAGTATTGGGGAGTGATGAGACTGCTTTTATACATAGTCTCATCGTCCAAATAGGGCTTAAAATGCATTAAATATCATCAAAATACCCAAATATATGCTTGTGTTTGTTGCTTGTGTATTTTAGGTACGGATATTTAGAATATGACAAAAGATCACAAGAATTATGCAAAAACGAACACGGGAAACGAAGCCGCACGATGAACCAAGCCCTAATGAAGAATTTTCCAAAGAAAACCCTTGAAGATTTGAAGAATTATGAAGAAGGGTCCTCTAATTATGAAGAACTGACACTTTATACCCTTGTATCTTCATAATTACAAGTTTGGTCCCTAAAGTTTGTCAAAATTACAGAAAGGACCCTTAACTTTGAAGAATTGGCAAATTTAGTCCCTCTACAAAACTAAATTGTCAATATTGGTCCTCCAAGAAGTCAACAAACAAGTCAACACCTTGAAGAATGAAGACATGTCATGATAAGCCCTTGAAGATTGAAGAAATTGCAAGTTTAGTCCTTTTTATAAACTTTGAAAAACCCTTGTGCCACTTTCAGCAAGTTGCCCAAACTTGTATAAAGGAAAAAGAAGGTTTTGAGCTGTTTTGATCAAAGTAGCAAGTGAATGGGACATGGGGGGCCATTTGTGCCACGACATCACAACTTTCTCCACCAACCAAAAGGCTACACGTCACCCCACTTCCCTCATTAACCAATCATACTCCTCCTTTTTCCCACGTCACTATCCACTATCAAAACTAACGAATTTCTTAATCAGTTAATGGATTTTGGTGGTAAACATGTTTCTAAAAAAGAAAGAAGATTAATCACCACTGTTAACTATCTTCATAGTCCTTAAACCCTAATTCCTAATATCCACAAAACAAAGGGGTTTCTCCTATAACTATGCAGATTGATAATTAACCAAACAATAAACCAATCCCCACACATACCCCCTTACCATCCCATCCCATGTGGTCAGTAGGCCCCTCCCCTGCTCATGTCACTTTCTTCCCAAACCCAACAAGGAGACAAAATCAACGTTTGAGACCAACTGCGTGCTCCCTAAGCTCAAATGAATGGCCAAGATCAACTATCAACAGCTGGAACTTCACATGTAACCACCTTGACCAAGATTTCAGTCAAAACCAAGGGGCATTCCTGGAATTTCCCTCATTAGGGTTTAGGGCTTTGATTTATTGTATTATTTTATTCCATGCTTCTAGTTAGTTCTATAGAGTAGTATATAATGAGACGTATGTGTCTCATTATGTTTGTTCCTGATTTTTTTCCTTAGGTCAAAAACTTGTAAATCCCATTTTATCTATGAATGAAAAATTGGTTGAGTTTTGTGATGAAAAGAATCCAGGATCCCTCTTTACTTTTCTGCTATTGATTGAGTCCATTTAGTGTTTGTTTACCTTTTAAGTTTTTTTTTTAAAATTCAGTTTGTTTGAAAGTTTCTGAAATTTTGGATTTTTGGTAAAATACTTGTTTCAAGGATTTGGATTTTGCAGGTTTGTTAGTTGATTGGTGTAAATGTTTTGAAAGATAAACATTTAAGAAAGATTTTAAAAAAAGATTTAAAAGAGAAAGATAAAAAAACAGATTGCATATTGTGCTTGTGTTTCAAATTTTCTTAGCAGGTGTGTTGAAGGAGTATTGTTCAAGTGTTCTGCATAGGCCCAAGCCTATATGGAGGTGGTTAAGCAACCACTAAGGGTCCTGGATGTAGGACCCTTAAGGTAGCACCCTCATTCCATTTTCATTTTCAAGTTTTATGTCTTTATTTGGTGTTTTAAGTGATTATTTCATGAAAGCTGTTTAAGTGCTGTTTAAATTGTTTAATATTGCTTAATCTGGTGTAGTATGCATGTTAGATTGATCTTGATTCAATTTGATTAGGATTTGAGTTCATTTTGTTTGAAAAAATTGTATATCTGAAATTTAAGGGGTGTTTGGATCTGGTGATTAAGTTGAAATTGGTTAAAGGTTTTGAGTTAAAAAATGGTCTTAATCACTCATTAGGTTAGTTATAGGTGTAGACTAGCTTGGCTTTCTGTTTGGGTAAGTTTTGAACACATGTGCATGTTAAAAGTTTGAGAAAATAGAGTAAAATCAGAAAACTGCATTTGTTGCTTATTCTGTGTGAAATTGAGCACCAAGATTGATAATCTGATAGGTCTTAGGTCATTTGAGGGTTTTGCATTTGCTTATATGTGTGTTATCAACTCATTTGCAAGATATTGAGGGTGGAAAATCGTTTTTGTGCATGTAGAAAAAGCTACAAGTCACCAGACCTAGTAAAGTACATCAGCAAACTCATTTGATCATTTTGTGAAATTGTTGGCTTGATCTTGTGTGCTCTTTGCTTGTTTTTTGTGTTTACTGACTCCTTATACTCCAAAGAGTATAAGGGTGCCCTCTTGTCCATTAAAAACACCATAAATCAGCAAGTCAAGTCCTCTTGACATCACTTTTCACTTGTGAAGATATCCTTATTTGCTTGTGTGACAATCCGTCAATTTATGGTTGATATTTTATTCTCGAATATTATTTAAAAACGTTATTTTAATGTTACAATATGAACTCGCTTATTTTTGGGAAGAAATTTGGATTTACGTCTTGAAGTAGCATCGACTACGTCTAAACCGGAGGATTCAACGTTACGTGCTTACGTTTACATACACCGTCTTTGGTGACAGTCCGACATTTCAGAAAATAAATTTGTCCGTGAATATTATTTTAGAGTTTTAAATTTGTGTTGGTTCATAAACTCACAAATTTACGAGAAGAGATTAGGACTTACGATTTTATTTTAACGTCCATTACGACTAAACCGGAAACCTTAGGATTACGTATTTACGTTTTCGAACTCCGTTTTTGATGAAACAATTTTTATTATATTCGTTTTTTGCCATTGATTCATAACTTATAAAAACGTTTTTCGTAAAACGACCCGAGGGCACGCAAATCGAGAAAACTAGAATCGAGGAATACCCGTAAACTAGTGAGATGGGACAAAATACATTGTCCCACCCCACTAGCACCATGGGACGGCACAAATAAGACACCACATCAATATGTGGCATCTTATTTACTTGTTAGCTACAAGTGTAAGCAAGCTTACACTTTAAGCCACTTTAAGCTACACACCAACACAAAACCATTAGCAATTCACACATACCATTTCACAACATGCAAAACCACTCTCAAAACTCTCTCACCCTCCCATGGATGCCGTCCCATATCTTAAACAAAACCCCCATTTGATCTAAATTTCACCACAAAATCTCATGTTATTCATATACATGTTGATGCCCTCTTGAAACCCTATTGATTGGTGGTGCTTATAACATCCAAGGAGGAGTATTCATGGTGTCTTGGGGCTGATTTTCCACAAGGAATTCATGGAGCATGGTGGTCTTGAAGATGGTCATGGATATCCACAAGTTTCTCCATCAAAAATCCATGTTTTGATCAACCTACATCATCATGGTGGTATAAAGATTGTCCTCCTCATCTTCTTATTGTTTTGATTATGTAAACATGTATTTTATTTCCTATTGTATATGTATATGATGATTATATGATGATAAAAATATTATGTGGGGATTTGGTGTTGATAAACATGATTAAAAAGGTGAAAACTATAAAGAACAAGGCTAAAATCATGCTTAATTTACATGGCTGTATAAAACAGTAAAGAAACAGGTCATGGACTGATAAAATGATGAAGTAGAATCCATTTACAGTACGCTATATGTCTTGTACACATGTGAGAGTTGGCCATGCAATGGAATCAAAGTAATGAGTGAGATATGATCAAAACAAGTTTAAGGTATAAATCTGAGGTTACTGTTTTGGACGATTTTTAGAAAATATTTTGAAGGTGATTCAACAGTAGATATAGAAGAGTTAATTGTAGCACATATCATGTAGTTTATGTGATAAAAATTTGAGCTTCTATCTCCATATAGAACTCAAGATATGGCAATTTTGGTGAAAGTGAAGATAAAAATCAGATTTTGGAAAATAAAGTATATTACTATTATATAAGCACTCAAAATTTAATAGTATAAAATATAAAATAAAAACCCACTAAATTATGGATTTTATTTATATAAGAATGTAAAAGGTTAAATAAGTGTACATTTTATAAAAATGGTAATTTGTTAAGTTTTATAAGTTATAAAACTATAAACATGATTTTTACGACTTTTTCGGCTATTGCCGTAAAATTAACGTTTTTGTTAAATAAAACTTGGACGGTTGGACCCGTCTAATGAAAACTTTATAAAAATTATATACTGATATATAGACATGTATAACAAGTAAAAATCGATAAAAGCCGAACTATAGGACATACGGACGTTAACGGACTAAATTAACGTTACTGGACTAATAATACAACCAAAATGGACTAAAATACTTATGAACTTATTATTGAGCTTAACCCATTTGGGCCCAACTTGTAAAGTTTAGATACTGATAAAATAAGTATAACATGGATTAAAACAAGTTAAAGAACTTACAATAAGTTTATTGGACTTAAAACACGTAAACGCGTAAAACTAGTAAACTAGTATAAAAGTTATCGACATATAACACTAAAATGAGTAAATGAGAATATGTAAACCCACTTGATCATCAAATATATATAATCATCATATGTATACATAATTGTTATTTTTATAAAGTCATTGGACATGAGTCTAAGACGAGTATTATTTGTTTAGGTTTCCGTGATTGAAGCACGTACCGTACGACCGAATTGCCGATAGCCCGCCTTCCCACATCAACGTGAGTTCATAGCCTCGCACACTTTTAAATGTTTTTATAAATGTTTTATAAACCCGCGAGGGAGATAACATGTTAGTTTTTATAAAATAGGACACCATTTGTCCCGATTGTTTGTTTATTGATTTTGGACCTGAACGATTGTATGACCCGATTGTATGACCCGATAAATGATTAAAGGACCCGATAGATGAAATTAAATGGATTATTAAAGTTAGGTTATGTCACTAAAAGTCCCATTAGCATGAATTGTGAACTACCGGGATTTGGTAGACGCTTATGCATTTAATAGTACTATTTGGGGACGATCACCCCAGTTCGCGCCTTGACGGTTGATCCCCGTCGTGCCACATTGATTGGTAAGCGAATTTATGTATGAGAAGATTTCCATAGCGTGACCTTTATGACGACACGCTACTTTAGATGGGCAAAATTGGTATCGGGTTAGCTACCCGTTGTTGGTTTAGTAAGGTAACAATGTCATGCGGCTTATAATAATCCAAACTAACGAAATACTACTAGACGCTCAGAATTACGACGTATTGCCTGACTAGCAATACAGGGTCATACTATTGATATTATGTTTGTATTTTGGTTTTCATAACCATATTCATGTAACGGTTTTTATTTTCATACAATGTTATAAGACGTATTGTATGACGTTTTTACGACATTGGCTCGTATAATGATTTTTAAGGCAAATGCCTATGCTATGATTTTGATAAAGATTTGTATAAAATGATTTTGGCTATTTTATGGCCTATTACAATGATTTGTACAAAAATGATTTTCGGTAAAAACTTTATACTGATATTATATTGATGGTTTCTTAAACTCTTTGTACGAAATGATTTTTGGTAATAATTTTATACCAAAGTTATATCGATGTAATTTATTAAACTCTATAAATTCACTCGGCGTTATCGCTGACCTTTTCTTTTAACATGTTTTATCTCAGGTACTTGAAGGTAATTCTCGGGAAGACGACAAGAATTCATGGCCCACACTTAAACAATATTTTCCATTCAAAATGCTTTGTAAAACTTTGTATGAAATATAATGACTGGGGACCGATGTAAATTTTGATATTTATGAATGGAAATGCTTTATTAATAAACGACGCGATATTTATGCGTTGTCTATGATGTGAGTAATGTGCTATCCCGTAACACCAACTAGTCTTCCGTTGTATTGAGTTGTATAAATTTGGGGGTGTTACAGTTTGGTATCAGAGCTCTCGTTATAGAGAACGAAAGATTTTTAAAACTATGGTTTTGAATAAAACATTTCAAAATCATTTAACTATAAACATTTTTCTAAAAATGTCTAAAAATCTTTTGACTATAACGGTGCCAAAGAATTCCCGAGTTACCGACAAGGCCAGACTGAGAAGTGTTATTTTAATATATATAACTTGGATTATATATATATATATGATGTAATTTTTTTTACATGATTGTTTGATGATAATTTCGATATTTATACGATGTATTTATACGACGTAGATTGTCACAAGTAACCCTAAATTCCCCTAGTAAATTAATCGAAGCTATTCTCGTAGGAATTCTAGCTATCCTAGATCTAAACCAAGTTGTGGATATTTGTGATCCCAACAAATGGTTGATATTTGTAGAAATGTAGATATTATTTGATTGCGATATTGAAGAAGAATTGGCGAGATTAAATCTGATATCGATGCCATGACGATCTTTCCTTATAGAGTGGAGTTTGACAAAACGTTATCACCAGGAAAGATGTCATCTGATTCGTTGTCATCCAATTCTTAAATTGAAAAAGAAAGGGTGAATGTTGCACTTGAGGCTGTTATTGGAACCATTACCCAAAAGCCTCATGCCACTAATACCTTTCCGAGAAGTCTAGTTGAATGATCAAGTCATTTCATATTAATGACTCATTTGATAATTGTTGATGAAGGAGCTATAGGATTGGAAATTAAGTGTTGATCGTATCGAGCTTTTATTGTCCTATTAAGGTTTATAAATAAGATTGAAAGTATTGGATAATGAGGTAGGATATTGAATTGAGTATAAATTGGTTAAAACTTGAATAAAGTAAAATTTAACCTGTATGGAATATGAGATTGTTAAGAGGAAATTATTAAGTTTTGTGATTAAATTATAAAGTTTTAATTGATTGTTGATTCGTGTTAAGGGTTGTTCCTAGGCCATTGTCCACTGACGAGGATGCCCAGTGTCCAAGAAATAAATTGAAGAAATCTTCTTCTGAATTGGGACCGATGGATCTTCCGGGACAGGCAGGACACCTAATGACTCTTGTAGATTAGTATTCATTGTGGTATCTTTTAAAAACAATCCCTAACTTAACTGTGACATCAGTTGGTAGGATGAGTTCTGAGAATTGTATGACATGGTGACACGTAATGTGTTACGGTACAATTTTGACTTGTTTGTGATTAATGAAAAGACTACCTTTGATTGCTAAATTCTACATGTATCTATGTTATCTATCTTTTATTGCTTCATCCTAATGTTCGCATTAGTAATGCAACCATTGAACAAATACTCATCTCGATTTGAGTTATGTTGTGGATTATTCTCTTTTGAGTGCCATCAAGGTCATGAACCTCATGATTATTTGGCTAAAGCTCATTTCCTATCATATTATAGTTAGTTCTTGGTGAACAACTCTTCATCACTCTTTTGCAGATCACACATTGTTTTTATAAAGATAAAACAGTATCCTTTGAGAAAATTTAATTTTCATCACTATAAGGATTATTTAAAGTGAGATTTATAAGTGATTGTTATCGAAATGAAGTTGTTTATAAAGTACCTTGGAAAACTTAAATTATTTCCATAACAAAGAAAACCTTTGTAAATATATTCTTGATTCTTATTTAAGAATTAAGCATGAAAATGTTTTTACCATAAACATGATCATAAAATTTTGACGAACTGAGTATTGCATCGTTAATCTTGAAATTGTATATAGTTGCGCGCCTACATACAATTTGGAATGGACTATGCAAGGCTGATTAGTAGTCACCATAAAACTGATTAATAAACGCTACATTTTCTTTGAAGATTGTGAAAGATTAAAATTTATGAGATCTGCAAGAAGTGAAAAATAAGGACATAATGTTAGGGACACCTACATATGTGCCTGTAGCATCTATTCTTCTGAGTCGAATTTACTCATCTGTGGAAATTGTCTTACTTGACAATTGACAATTCTTTCTTGTCCAATTCTCCCGTAGTGAGATTCTTAGGAAAAGTGTCTGATTACCGAGTGTTGATACCCGACTGGATGTATCGACGTTCCTATCATTTCTTTTGATTTGATTTCATTTGAATGACCTGGGTAACGATCCGAGGAGCTTTCGAATGCGTACTCAAATTATGAAAAACATGGGATATATTCATATTCATTAAATGTTTTCGTCTGTATCTGATTTGAAATTCTCTCGCATAGATTATGCATTGACCCTACTCTTTTAAGGTTAGTTACGTCTCCAGATATCCTTGAATTGTGAAGGATTATGAGTTATTATTGGTCTTTTGAGAAGTTCACATCTTATCGACGGCAATAAAACTGAAAGGTTGGTAATGCCAGTAGAATGGATTGATTGATTATGACATGACGACATTGTCTTAATTGATGGGAACTCGAGTAGAATTTCCCGAAAAGATAAGATGTTGATTATCCAAAGTGCTCTAAATAATTCTTGATGGATGACCCTATCCTGTATTAAGACTTGAAATATTACCATGAATGGTTGTGAACTAGTTATAGATATTATAATCTAGAAAGAACCTAATATGAATTTATTAAAAGATGTTTATCTTATCTGAAACCTTAGGAAGTATTTGATTGATGAGTTACCTAAACTTTCGCCATTAAAGCAAATTGAAATTGGTATTGATTATATTTCCGGTGTTGCACTTGTGGCTTGTGCACTGTACGTCAGCATCATCTGAATTTAAGGAATTACCGTACAACTGAGAGAGTTGTCGGAGAAAGATTTTATTCTACCAAGCCTGTCATCATGAAGAGCTATGGTGTTATCATTCCTTATATTTATAGATTACTGTGACTGAGTAAATTGACAATCGAAAACGATATCCATAACTCGAAATGGAAGATTTGTTCGATCATTTACAAGGTTGTAGCATATGTTTTAAGATTTGATCCACGGCATGGTTATTATCAACTTCGCGTCCGCGAAGAAGATTATTTATTCCAATCACTACATCCGGTACTTGTAATGAACATTATGAGTTTCACGTGGTGACGTTTGGATTAACTAATACACATGTAGCATTCATAAATTTGGTGAATCACGTGTGTAGGCTGTGATTTGATAAATTTATGCTTGTGATCATCAAGGACCATTTGTTCGATTATAAGAATAAGGAGTTAATAATTATTTATAGATTGCCCTGAATTGGCCGAACAATGAAAACCTGTACCTTAAATATTTAACATGTGATTAAAGACTTAATTCTTTACATGATTTAACCGTGTGATTAATAGATAATGGAAGCTATATTGACTTTTCAAAGATTAGAACCATTAACGCTTAGGGATTAAAAACTTAATCCTTTACATAAAATGACCGTTGGATTAATAATGGTAAGATGTATGCATATAGACTCTTCAAAAATTAAGAGCCCTTTTAAGACTTTGGATTTTACCAAAAAGAAAATGCAAATATGTTTTGACAAAGGTTTTAACAAAGGATTTTAAAGGGATTATTACCTTATACACAAACCATTTAACTAAACTTCTGTTTAGGGGTAAATGTTTGTGTATACTTCTGGACATCTTAAGAAGAATTGAGGAAACTATATAAATTATGACTTAAAATTTGAAATAATAATTTTTACTTTTCAAACTAAGAAAACTTTGACCAAAGTATAAACAAAGGTTTTTCGAACATTTACGAATCCTATTAATTATTTTCGATAAATCAACAAAAATCGTGTTAATTAAATTCAAATTTATTCTGAACAGTTTTATATAATTGATCGAACTAAGAAATTTAAAACTTTTACGTTTACGCTTCATAAAAGTTAACTAATAATTATTTAATTAATCATAATAATTATCGATGCTTTACACGCCGGATTGAGAAAAACTGATAAAAATGATAGTTGAGACGAAACTGAAACATAAAAGATATGAAGAAAGAATTTTAATAAATACAGTTATGATATTTATTTCATCAGGAAGGTGAACGTAATTACTGACGCATAATATAGAAAGAATATCTGAGTAAATTATGGACATGATAATTATATCATCATGAGAGGTGAATATAGATACCGACGCATTATGTAGAAAAGATAAAGAACCAATTAAAACATGTTCCTTAATAATGGAGGTGCAAAATAAAATCGCCGAACAATTTAAAATATAGCCGATGATTGTAAATAGGATAATATAAATAATAAAAAGTGGTTCGCGGCTAATGTGAACCATTAAAATAGAGAAACCAATAGCGTTAAATGTTTTAAAGGCCACTTGTGGTTGCCTAAATATGGAGATCATGAGATATAGTTATGTTGGAATTTGTAAGTATAAGTATTCTATTTATGTCATTTATGACTAAGAGTATCTTTGTCTGAAGAAGTTGTACTGATGGCAATTATGAAAGCAGACATCGCCTCATACATTAGTAAACGTCTAGCTATTACTAAGGTCATCATCTGAATTTGATTCGATTTGGGTCATCGTCGACAGACTAACCAAATTTGCTAATATCATTCCCGTTAATGATAAATGCAAAAGAGTTATGTAAACATAGTGTGCCTGTATCGAACATCTTTATCAAGATCCTCGCTTCGCATCGAATTTCTAGAGATTTGCTCAGAAATCAATGAGAACGAACCTTGATGAGAGTACTATGTACCACCCCAATCGAAGGGACGAGGTAAAGTAACGATACAAAATACTATAAGCGATGTTCTATGTTTGAATGATTGACCTTTGGTAATAGACCGTATAATCGTTTTCCTTTGGAGAGATTATCATTGATAATTATTGTATTAGGATCGAGATCTAATCTTGTTAGGATCTATATTAGAGCATCTGTAAGCAAGAGTTGAGATGAAGACATCTGACATACACCCATTGTGAGTTGGACATGTCTTTTAGGTTTAAGGTTTCCTATGATGGCGAACCTAACCTTGCAAAATACCCGACCCGCGAGATCTGAAATGATTGTTGAAATTAGGATTTGATTATTAACTGCCGATAGTGGGCAGGAAGTTATGTGAATATGAAATGTAGATCTTGAAGTGCCAAATGGGTAGCGAAGTTATGCCAAAAATTTTAACCTTGGAAAAATGAATTCATGATCTGACAAATCATGGGATATAAGTCCCCGATTGTATGGGACCATTGAGATGATGAAAAAGTTGGGATTGAAAGGCATATAAGCTGGATCTACCCTAGGACTTCAAAGACTGCGTGAATTATGTTTCGTAAATCAAACTTGATGGAATACCTATCAAGTGAAAATCTGATTGTTCTTAGTAAAGCTTAGATCGGCGGAAAGTTGCATTCATCAGAAACCCGTGAACATCATGGATAGAGAAAGTAAGTCAACATTTAGCCTGATCTTATTCCCGTAGTTATGTTTGATGAAACTCGCGTATTATAATGGATTACACTTGTGAGAAAAGACCGAATGTGGAGGAAATACCCACATGGCTTTAACTCTATAAGAAGCGAGTAGTAAGGTAAGATGATCTTTGAGGACAAAGATCCTGTTTAGGGGTAAATGCTGTGACAATCCGTCAATTTATGGTTGATATTTTATTCTCGAATATTATTTAAAAACGTTATTTTAATGTTACAATATGAACTCGCTTATTTTTGGGAAGAAATTTGGATTTACGTCTTGAAGTAGCATCGACTACGTCTAAACCGGAGGATTCAACGTTACGTGCTTACGTTTACATACACCGTCTTTGGTGACAGTCCGACATTTCAGAAAATAAATTTGTCCGTGAATATTATTTTGGAGTTTTAAATTTGTGTTGGTTCATAAACTCACAAATTTACGAGAAGAGATTAGGACTTACGATTTTATTTTAACGTCCATTACGACTAAACCGGAAACCTTAGGATTACGTATTTACGTTTTCGAACTCTGTTTTTGATGAAACAATTTTTATTAGATTCGTTTTGTGCCATTGATTCATAATTTATAAAAACGTTTTTCGTAAAACGACCCGAGGGCACGCAAATCGAGAAAACTAGAATCGAGGAATACCCGTAAACTAGTGAGATGGGACAAAATACATTGTCCCACCCCACTAGCACCATGGGATGGCACAAATAAGACACCACATCAATATGTGGCATCTTATTTACTTGTTAGCTACAAGTGTAAGCAAGCTTACACTTTAAGCCACTTTAAGCTACACACCAACACAAAACCATTAACAATTCACACATACCATTTCACAACATGCAAAACCACTCTCAAAACTTCCTCACCCTCCCATGGATGCCGTCCCATATCTTAAACAAAACCCCCATTTGATCTAAATTTCACCACAAAATCTCATGTTATTCATATACATGTTGATGCCCTCTTGAAACCCTATTGATTGGTGGTGCTTATAACATCCAAGGAGGAGTATTCATGGTGTCTTGGGGCTGATTTTCCACAAGGAATTCATGGAGCATGGTGGTCTTGAAGATGGTCATGGATATCCACAAGTTTCTCCATCAAAAATCCATGTTTTGATCAACCTACATCATCATGGTGGTATAAAGATTGTCCTCCTCATCTTCTTATTGTTTTGATTATGTAAACATGTATTTTATTTCCTATTGTATATGTATATGATGATTATATGATGATAAAAATGTTATGTGGGGATTTGGTGTTGATAAACATGATTAAAAAGGTGAAAAACTATAAAGAACAAGGCTAAAATCATGCTTAATTTACATGGCTGTATAAAACAGTAAAGAAACAGGTCATGGACTGATAAAATGATGAAGTAGAATCCATTTACAGTAAGCTATATGTCTTGTACACATGTGAGAGTTGGCCATGCAATGGAATCAAAGTAATGAGTGAGATATGATCAAAACAAGTTTAAGGTATAAATCTAAGGTTACTGTTTTGAAAGATTTTTAGAAAATATTTGGAAGATGATTCAACAGTAGCTATAGGAGAGTTAATTGTATCACATATCATGTAGTTTATGTGATAAAAATTTGAGCTTCTATCTCCATATAGAACTCAAGATATGGCAATTTTGGTGAAAGTGAAGATAAAAATCAGATTTTGGAAAATAAAGTATATTACTATTATATAAGCACTCAAAATTTAATAGTATAAAATATAAAATAAAAACCCACTAACTTATGGATTTTATTTATATAAGAATGTAAAAGGTTAAATAAGTTTACATTTTATAAAAATGGTAATTTGTTAAGTTTTATAAGTTATAAAACTATAAACATGATTTTTACGACTTTTTCGGCTATTGCCGTAAAATTAACGTTTTTGTTAAATAAAACTTGGACGGTTGGACCCGTCTAATGAAAACTTTATAAAACTTATATACTGATATATAGACATGTATAACAAGTAAAAATCGATAAAACCTGAACTATAGGACATACGGACGTTAACGGACTAAATTAACGTTACTGGACTAATAATACAACCAAAATGGACTAAAATACTTATGAACTTATTATTGGGCTTAACCCATTTGGGCCTAACTTGTAAAGTTTAGATACTGATAAAATAAGTATAACATGGATTAAAACAAGTTAAAGAACTTACAATAAGTTTATTGGACTTAAAACACGTAAACGGGTAAAACTAGTAAACTAGTATAAAAGTTATCGACATATAACACTAAAATGAGTAAATGAGAATATGTAAACCCACTTGATCATCAAATATATATAATCATCATATGTATACATAATTGTTATTTTTATAAAGTCATTGGACATGAGTCTAAGACGAGTATTATTTGTCTAGGTTTCCGTGATTGAAGCACGTACCGTACGACCGAATTGCCGATAGCCCGCCTTCCCACATCAACGTGAGTTCATAGCCTCGCACACTTTTAAATGTTTTTATAAATGTTTTATAAACCCGCGAGGGAGATAACATGTTAGTTTTTATAAAATAGGACACCATTTGTCCCGATTGTTTGTTTATTGATTTTGGAGCTGAATGATTGTATGACCCGATAAATGATTAAAGGACCCGATAGATGAAATTAAATGGATTATTAAAGTTAGGTTATGTCACTAAAAGTCCCATTAGCATGAATTGTGAACTACCGGGATTTGGTAGACGCTTATGCATTTAATAGTACTATTTGGGGACGATCACCCCAGTTCGCGCCTTGACGGTTGATCCCCGTCGTGCCACATTGATTGGTAAGCGAATTTTTGTATGAGAAGATTTCCATAGCGTGACCTTTGTGACGACACGCTACTTTAGATGGGAAAAATTGGTATCGGGTTAGCTACCCGTTGTTGGTTTAGTAAGGTAACAATGTCATGCGGCTTATAATAATCCAAACTAACGAAATACTACTAGACGCTCAGAATTACGACGTATTGCCTGACTAGCAATACAGGGTCATACTATTGATATTATGTTTGTATTTTGGTTTTCATAACCATATTCATGTAACGGTTTTTATTTTCATACAACGTTATAAGACGTATTGTATGACGTTTTTACGACATTGGCTCGTATAATGATTTTTAAGGCAAATGTCTATGCTATGATTTTGATAAAGATTTGTATAAAATGATTTTGGCTATTTTATGGCCTATTACAATGATTTGTACAAAAATGATTTTCGGTAAAAACTTTATACTGATATTATATTGATGGTTTCTTAAACTCTTTGTACGAAATGATTTTTGGTAATAATTTTATACCAAAGTTATATCGATGTAATTTATTAAACTCTATGAATTCACTCGGCGTTATCGCTGACCTTTTCTTTTAACATGTTTTATCTCAGGTACTTGAAGGTAATTCTCGGGAAGACGACAAGAATTCATGGCCCGCACTTAAACAATATTTTCCATTCAAAATGCTTTGTAAAACTTTGTATGAAATATAATGACTGGGGACCGATGTAAATTTTGATATTTATGAATGGAAATGCTTTATTAATAAACGACGCGATATTTATGTGTTGTGTATGATGTGAGTAATGTTCTATCCCGTAACACCAACTAGTCTTCCGCTGTATTGAGTTGTATAAATTTGGGGGTGTTACAGTTTGGTATCAGAGCTCTCGCTATAGAGAACGAAAGATTTTTAAAACTATGGTTTTGAATAAAACATTTCAAAATCATTTAACTATAAACATTTTTCTAAAAATGTCTAAAAATCTTTTGACTATAACGGTGCCGAAGAATTACCGAGTTACCGACAAGGCCAGACTGAGAAGTGTTATTTTAATATATATAACTTGGATTATATATATATATATATATATGATGTAATTTTTTTTACATGATTGTTTGATGATTATTTCGATATTTATACGATGTATTTATACGACGTAGATTGTCACAAGTAACCCTAAATTCCCCTAGTAAATTAATCGAAGCTATTCTCGTAGGAATTCTAGCTATCCTAGATCTAAACCAAGTTGTGGATATTTGTGATCCCAACAAATGGTTGATATTTGTAGAAATGTAGATATTAGTTGATTGCGATATTGAAGAAGAATTGGCGAGATTAAATCTGATATCGATGCCATGACGATCTTTCCTTATAGAGTGGAGTTTGACAAAACGTTATCACCAGGAAAGATGTCATCTGATTCGTTGTCATCCAATTCTTAAATTGAAAAAGAAAGGGTGAATGTTGCACTTGAGGCTGTTATTGGAACCATTACCCAAAAGCCTCATGCCACTAATACCTTTCCGAGAAGTCTAGTTGAATGATCAAGTCATTTCATATTAATGACTCATTTGATAATTGTTGATGAAGGAGCTATAGGATTGGAAATTAAGTGTTGATCGTATCGAGCTTTTATTGCCCTATTAAGGTTTATAAATAAGATTGAAAGTATTGGATAATGAGGTAGGATATTGAATTGAGTATAAATTGGTTAAAACTTGAATAAAGTAAAATTTAACCCGTATGGAATATGAGATTGTTAAGAGGAAATTATTAAGTTTTGTGATTAAATTATAAAGTTTTAATTGATTGTTGATTCGTGTTAAGGGTTGTTCCTAGGCCATTGTCCACTGACGAGGATGCCCAGTGTCCAAGAAATAAATTGAAGAAATCTTCTTCTGAATTGGGACCGATGGATCTTCCGGGACAGGCAGGACACCTAATGAATCTTGTAGATTAGTATTCATTGTGGTATCTTTTAAAAACAATCCCTAACTTAACTGTGACATCAGTTGGTAGGATGAGTTCTGAGAATTGTATGACATGGTGACACGTAATGTGTTACGGTACAATTTTGACTTGTTTGTGATTAATGAAAAGACTACCTTTGATTGCTAAATTCTACATGTATCGATGTTATCTATCTTTTATTGCTTCATCCTAATGTTCGCATTAGTAATGCAACCATTGAACAAATACTCATCTCGGTTTGAGTTATGTTGTGGATTATTCTCTTTTGAGTGCCATCAAGGTCATGAACCTCATGATTATTTGGCTAAAGCTCATTTCCTATCATATTATAGTTAGTTCTTGGTGAACAACTCTTCATCACTCTTTTGCAGATCACACATTGTTTTTATAAAGATAAAACGGTATCCTTTGAGAAAATTTAATTTTCATCACTATAAGGATTATTTAAAGTGAGATTTATAAGTGATTGTTATCGAAATGAAGTTGTTTATAAAGTACCTTGGAAAACTTAAATTATTTCCATAACAAAGAAAACCTTTGTAAATATATTCTTGATTCTTATTTAAGAATTAAGCATGAAAATGTTTTTACCATAAACATGATCATAAAATTTTGACGAACTGAGTATTGCATCGTTAATCTTGAAATTGTATATAGTTGCGCGCCTACATACACTTTGGAATGGACTATGCAAGGCTGATTAGTAGTCACCATAAAACTGATTAATAAACGCTACATTTTCTTTGAAGATTGTGAAAGATTAAAATTTATGAGATCTGCAAGAAGTGAAAAATAAGGACATAATGTTAGGGACACCTACATATGTGCCTGTAGCATCTATTCTTCTGAGTCGAATTTACTCATCTGTGGAAATTGTCTTACTTGACAATTGACAATTCTTTCTTGTCCAATTCTCCCGTAGTGAGATTCTTAGGAAAAGTGTCTGATTACCGAGTGTTGATACCCGACTGGATGTATCGACGTTCCTATCATTTCTTTTGATTTGATTTCATTTGAATGACCTGGGTAACGATCCGAGGAGCTTTCGAATGCGTACTCAAATTATGAAAACATGGGATATATTCATATTCATTAAATGTTTTCGTCTGTATCTGATTTGAAATTCTCTCGCATAGATTATGCATTGACCCTACTCTTTTAAGGTTAGTTACGTCTCCAGATATCCTTGAATTGTGAAGGATTATGAGTTATTATTGGTCTTTTGAGAAGTTCACATCTTATCGACGGCAATAAAACTGAAAGGTTGGTAATGCCAGTAGAATGGATTGATTGATTATGACATGACGACATTGTCTTAATTGATGGGAACTCGAGTAGAATTTCCCGAAAAGATAAGATGTTGATTATCCAAAGTGCTCTAAATAATTCTTGATGGATGACCCTATCCTGTATTAAGACTTGAAATATTACCATGAATGGTTGTGAACTAGTTATAGATATTATAATCTAGAAAGAACCTAATATGAATTTATTAAAAGATGTTTATGTTATCTGAAACCTTAGGAAGTATTTGATTGATGAGTTACCTAAACCTTCGCCATTAAGGCAAATTGAAATTGGTATTGATTATATTTCCGGTGTTGCACTTGTGGCTTGTGCACTGTACGTCAGCATCATCTGAATTTAAGGAATTACCGTACAACTGAGAGAGTTGTCGGAGAAAGATTTTATTCTACCAAGCCTGTCATCATGAAGAGCTATGGTGTTATCATTCCTTATATTTATAGATTACCGTGACTGAGTAAATTGACAATCGAAAACGATATCCATAACTCGAAATGGAAGATTTGTTCGATCATTTACAAGGTTGTAGCATATGTTTTAAGATTTGATCCACGGCATGGTTATTATCAACTTCGCGTCCGCGAAGAAGATTATTTATTCCAATCACTACATCCGGTACTTGTAATGAACATTATGAGTTTCACGTGGTGACGTTTGGATTGACTAATACACATGTAGCATTCATAAATTTGGTGAATCACGTGTGTAGGCTGTGATTTGATAAATTCATGCTTGTGATCATCAAGGACCATTTGTTCGATTATAAGAATAAGAAGGAGTTAATAATTATTTATAAATTGCCCTGAATTGGCCGAACAATGAAAACCTGTACCTTAAATATTTAACATGTGATTAAAGACTTAATTCTTTACATGATTTAACCGTGTGATTAATAGATAATGGAAGCTATATTGACTTTTCAAAGATTAGAACCATTAACGCTTAGGGATTAAAAACCTAATCCTTTTCATAAAATAACCGTTGGATTAATAATGGTAAGATGTATGCATATAGACTCTTCAAAAATTAAGAGCCCTTTTAAGACTTTGGATTTTACCAAAAAGAAAATGCAAATATGTTTTGACAAAGGTTTTAACAAAGGATTTTAAAGGGATTATTACCTTATACACAAACCATTTAACTAAACTTCTGTTTAGGGGTAAATGTTTGTGTATACTTCTGGACATCTTAAGAAGAATTGAGGAAACTATATAAATTATAACTTAAAATTTGACATGATAATTTTTACTTTTCAAACTAAGAAAACTTTGACCAAAGTATAAACAAAGGTTTTTCGAACATTTACGAATCCTATTAATTATTTTCGATAAATCAACAAAAATCGTGTTAATTAAATTCAAATTTATTCTGAACATTTTTATATAATTGATCGAACTAAGAAATTTAAAACTTTTACGTTTACGCTTCATAAAAGTTAACTAATAATTATTTAATTAATCATAATAATTATCGACGCTTTACACGCCGGATTGAGAAAAACTGATAAAAATGATAGTTGAGACGAAACTGAAACATAAAAGATATGAAGAAAGAATTTTAATAAATACAGTTATGATATTTATTTCATCAGGAAGGTGAACGTAATTACTGACGCATAATATAGAAAGAATATCTGAGTAAATTATGGACATGATAATTATATCATCATGAGAGGTGAATATAGATACCGACGCATTATGTAGAAAAGATAAAGAACCAATTAAAACATGTTCCTTAATAATGGAGGTGCAAAATAAAATCGCCGAACAATTTAAAATATAGCCGATGATTGTAAATAGGATAATATAAATAATAAAAAGTGGTTCGCGGCTAATGTGAAGCATTAAAATAGAGAAACCAATAGCGTTAAATGTTTTAAAGGCCACTTGTGGTTGCCTAAATATGGAGATCATGAGATATAGTTATGTTGGAATTTGTAAGTATAAGTATTCTATTTATATCATTTATGACTAAAAGTATCTTTGTCTGAAGAAGTTGTACTGATGGCAATTATGAAAGCAGACATCGCCTCATACATTAGTAAACGTCTAGCTATTACTAAGGTCATCATCTGAATTTGATTCGATTTAGGTCATCGTCGACAGACTAACCAAATCTGCTAATATCATTCCCGTTAATGATAAATGCAAAAGAGTTATGTAAACATAGTGTGCCTGTATCGAACATCTTTATCAAGATCCTCGCTTCGCATCGAATTTCTAGAGATTTGCTCAGAAATCAATGAGAACGAACCTTGATGAGAGTACTATGTACCACCCCAATCGAAGGGACGAGGTAAAGTAACGATACAAAATACTATAAGCGCTGTTCTATGTTTGAATGATTGACCTTTGGTAATAGACCGTATAATCGTTTTCCTTTGGAGAGATTATCATTGATAATTATCGTATTAGGATCGAGATCTAATCTTGTTAGGATCTATATTAGAGCATCTGTAAGCAAGAGTTGAGATGAAGACATCTGACATACACCCATTGTGAGTTGGACATGTCTTTTAGGTTTAAGGTTTCCTATGATGGCGAACCTAACCTTGCAAAATACCCGACCCGCGAGATCTGAAATGATTGTTGAAATTAGGATTTGATTATTAACTGCCGATAGTGGGCAGGAAGTTATGTGAATATGAAATGTAGATCTTGAAGTGCCAAATGGGTAGCGAAGTTATGCCAAAATTTTTAACCTTGGAAAAATGAATTCATGATCTGACAAATCATGGGATATAAGTCCCTGATTGTATGGGACCATTGAGATGATGAAAAAGTTGGGATTGAAAGGCATATAAGCTGGATCTACCCTAGGACTTCAAAGACTGCGTGAATTATGTTTCGTAAATCAAACTTGATGGAATACCTATCAAGTGAAAATCTGATTGTTCTTAGTAAAGCTTAGATCGGCGGAAAGTTGCATTCATCAGAAACCCGTGAACATCATGGATAGAGAAAGTAAGTCAACATTTAGCCTGATCTTATTCCCGTAGTTATGTTTGATGAAACTCGCGTATTGTAATGGATTAGACTTGTGAGAAAAGACCGAATGTGGAGGAAATACCCACATGGCTTTAACTCTATAAGAAGCGAGTAGTAAGGTAAGATGATCTTTGAGGACAAAGATCCTGTTTAGGGGTAAATGCTGTGACAATCCGTCAATTTATGGTTGATATTTTATTCTCGAATATTATTTAAAAACGTTATTTTAATGTTACAATAAGAACTCGCTTATTTTTGGGAAGAAATTTGGATTTACGTCTTGAAGTAGCATCGACTACGTCTAAACCGGAGGATTCAACGTTACGTGCTTACGTTTACATACACCGTCTTTGGTGACAGTCCGACATTTCAGAAAATAAATTTGTCCGTGAATATTATTTTGGAGTTTTAAATTTGTGTTGGTTCATAAACTCACAAATTTACGAGAAGAGATTAGGACTTACGATTTTATTTTAACGTCCATTACGACTAAACCGGAAACCTTAGGATTACGTATTTACGTTTTCGAACTCTGTTTTTGATGAAACAATTTTTATTAGATTCGTTTTGTGCCATTGATTCATAATTTATAAAAACGTTTTTCGTAAAACGACCCGAGGGCACGCAAATCGAGAAAACTAGAATCGAGAAATACCCGTAAACTAGTGAGATGGGACAAAATACATTGTCCCACCCCACTAGCACCATGGGACGGCACAAATAAGACACCACATCAATATGTGGCATCTTATTTACTTGTTAGCTACAAGTGTAAGCAAGCTTACACTTTAAGCCACTTTAAGCTACACACCAACACAAAACCATTAGCAATTCACACATACCATTTCACAACATGCAAAACCACTCTCAAAACTCTCTCACCCTCCCATGGATGCCGTCGCATATCTTAAACAAAACCCCCATTTGATCTAAATTTCACCACAAAATCTCATGTTATTTATATACATGTTGATGCCCTCTTGAAACCCTATCGATTGGTGGTGCTTATAACATCCAAGGAGGAGTATTCATGGTGTCTTGGGGCTGATTTTCCACAAGGAATTCATGGAGCATGGTGATATGAGCTTAAACTCATATCCTTTTATCAACAAATAACCCTAAAACATGAAGCAAAATACCCATTTATCTTGTAAAAAGCAGTGTTATGTGGTATGTTTGTGTTTGTGTGATCTTATGTAGGTAAAAGGATACAATTTCAAGCAAACAAGGAAAAACCAAGCTCAAAAGGATGAAAAAGACAAGGAAGGATCACAAGTGACAAGTTTTCAAAGCTCAAGGACCTATCTTGACAAGTCTTGAAAGTTGAGGGACTTAAAGTGCAAATACTGCAAAGTCAAGATCCAAGTCAAACCTGGTCAAACTACAAAGTCAATCAAGTCAAAGGGTCAATTTGTTGAAGAATCAAAGTTGAAGGGCCAAAATTGTCAAAGAAATGAAGTTTCTAGCCTAAAAGAGAAATCTGCCAAGTTAAGGGACTTAAATTGCCAAGTTTGGAAAGTTATTCATGTTTAATCCAAGTGAAAGGGCTATTAACCAATCAGAGACAAGGAATCAGTTCACACGGATTGAGCATTTAAATCCCACTCAAGCCGCCACATTTAATAACCCAATCATAACAGTGCAATCCACGTGATACTTTTTCCACCAATAAGAAGCTGCCACGTGTATCTCTCCTTCAACTAAATATTTTTCCAGGATCGCGTTTTTGATAGAGTGCATTTCAGAAGAAGATCAAAACATCAATCTTGCTCGTTTTGATGAGACGAATCCAATGGTGCAACTTAATTAGCATATAATTCATTGGATCAAAAATCCCCAATTCATGTTCATCACCTTCAAAATGGATATGCAGAATTCTTCCACGTGTCAAGCATTGATTGGCCTGAACACGTCACATCTCCAACAAACTCTCAAGTCTAGCCTATAAATACACCACTTGTTCTTCATTTTCAGTAGTAGTTAATTTTCAGAAAACACCTAGTTCTCTCAAATTTCCTTTTCTTCTTTTTCCCTCCTTTTCACCTAACAACTCAAGAGACTGACAACCTCTTGAGTTTGTTAGTTAGTTAGAACCCTTGTAACTACATTTGTAACTGAATTCAGCAATAAAAATTCAAATTCCAGTTTTCCCGCCAAATATTGTTCTTCAATTCCTGCTACTTTCTTGCTGTTATTGGATTCCATTGTTGCTGTTTGAAGTTTGTTATGATCATACATTGATCATAACTGACTTTGTTGAAGAATTGTTGCTGTTTGATCAGAATTTCAGTCCTTTCCATTGTTCTTGAAGTTTTTCATGGCAGAATGATGATTGTAGCTGTTTTGGTGATTGATTTGAGTTGATAGCTAGTGATAGGTGGTGGTATCACTAGGGCAAGAGAGCTCAGCGCTCCTCTTCTACCCAAAGGATAACTACAATAGGTTTCATGCTTCTGTTTTTAAATTCCTCTAAACAGTTCTTGCCTGCTTCATTTTCTAGTGTAAAGCTGATGGCTGCCTGTTCTATTTGATTAGTAGTTGTTCATTAAGTGATCCTAGTGTATTGTAGCTTGTTCTTGTACTTTTGTGTTCAGTTGTGAAGTTTTAAGTTCATTTTCAGTCACTTTTTAATCCTATAGCTTAATTGAGTTCTAGTTGGTTTAGTAGCTTGATTTCAGTCTCATTAGCCTTCATTTGGATCACATAAACTAGTTTGCTAATGCTCTTTGTCCAGTCTTAATCAGAACTCAATAATCCTTTGTAATAGATTGATAAAAATCAGTTAAGGTGTGTTTGGGACTAGTGTTAAATCAGATTTCAAGTTTTGTTAAGTGGTGTTTAAGTGTTCATTTGCAGTCCTTAGAAGTTAACAAGTGTTTTTGAGCCTTTTGTAAGTCAGAATAAAAGTCAAAAAGGCAATTGGTTGATAAAAACTTTGGGTCATATTAGTTTTCAGTTTTAGTTCATGAACTTGCCAAATTCAAGTGCTTATTTCTCCTTCATTACTTGTTCAAAATTGCTCAAACCAGTCTCTAGTTAAAGCTTACATCATAATCTTTTAGTATCTAGGAGGAAACTCTACAGTATCAAGAAATAAGCTAGAAAATAGCTTATTAGTTAAGACCTGAGCAAATTACATTCTCTGATGTGATTTGCATTCTGATTTCCTAGTTCTAATAATCCACTTCATAAAAGTCCTTATTTTCTTTCACAAATCTGATCAGTAAGTGTTGAATATCAAGTTTTGAGAATTTGAGCTTTTTCAAAAATCTGGTCAACGTTTTGGTCAACATAAGCTCATTTGAGCTTATTTTCAGATATCTTGCTTATTAGTGGATGAAATTTGTTCTAGTTTGATTTCCCCTGCTTTATATCAAGTGCTTATTCATTTTCTTTACAAAAATCAAGTTGTGGATGTTTGGATTTTTCTGTAGCTTATTTTGAGCTTATTAATAAGCTCTCTTTTGCTTATCTTTGACTTTTAGGCTAATTCCTTGAATACACGTTTCTTAATCTGAATTAGAAGTTGTTTGCAAGTTGTCTCATTAATTTTGGTTCAGAAATAAGCCAGTTCCAGCTTATGCAAGTGATAAGCCCGTTTTTGGTTTAAACATTTTCAAAAATTGCATTTTAGTCCCTAGAGTTCTATTAAAGTTCTAAACCTAGCTAATCTTTCTAATTTTGTGGAATTTGCAAAAGTTAGTCCCTGGATTTGTTAGTTTGTTACATTTCAGTTTTAGAAGTTTGTTAGTTTGTTAAATTTGGTTAGTTTGTTAGAATTTTTACAAGTTTAGTCCTTGTAGTTAACTGTTTTACATTTTTAGTCCTTATAACTTTTAGAATTTACATTTCAAGCATTTATATTTCATAGAAATTACATTTTCAGTCCTTATACTTTTAAATTTTGCATTTTAATATTTTACTTGAATAAAATTTGGAATTTGCAATTTGTTTTACGTATAAATAGGTTTATATTTTTCATTTTTACTTAGTGTTGTTTGAATTAGCAATAGATTACCAAGCAAGCTTGAACAACCAAAAACAATTAAAAATTTGATATTGATTGGACTTTCTATTAGTTAAGAACTGAGAAAACGAACTTGCATTATACACATTTCAAATGGCGCCGCTGCCGGTTCTTTGACTACACGAGAGACTATCGATTGACGGTTTTCATTGGCTTTTGGGATCCGTTCACTTTGTGAACGTTATTTTTACGTATCATAAATCAAAAACAAATAAAAAATCAAAAATATAAAAATATATAAAAACTAAAAATTAACAAAACAATTCTTTTCCTAAAGAATTGACCAAAAAAATTAAAAAATCCAAAAAGCAATCTTTTTCCTAAGAGATTGCACCCAAAAATATATATTATTGGATTCTCTCGGTTTTTATGTACATATAGTATTTTCCTTTAAAAAACTCATAAATACAAAAATATTTTCCATATATTATTATAAGTAAATACGTATACGTATAAGAACAATCAATCTACATATCTTCCATAAGTATTGCCGAGGCAATACACCGTGTTGAGGGGCGCTCCGGTCCTTGACACGCGTATCGATCAAACAAAATAAAGCAAGAATAGATAAATACTCTCAATAAGCAATAATTCGAAGAATACGAACATTTAAGTGAATAGAAAGGCGATGTGCTATAAAATGCCATCTAAGGGTCAATAGGTACTTAAGTGCTTCGCGCCACCTAACCCCCCGTTCACTTGGGAGTATTCTAAGAAGGAAAGCTTCATTGAGGGTCTTGCACCCAAAGTAGTATTACATATATTGTTACTTTCTTGTGGATATTTAATATCGAAACTCGAAGAGGATAATCTTATTCTTTTCAAAGTCACACGAGAGCTTCTCTCTCATTCCTCGTATTGAGTTGCATGCTCACTCGCGGGCGTGCACAAATACCGATTGGTGTACAACCTCTTCCTCCGAAAAGGAAGAAGAAAAGAAAGAGTAAGACCACCATCGTTCACCAAGCCGATCACGAGAATCGTGCTTTGTCACCACCACGAGGAGCCATGGCTGTTGATAACCGTACTTTGTTTGAACGTATGCAGACCAACATTCATGGATTTGTTAGTGCCATTAAGATTCCCGACTATCCCGCTAACACATTTGAGCTACATACATCTATGATCAATATGGTTGCTGCATCCCCTTTCTATGGCAAACAAAATGAGGATCCCCATGCTCATCTTAAGAGATTCCTTTCACTTTGCAATACCATTAAGCATAATGGGGTTCCACCGGATGTCATTAGATTGTTGTTAGTGTCATTTTCACTAGATGGGAGTGCTAAGCATTGGTTAGACACCCAACCACCCGATAGTATCACCACATGGGATGGTTTTACCACTAAGTTTTTGAACAAATTCTTTCCTCCACAAAAGACTATGGCTTTGAGAAATATGATTATGGGCTTTACACAAAAACCTAGTCAATCCTTTGGTGATGCTTGGGAAGAGTATAGTGAGTTGTTGAGGCGATGCCCTAATCATGGAATGGATGATCTAAGCAAAATCAATACTTTCTACAATGGCCTCAAACCTCACCACCAAGATTCACTAAATGCTTCCGCGGGAGGGAGTATTCATTTCAAGACATACCAAGAGGCTTTGACCATTATTGAGACTAAGGCAATGGTTCAAACCAATGATCCATTTGAGGAAAGAGTTCATGTTATACAAAACACTTCTCAAATCCCTTTTGACAACCAACTCCTCAAGTTTCAAGAAGCTATTTTTCAAAGGATGGATAGAGAAAGTGAGAGGCATTTGCAAGCACAACAAGACATGCTTCAAACTTTTAAGAGCATGACATTGAACAATTCCTCAAACAATGTGAATGCCATCACCATTTCTTGTGTTACTTGTGGAGGACCTCACTCTTATGAACAATGTGACAAGGTGCAAGGGTATCAAGGGGAATGTTATGCTTACCAAGAGGAACACCGTGAACACTTCAAGCCTAACATCAATCCAAATAACCTTTCTTACAAATCCCAAAATTACCTTACTCCACCCGGCTTTCCACCCCAACCACCCACCCAAATTCCACAAAATCCTCCTCAAATTCTAGCAAGGAATCAAGGGCAAAGACAACCATATCAAGGCAATAATTACAAAGCTCCCAATCAATTTCAACCTCAAGCTAATACCTTTTATCCACCACAACAAGGATTTAATCAACCACTTCCATTTATTCCCAATCAAGCATATGCTCCAATACCAAATCAAGCTTACCCTCAAAATCAAACTCAAGGATATGGGATGCAAGAGACTCAAGAGTATGTTGACAAGAAAATGCGTGATATTGAGAAGAGAATGAATGATCAAGTGAAACGTACAATAGAGGAACAAATTAATAGGGTTTTAGTGGCGGTAACTCAAAGACCACAAGGAGCTTTACCTTCCAACACACAAACAAATCCTAGGGCCAATGTCAATGCTATTACAACAAGGAGTGGTACAACAACAAAGGATCCTTCACCTCCTAAACCTACTATTGTTCAACCCACTTGTGCTCCTACTTGTGATAAGCCTTCTACTTCTACTCCACCTCCTCAAAGTGCTCATATTCAATCAAACACACCTTCTCAATCACCTCATACTTCTCCTTTACCTTCCACACTTCCCAATGAAGAGGCTAACAAAGACAAATCTTCCACTACAACACCTATTCCACCTACACCCAAACCCACTCTTCCATACCCTTCAAGGTTGAAAAAGGACAAGTTAAAGAACAAAGATGACATACAAGTGTCCAATTTCTTAAGGATGTTCAAGCAACTCAATATCAACATATCCTTTGCGGAAGCTCTTGCTTATATGCCAAAGTTTGCTAAGATGTTCAAGGATTTGCTCTCAAACAAAGAAAAATTGGTTGACTTGCCCAACACATCACTTAATGAAAATTGTTCCGCGGTGTTACTTAAAACCTTACCAACAAAACTTGGAGATCCGGGGCGCTTCTTGATACCTTGCAATTTTCCCGGTGTTGAAAATTGCATGGCTTTGGCGGATTTAGGGGCAAGCATAAATCTCATGCCTTTATCGGTTTGGAAACAACTCTCTCTTCCCGAGCTCACCCCCACTAGGATGACTCTTGAACTAGCCAACCGAACCATAGCTCACCCCGTAGGTATAGCGGAAGATGTGTTTGTAGGTGTGGATAAGTTTACTTTTCCGGCCGACTTTGTAGTGGTCGATTATGACATGGATCCTAGAGTGCCTTTGATTGTTGGTAGACCGTTTTTGAGAACGGGTCGTACCTTGATAGATGTGGCGGAAGGAGAATTAATTATGAGAGTAGAGGATGAGAAAGTGGTGTTTAAGTTAGGGAAAGTTTGTGATAGAAGAGAGGTTAAGGAGTCTAGACCTTGTGAGACGATTAACATTGTGGATGTGTTAGATGAAGTGTGTAATGAACACTTTCATGATGCTTGTAAGAATGCTAGTGATGAGATTCCACATGTTGAAACCGTGGCCTCAATTGCTCCCTCTTTAACACCTTTTGGAGAGAGTGATTTCCTCTTGGAGGAATTTGAGTCCAACTTTATTGGTGATGATGATTCTCCCATTAATTGGGAAGAAGATATTCTTACAATCCAAAAGTTGCTCAATGAGGACCCTATTCCTTCCCCTATTCCACAAGAGATTAGCATTGAGGAACCTTCCATAGTGAAACCTTCCATAGAGAGTCCACCTCCCATTGAACTTAAGGAACTTCCATCCCACTTAGAATATGCTTTCTTAGAAGGAAAAGACCAATTACCGGTGATTATTGCTAAAGAATTGAAAGAGGATGAGAAGGAGCAACTTATTGAAGTCCTTAAGAAACATAAGAAAGCTTTAGCATGGAAAATATCCGACATAAGGGGAATTGATCCACATTTTTGTACTCACAAAATCCTTATGGAGGATGATTATAAACCCGCCATTCAAAACCAAAGGAGAGTTAACCCAAAAATTCATGAGGTTATTAAGAAAGAAGTGATTAAACTCTTAGATGCGGGTATGATTTACCCCATTTCCGACTCTCCATGGGTTAGCCCGGTTCATTGTGTTCCAAAGAAGGGTGGAATCACCGTGGTGCCTAATGAAAACAATGAGCTTATTCCCACGAGACTTGTAACCGGTTGGAGAGTTTGCATTGATTATAGAAAACTTAATGAGGCAACTAGGAAAGACCATTTCCCGCTTCCCTTTATGGATCAAATGCTTGAACGCTTAGCGGGAAATGAGTACTATTGTTTTCTTGATGGCTTTTCGGGTTATTTCCAAATCCCAATTGACCCTAAGGATCAAGAAAAGACCACATTCACTTGTCCATACGGTACATTTGCTTACAAGAGGATGCCTTTTGGCCTATGTAATGCACCGGGGACGTTTCAAAGGTGCATGATGGCAATTTTCCATGATATGATAGAGCAAATCATGGAGGTTTTTATGGATGACTTTTCCGTATTTGGGAACTCCTTTAGCTCGTGTCTCACCAATCTTGAGAGAATGCTTAAGCGTTGTGAGGAAACACGTTTGGTGCTTAATTGGGAGAAATGTCACTTTATGGTAAAAGAGGGGATTGTTTTAGGACACAAGATATCCAATAAGGGATTAGAAGTTGATCGTGCCAAAATTGATGTGATTGCTAAGCTTCCCCCACCCACCTCGGTTAAAGGTGTGAGGAGTTTCTTAGGTCATGCGGGTTTTTATAGGCGCTTTATACAAGATTTCTCTAAGATAGCTAGACCGATGACTCATCTCTTGGAGAAAGAGGCTCCTTTCATTTTTGACCAAGCTTGTTTAGAATCTTTTGAGACACTTAAGGAAAAATTGACTAAGGCTCCCGTTTTGGTTTCTCCAAATTGGGAATTACCTTTTGAGCTTATGTGTGACGCTAGTGATTATGCGGTGGGGGCCGTCTTAGGACAAAGAGTTA